>CM073129.1:38529477-39044477 GCA_037039145.1 Fundulus diaphanus | reverse complement strand
CCACATACTTCAACCGATTTCAACAATTTTGGTGTCAAAACGTTCAGCTCCTTCCCGACATTCCTGCTATATCTCATCATTATTCTAACTTTAATACTTTTTAAAATATTTGTACTTTTGTGCGTACTTTTTTCCCATTGAAATGAATGCAAATTCCTTCAAATTCTTCAAATTTTTGATATTCCTTCAAATTCCTTCAAATTCTTTTAATCATTCTTATTGTTCAAATTGTTCAAATGGTTCAAATGGTTCAAATCTTTCAGATTTTTCAAATTTTTTCATATTTTTCAAAATTTTTCAAATTTTTCAAATACTTCAAATTCTTCAAATTTGTCAAATTCTTCAAATTTTTCAAATTCCTTCTAATTCTCCTGATACAACTGATATTAATACTACAACTACAACAGATACTACTCCTACTACTACTGCTACTACAACTGATACTACTACAACTGATACTACTACTACTACTACTGATAGTACTACCACTACTACTACTACTAATGATACTACTGCTGCTACTGCTACTACTACTGATGCTACTGCTGGTACTACAACTACTACTGATACTACTACTATTACTACTACTACTACTAGTACTACTGATACTACTACTATTACTACTACTACTACTAGTACTACTGATACTACTACTACTACTACTACTACAAATTCCTTTAAATTCTGCAAATTCCTTCAAATTCTTTAAAAACTGATACTACTACTACTACTGATACTACTCCTACTACTACTGATACTTCTACTACTACTACTGATACTACTACTACTACTACTACTACTGATACTACTACTACTACTGATACTACTACTACTACTGATACTACTGCTGCTACTACTACTACTGATACTACTACTACTACTATTACTACTACTAATACAACTACTACTACTACTAGTACTACTGATACTACTACTACTACTACTACTACAAATTCCTTCAAATTCTTTAAAAACTGATACTGCTACTACTACTGATATTACTACTAATACTACTGATACTACTACTATTACTACTAATAATACAACTACTACTACTAGTAGTACTACTGATACTACTACTACTACTACTACAAATTCCTTCAAATTCTTCAAATACCTTCAAATTCCTTCAAATTCTTTAAAAACTACTACTACTACTACTGATACTACTACTACTACTGCTACTACTGCTACTACTACTACTACTACTGATACTACTACTACTACTACTGCTACTACTGATACTACTGATACTACTACTACTACTACTACTGATACTACTACTACTACTACTACAAATTACTTCAAATTGTTCAAATTCTTCAAATTTTTCAAATTCTTTAATATTTTTCAGCTATTTTTTCTCTTCTGCATGGATCTTCTGCATCTTCTCAAATCATTCTGCAGATTAGCATTCTCACTCGCTGTTGCGTAGGAACAGCTTTTTCTAGTTATTATTATTATTATTATTATTATTCCGTCGGCGTGTAACTACTCCCACATACTTCAACCGATTTCAAAAATTTTGGTGTCAAAACGTTCAGCTCCTTCCCGACATTCCTGCTATATCTCATCATTATTCTAACTTTAATACTTTTTAAAATATTTGTACTTTTTGTGCGTACTTTTTTCCCATTGAAATGAATGCAAATTCCTTCAAATTCTTCTAATTTTTCATATTCCTTCAAATTCCTTCAAATTCTTTTAATCATTCTTATTGTTCAAATTGTTCAAATGGTTCAAATCTTTCAGATTTTTCAAATTTTTTCATATTTTTCAAATTTTTTCAAATTTTTCAAATACTTCAAATACTTCAAATTCTTCAAATTTTTCAAATTCTTCAAATTTTTCAAATTCCTTCTAATTCTTCTGATACAACTGATATTAATACTACAACTACAACAGATACTACTCTTACTACTACTACTACTACAACTGATACTACTACTACTGATACTACTACTACTACTGATACTACTACCACTACTACTACTACTAATGATACTACTGCTGCTACTGCTACTACTACTGATGCTACTGCTGATACTACAACTACTACTGATACTACTACTATTACTACTACTAGTACTACTGATACTACTACTACTACTACTACTACTACTACTACTACTACTACTACAAATTCCTTTAAATTCTGCAAATTCCTTCAAATTCTTTAAAAACTGATACTACTACTACTACTACTACTGATACTACTCCTACTACTACTGATACTTCTACTACTACTACTGATACTACTACTACTACTACTACTACTGATACTACTACTACTACTGATACTACTACTACTAATGATACTACTGCTGCTACTGCTACTACTACTGATACTACTACTACTACTACTGATACTACTACTATTACTACTACTAATACAACTACTACTACTACTAGTACTACTGATACTACTACTACTACTACTACTACTACTACTACAATACTACAAATTCCTTCAAATTCCTTCAAATTCTTTAAAAACTGATACTGCTACTACTACTGATATTACTACTAATACTACTGATACTACTACTATTACTACTAATAATACAACTACTACTACTACTAGTACTACTGATACTACTACTACTACTACTACAAATTCCTTCAAATTCTTCAAATACCTTCAAATTCCTTCAAATTCTTTAAAAACTACTACTACTACTACTGATACTACTACTACTGCTACTACTGATACTACTGATACTACTACTACTACTACTACTGATACTACTACTACTACTACTACTACAAATTACTTCAAATTGTTCAAATTCTTCAAATTTTTCAAATTCTTTAATATTTTTCAGCTATTTTTTCTCTTCTGCATGGATCTTCTGCATCTTCTCCTCAAATCATTCTGCAGATTAGCATTCTCACTCGCTGTTGCGTAGGAACAGCTTTTTCTAGTTATTATTATTATTATTCCGTCGGCGTGTAACTACTCCCACATACTTCAACCGATTTCAACAATTTTGGTGTCAAAACGTTCAGCTCCTTCCCGACATTCCTGCTATATCTCATCATTATTCTAACTTTAATACTTTTTAAAATATTTGTACTTTTGTGCGTACTTTTTTCCCATTGAAATGAATGCAAATTCCTTCAAATTCTTCAAATTTTTGATATTCCTTCAAATTCCTTCAAATTCTTTTAATCATTCTTATTGTTCAAATTGTTCAAATGGTTCAAATGGTTCAAATCTTTCAGATTTTTCAAATTTTTTCATATTTTTCAAATTTTTTCAAATTTTTCAAATACTTCAAATTCTTCAAATTTGTCAAATTCTTCAAATTTTTCAAATTCCTTCTAATTCTCCTGATACAACTGATATTAATACTACAACTACAACAGATACTACTCCTACTACTACTGCTACTACAACTGATACTACTACAACTGATACTACTACTACTACTACTGATAGTACTACCACTACTACTACTACTAATGATACTACTGCTGCTACTGCTACTACTACTGATGCTACTGCTGGTACTACAACTACTACTGATACTACTACTATTACTACTACTACTACTAGTACTACTGATACTACTACTATTACTACTACTACTAGTAGTACTACTGATACTACTACTACTACTACTACTACAAATTCCTTTAAATTCTGCAAATTCCTTCAAATTCTTTAAAAACTGATACTACTACTACTACTGATACTACTCCTACTACTAATGATACTTCTACTACTACTACTGATACTACTACTACTACTACTACTACTGATACTACTACTACTACTGATACTACTACTACTACTGATACTACTGCTGCTACTACTACTACTGATACTACTACTACTACTATTACTACTACTAATACAACTACTACTACTACTAGTACTACTGATACTACTACTACTACTACTACTACAAATTCCTTCAAATTCTTTAAAAACTGATACTGCTACTACTACTGATATTACTACTAATACTACTGATACTACTACTATTACTACTAATAATACAACTACTACTACTAGTAGTACTACTGATACTACTACTACTACTACTACAAATTCCTTCAAATTCTTCAAATACCTTCAAATTCCTTCAAATTCTTTAAAAACTACTACTACTACTACTGATACTACTACTACTACTGCTACTACTGCTACTACTACTACTACTACTGATACTACTACTACTACTACTGCTACTACTGATACTACTGATACTACTACTACTACTACTACTGATACTACTACTACTACTACTACAAATTACTTCAAATTGTTCAAATTCTTCAAATTTTTCAAATTCTTTAATATTTTTCAGCTATTTTTTCTCTTCTGCATGGATCTTCTGCATCTTCTCAAATCATTCTGCAGATTAGCATTCTCACTCGCTGTTGCGTAGGAACAGCTTTTTCTAGTTATTATTATTATTATTATTATTATTATTATTCCGTCGGCATGTAACTACTCCCACATACTTCAACCGATTTCAACAATTTTGGTGTCAAAACGTTCAGCTCCTTCCCGACATTCCTGCTATATCTCATCATTATTCTAACTTTAATACTTTTTAAAATATTTGTACTTTTGTGCGTACTTTTTTCCCATTGAAATGAATGCAAATTCCTTCAAATTCTTCAAATTTTTGATATTCCTTCAAATTCCTTCAAATTCTTTTAATCATTCTTATTGTTCAAATTGTTCAAATGGTTCAAATGGTTCAAATCTTTCAGATTTTTCAAATTTTTTCATATTTTTCAAATTTTTACAAATTTTTCAAATACTTCAAATTCTTCAAATTTGTCAAATTCTTCAAATTTTTCAAATTCCTTCTAATTCTCCTGATACAACTGATATTAATACTACAACTACAACAGATACTACTCCTACTACTACTGCTACTACAACTGATACTACTACAACTGATACTACTACTACTACTACTGATAGTACTACCACTACTACTACTACTAATGATACTACTGCTGCTACTGCTACTACTACTGATGCTACTGCTGGTACTACAACTACTACTGATACTACTACTATTACTACTACTACTACTAGTACTACTGATACTACTACTATTACTACTACTACTACTAGTACTACTGATACTACTACTACTACTACTACTACAAATTCCTTTAAATTCTGCAAATTCCTTCAAATTCTTTAAAAACTGATACTACTACTACTACTGATACTACTCCTACTACTACTGATACTTCTACTACTACTACTGATACTACTACTACTACTACTACTACTGATACTACTACTACTACTGATACTACTACTACTACTGATACTACTGCTGCTACTACTACTACTGATACTACTACTACTACTATTACTACTACTAATACAACTACTACTACTACTAGTACTACTGATACTACTACTACTACTACTACTACAAATTCCTTCAAATTCTTTAAAAACTGATACTGCTACTACTACTGATATTACTACTAATACTACTGATACTACTACTATTACTACTAATAATACAACTACTACTACTAGTAGTACTACTGATACTACTACTACTACTACTACAAATTCCTTCAAATTCTTCAAATACCTTCAAATTCCTTCAAATTCTTTAAAAACTACTACTACTACTACTGATACTACTACTACTACTGCTACTACTGCTACTACTACTACTACTACTGATACTACTACTACTACTACTGCTACTACTGATACTACTGATACTACTACTACTACTACTACTGATACTACTACTACTACTACTACAAATTACTTCAAATTGTTCAAATTCTTCAAATTTTTCAAATTCTTTAATATTTTTCAGCTATTTTTTCTCTTCTGCATGGATCTTCTGCATCTTCTCAAATCATTCTGCAGATTAGCATTCTCACTCGCTGTTGCGTAGGAACAGCTTTTTCTAGTTATTATTATTATTATTATTATTCCGTCGGCGTGTAACTACTCCCACATACTTCAACCGATTTCAACAATTTTGGTGTCAAAACGTTCAGCTCCTTCCCGACATTCCTGCTATATCTCATCATTATTCTAACTTTAATACTTTTTAAAATATTTGTACTTTTTGTGCGTACTTTTCTCCCATTGAAATGAATGCAAATTCCTTCAAATTCTTCAAATTTTTCATAATTCTTCAAATTCCTTCAAATTCTTGTAATCATTCTTATTGTTCAAATTGTTCAAATGGTTGAAATGGTTCAAATCTATCAGATTTTTCAAATTTTTTCAAATTTTTCAAAATTTTTCAAATTTTTCAAATACTTCAAATTCTTCAAATTTTTCAAATTCTTCAAATTTTTCAAATTCCTTCCAATTCTTCTGATACAACTGATATTAATACTACTACTACTACAACAGATACTACTCCTCCTCCTACTACTACTACTACAACTGATACTACTACTACTCCTACTACTACTACTACTACTACAACTGATACTACTACTACTGATACTACTACTACTACTACTGATACTACTACCACTACTACTACTACTAATGATACTACTGCTGCTACTGCTACTACTACTGATGCTACTGCTGATACTACTACTATTACTACTACTACTACTACTACTAGTACTACTGATACTACTACTAGTACTACTACTACTACTACTACTACTACAAATTCCTTCAAATTCTTCAAATTCCTTCAAATTCTTTAAAAACTGATTCTACTACTACTACTGATACTACTCCTACTACTACTGATACTACTACTATTACTACTAATAATACAACTACTACTACTACTAGTACTACTGATACTACTACTACTACTACTACAAATTCCTTCAAATTCTTCAAATACCTTCAAATTCCTTCAAATTCTTTAAAAACTACTACTGCTACTACTGATACTACTACTACTACTGCTACTACTGATACTACTGATACTACTACTACTACTACTGATACTACTACTACTACTGCTACTACTGATACTACTGATACTACTACTACTACTACTGATACTACTACTACTACTACAAATTACTTCAAATTGTTCAAATTCTTCAAATTTTTCAAATTCTTTAATATTTTTCAGCTATTTTTTCTCTTCTGCATGGATCTTCTGCATCTTCTCAAATCATTCTGCAGATTAGCATTCTCACTCGCTGTTGCGTAGGAACAGCTTTTTCTAGTCAGTGAGAATGCTATACAGCATTCTCACTTATTGTTTTCCTGTTTTTCTTTATTATCAGTGAGAATGCTATACAGCATTCTCACTTATTGTTTTCCTGTTTTTCTTTATTATTATTATTATTATTATTATTATTATTATTATTATTATTCCGTCGGCGTGTAACTACTCCCACATACTTCAACCGATTTCAACAATTTTGGTGTCAAAACGTTCAGCTCCTTCCCGACATTCCTGCTATATCTCATCATTATTCTAACTTTAATACTTTTTAAAATATTTGTACTTTTTGTGCGTACTTTTTTCCCATTGAAATGAATGCAAATTCCTTCAAATTCTTCTAATTTTTCATATTCCTTCAAATTCTTTTAATCATTCTTATTGTTCAAATTGTTCAAATGGTTCAAATCTTTCAGATTTTTCAAATTTTTTCATATTTTTCAAATTTTTCAAATACTTCAAATACTTCAAATACTTCAAATTCTTCAAATTTTTCAAATTCTTCAAATTTTTCAAATTCCTTCTAATTCTTCTGATACAACTGATATTAATATTACAACTACAACAGATACTACTCTTACTACTACTACTACTACAACTGATACTACTACTACTGATACTACTACTACTACTGATACTACTACCACTACTACTACTACTAATGATACTACTGCTGCTACTGCTACTACTACTGATGCTACTGCTGATACTACAACTACTACTGATACTACTACTATTACTACTACTAGTACTACTGATACTACTACTACTACTACTACTACTACTACTACTACTACTACAAATTCCTTTAAATTCTGCAAATTCCTTCAAATTCTTTAAAAACTGATACTACTACTACTACTACTACTGATACTACTCCTACTACTACTGATACTTCTACTACTACTACTGATACTACTACTACTACTACTACTACTGATACTACTACTACTACTGATACTACTACTACTAATGATACTACTGCTGCTACTGCTACTACTACTGATACTACTACTACTACTACTGATACTACTACTATTACTACTACTAATACAACTACTACTACTACTAGTACTACTGATACTACTACTACTACTACTACTACTACTACAATACTACAAAGTCCTTCAAATTCCTTCAAATTCTTTAAAAACTGATACTGCTACTTCTACTGATATTACTACTAATACTACTGATACTACTACTATTACTACTAATAATACAACTACTACTACTACTAGTACTACTGATACTACTACTACTACTACTACAAATTCCTTCAAATTCTTCAAATACCTTCAAATTCCTTCAAATTCTTTAAAAACTACTACTACTACTACTGATACTACTACTACTACTGCTACTACTGATACTACTGATACTACTACTACTACTACTACTGATACTACTACTACTACTACTACTACAAATTACTTCAAATTGTTCAAATTCTTCAAATTTTTCAAATTCTTTAATATTTTTCAGCTATTTTTTCTCTTCTGCATGGATCTTCTGCATCTTCTCCTCAAATCATTCTGCAGATTAGCATTCTCACTCGCTGTTGCGTAGGAACAGCTTTTTCTAGTTATTATTATTATTATTCCGTCGGCGTGTAACTACTCCCACATACTTCAACCGATTTCAACAATTTTGGTGTCAAAACGTTCAGCTCCTTCCCGACATTCCTGCTATATCTCATCATTATTCTAACTTTAATACTTTTTAAAATATTTGTACTTTTTGTGCGTACTTTTTTCCCATTGAAATGAATGCAAATTCCTTCAAATTCTTCAAATTTTTCATATTCCTTCAAATTCCTTCAAATTCTTTTAATCATTCTTATTGTTCAAATTGTTCAAATGGTTCAAATCTTTCATATTTTTCAAATTTTTTCATATTTTTCAAATTTTTTCAAATTTTTCAAATACTTCAAATACTTCAAATACTTCAAATTCTTCAAATTTTTCAAATTCTTCAAATTTTTCAAATTCCTTCTAATTCTTCTGATACAACTGATATTAATACTACAACTACAACAGATACTACTCTTACTACTGATACTACTACAACTGATACTACTACTACTGATACTACTACCACTACTGATACTACTACCACTACTACTACTACTAATGATACTACTGCTGCTACTGCTACTACTACTGATGCTACTGCTGATACTACAACTACTACTGATACTACTACTATTACTACTACTAGTACTACTGATACTACTACTACTACTACTACTACTACTACTACTACTACTACTACAAATTCCTTTAAATTCCTTCTAATTCTTCTGATACAACTGATATTAATACTACAACTACAACAGATACTACTCTTACTACTACTACTACTACAACTGATACTACTACTACTGATACTACTACTACTGATACTACTACTACTACTGATACTACTACCACTACTACTACTACTAATGATACTACTGCTGCTACTGCTACTACTACTGATGCTACTGCTGATACTACAACTACTACTGATACTACTACTATTACTACTACTAGTACTACTGATACTACTACTACTACTACTACTACTACTACTACTACTACTACTACAAATTCCTTTTAATTCTGCAAATTCCTTCAAATTCTTTAAAAACTGATACTACTACTACTACTACTGATACTACTCCTACTACTACTGATACTTCTACTACTACTACTGATACTACTACTACTACTACTACTGATACTACTACTACTACTGATACTACTACTACTAATGATACTACTGCTGCTACTGCTACTACTACTGATACTACTACTACTACTACTGATACTACTACTATTACTACTACTAATACAACAACTACTACTACTAGTACTACTGATACTACTACTACTACTACTACTACTACTACTACTACTACAATACTACAAATTCCTTCAAATTCCTTCAAATTCTTTAAAAACTGATACTGCTACTACTACTGATATTACTACTAATACTACTGATACTACTACTATTACTACTAATAATACAACTACTACTACTACTAGTACTACTGATACTACTACTACTACTACTACTACAAATTCCTTCAAATTCTTCAAATTCCTTCAAATTCTTTAAAAACTACTACTACTACTACTGATACTACTACTACTACTGCTACTACTGATACTACTGATACTACTACTACTACTACTACTGATACTACTACTACTACTACTACTACAAATTACTTCAAATTGTTCAAATTCTTCAAATTTTTCAAATTCTTTAATATTTTTCAGCTATTTTTTCTCTTCTGCATGGATCTTCTGCATCTTCTCCTCAAATCATTCTGCAGATTAGCATTCTCACTCGCTGTTGCGTAGGAACAGCTTTTTCTAGTTATTATTATTATTATTATTATTATTATTATTATTATTCCGTCGGCGTGTAACTACTCCCACATACTTCAACCGATTTCAACAATTTTGGTGTCAAAACGTTCAGCTCCTTCCCGACATTCCTGCTATATCTCATCATTATTCTAACTTTAATACTTTTTAAAATATTTGTACTTTTTGTGCGTACTTTTTTCCCATTATAATGAATGCAAATTCCTACAAATTCTTCAGATTTTTCATATTCCTTCAAATTTCTTCAAATTCTTGTTATCATTCTTGTTGTTCTAAAACTTCAAATGGTTCAAATGGTTCAAATCTTTGAGATTTTTCAATTTTTTTCAAATTTTTCAAATTTTTTCAAATTTTTCAAATACTTCAAATACTTCAAATTCTTCAGATTTTTCAAATTCCTTCTAATTCTTCTGATACAACTGATATTAATACTACAACTACAACAGATACTACTCCTCCTCCTACTACTACTACTACAACTGATACTACTACTACTCCTACTACTACTACTACTACTACAACTGATACTACTACTACTGATACTACTACTACTACTACTACTACTTATGATACTACTGCTGCTACTGCTACTACTACTGATGCTACTGCTGATACTACAACAACTACTACTGATACTACTACTATTACTACTACTACTACTCCTACTAGTACTACTGATACTACTACTACTACTACTACTACTACTACTACTACTACTACTACAAATTCCTTCAAATTCTTCAAATTCCTTCAAATTCTTTAAAAACTGATACAACTACTACTACTGATACTACTCCTACTACTACTGATACTTCTACTACTACTACTGATACTTCTACTACTACTACTGATACTACTACTACTACTACTACTAATGATACTACTGCTGCTACTGCTACTACTACTGATGCTACTGCTGATACTACAACAACTACTACTGATACTACTACTATTGATACTACTACTACTACTACTACTACTAGTACTACTGATACTACTACTACTACTACTACTACAAATTCCTTCAAATTCTTTAAAAACTCATACTACTACTACTACTGATACTACTCCTAATACTACTGATACTTATACTACTACTACTGATACTACTACTACTACTACTACTGATACTACTACTACTAATACTACTACTACTAATGATACTATTGCTGCTACTGCTACCACTACTGCTACTACAACTACTACTGCTACTACTACTATTACTACTACTAATACAACTACTACTACTACTAGTACTACTGATACTACTACTAATACTACTACCACTACAAATTCCTTCAAATTCTTTAAACACTGATACTACTACTACTGATACTACTACTACTACTACTATTACTGATACTACTACTATTACTACTACTAATACAACTACTACTACTACTAGTACTACTGATACTACTACTACTACTACTAGTACTACTGATACTACTACTACTACTACTACTACTACTACAAATTCCTTTAAATTCCTTCAAATTCTTTAAAAACTGATACTACTACTACTACTGATACTACTACTACTACTACTGATACTACTACTATTACTACTAATAATACCACTACTACTAGTACTACTGATCCTACTACTACTACTACAAATTCCTTCAAATTCCTTCAAATTCTTTAAAAACTGATACTACTACTACTACTGATACTACTACTATTACTGATACTACTACTATTACTACTAATAATACAACTATTAGTACTACTAGTACTACTGATACTACTACTACTACTACTACAAATTCCTTCAAATTCTTCAAATTCCTTCAAATTCTTTAAAAACTAATACTACTACTACTGATACTACTACTACTACTACTACTACTACTACTACTGCTACTACTGATACTACTGATACTACTACAACTGATACTACTACTACTACTACTACTACTACTACAAATGACTTCAAATTGTTCAAATTCTTCAAATTTTTCAAATTCTTCAATGTTTTTCAGCTATTTTGTCTCTTCTGCATGGATCTTCTGAATCTTCTTCTCAAATCATTCTGCAGATTAGCATTCTCACTCGCTGTTGCGTAGGAACAGCTTTTTCTAGTTATTATTATTATTATTATTATTATTCCGTCGGCGTGTAACTACTCCCACATACTTCAACCGATTTCAACAATTTTGGTGTCAAAACGTTCAGCTCCTTCCCGACATTCCTGCTATATCTCATCATTATTCTAACTTTAATACTTTTTAAAATATTTGTACTTTTTGTGCGTACTTTTCTCCCATTGAAATGAATGCAAATTCCTTCAAATTCTTCAAATTTTTCATATTCCTTCAAATTCCTTCAAATTCTTGTAATCATTCTTATTGTTCAAATTGTTCAAATGGTTCAAATGGTGCAAATCATTCAGATTTTTCAATTTTTTTCATATTTTTCAAATTTTTTCAAATTTTTCAAATACTTCAAATTCTTCAAATTTTTCAAATTCTTCAAATTTTTCAAATTCTTCAAATTTTTCAAATTCCTTCTGATTCTTCTGATACAACTGATATTAATACTACAACTACAACAGATACTACTCCTACTCCTACTACTACAACTGATACTACTACTACTGATACTACTACTACTACTACTGATACTACTACCACTACTACTGATACTACTACCACTACTACTAATGATACTACTGCTGCTACTGCTACTACTACTGATGCTACTGCTGATACTAAAACTACTACTGATACTAATAATATTACTACTACTACTACTACTACTAGTACTACTGATACTACTACTACTACTACTTCTACAAATTCCTTTAAATTCTGCAAATTCCTTCAAATTCTTTAAAAACTGATACTACTACTACTACTGATACTACTTCTACTACTACTGATACTTCTACTACTACTACTGATACTACTACTACTACTACTACTACTACTACTACTGATACTACTACTACTGATACTACTACTACTAATGATACTACTGCTGCTACTGCTACTACTACTGCTACTACTACTACTACTACTGATACTACTATTACTACTACTAATACAACTACTACTACTACTATTACTACTGATACTACTACTACTACTACTACTACAAATTCCTTCAAATTTCTTCAAATTCTTTAAAAACTGATACTGCTACTACTACTGATATTACTACTAATACTACTGATACTACTACTATTACCACTAATAATACAACTACTACTACTACTAGTACTACTGATACTACTACTACAAATTCCTTCAAATTCTTCAAATTCCTTCAAATTCTTTAAAAACTGATACTACTACTACTACTGCTACTACTACTACAACTACTACTACTGCTACTACTGATACTACTACTACTACTGCTACTACTGATACTACTACTACTGATACTACTACTACTACTACTACTACAAATTACTTCAAATTGTTCAAATTGTTCAAATTTTTCAAATTCTTTAATATTTTTCAGCTATTTTTTCTCTTCTGCATGGATCTTCTGCATCTTCTCCTCAAATCATTCTGCAGATTAGCATTCTCACTCGCTGTTGCGTAGGAACAGCTTTTTCTAGTTATTATTATTATTCCGTCGGCGTCTAACTACTCCCGCATACTTCAACCAATTTCAACAATTTTGGTGTCAAAACGTTCGGCTCGTTCCCGGCATGCCTGCTATATCTCATAGTTATGCTAACTTTTATACTTTTTAAAATATTTCACTTTTTGTGCGTTTTTGGTTGCTCCCATTGAAATCAATGCAAAATCCTTCAAATTCTTCAAATTGTTCATATTCCTTCAAATTCCTTCAAATTCTTGTAATCATTCTTATTATTCAAATTGTTCAAATGGTTCAAATGGTTCAAATCTTTCAGATTTTTCAAATTTTTTCAAATTTTTCAATTTTTTTCAAATATTTCAAATACTTCAAATTCTTCAAATTTTTCAAATTCTTCAAATTTTCTAATTCCTTCTAATTCTTCTGATACAACTGATATTAATACTACTACTACAACAGATACTACTCTTACTACTACTACTACTACTACTACTACTGATACTACTACTACTGATACTACTACTACTACTACTACTGATACTACTACCACTACTACTACTACTAATGCCACTACTGCTTCTACTACTGATGCTACTGATGATACTACAACAACTACTACTGATACTACTACTATTACTACTACTACTACTAGTACTACTGATACTACTACTACTACTACTACAAATTCCTTCAAATTCTTCAAATTCCTTCAAATTCTTTAAAAACTGATACTACTACTACTACTGATACTACTCCTACTACTACTGATACTTCTACTGCTACTACTGATACTACTGATAATACTACTACTACTGATACTACTACTACTACTACTGATACTACTACTACTACTAATGATACTACTAATGATACTACTGCTGCTACTGCTACTACAACAACTACTACTGCTACTACTACTATTACTACTACTAATACAACTACTACTACTAGTACTACTGATACTACTACTACTACTACTACAAATTCCTTCAAATTCTTTAAAAACTGATACTACTACTACTACTGATACTACTACTACTACTACTGATACTACTACTATTACTACTACTATTACAACTACTACTACTACTACTACAAGTTCCTTCAAATTCCTTCAAATTCTTTAAAAACTGATACTACTACTACTACTAGTGATATTACTACTACTACTACTGATACTACTACTATTACTACTAATAATACAACTACTACTACTACTACTACTACTACTGATACTACTACTACTACAAATTCCTTCAAATTCTTCAAATACCTTCAAATTCCTTCAAATTCTTTAAAAACTAATACTACTACTACTAGTACTACTGATACTACTACTACTACTACAAATACCTTCAAATTCCTTCAAATTCTTTAAAAACTAATACTACTACTACTGATACAACTACTACTACAAATTACTTCAAATTGTTCAAATATTTCAATTTTTTTTAATTCTTCAATGTTTTTCAGGTATTTGTTTTCTTCGGCATGGATCTTCTGCATCTTCTCCTCAAATCATTTTGCAGATTAGCATTCTCACTCGCTGTTGCGTAGGAACAGCTTTTTCTAGTTATCAGTGAGAATGCTATACAGCATTCTCACTTATTGTTTTCCTGTTTTTCTTTATTATTATCAGTGAGAATGCTATACAGCATTCTCACTTATTGTTTTCCTGTTTTTCTTTATTATCAGTGAGAATGCTATACAGCATTCTCACTTATTGTTTTCCTGTTTTTCTTTATTATCAGTGAGAATGCTATACAGCATTCTCACTTATTGTTTTCCTGTTTTTCTTTATTATCAGTGAGAATGCTATACAGCATTCTCACTTATTGTTTTCCTGTTTTTCTATTATTATTATTATTATTATTATTATTATTATTATTATTATTATTATTCCGTCGGCGTGTAACTACTCCCACATACTTCAACCGATTTCAACAATTTTGGTGTCAAAACGTTCAGCTCCTTCCCGACATTCCTGCTATATCTCATCATTATTCTAACTTTAATACTTTTTAAAATATTTGTACTTTTTGTGCGTACTTTTTTCCCATTGAAATGAATGCAAATTCCTTCAAATTCTTCAAATTTTTCATATTCCTTCAAATTCCTTCAAATTCTTTTAATCATTCTTATTGTTCAAATTGTTCAAATGGTTCAAATCTTTCAGATTTTTCAAATTTTTTCATATTTTTCAAATTTTTTCAAATTTTTCAAATACTTCAAATACTTCAAATTCTTCAAATTTTTCAAATTCTTCAAATTTTTCAAATTCCTTCTAATTCTTCTGATACAACTGATATTAATACTACAACTACAACAGATACTACTCTTACTACTACTACTACTACTACAACTGATACTACTACTACTGATACTACTACTACTACTACTGATACTACTACCACTACTACTACTACTAATGATACTACTGCTGCTACTGCTACTACTACTGATGCTACTGCTGATGCTACAACTACTACTGATACTACTACTATTACTACTACTACTACTAGTACTACTGATACTACTACTACTACTACCACTACTACTACTACTACTACTACTACAAATTCCTTTAAATTCTGCAAATTCCTTCAAATTCTTTAAAAACTGATACTACTACTACTACTGATACTACTCCTACTACTACTGATACTTCTACTACTACTACTGATACTACTACTACTACTACTACTGATACTACTACTACTACTGATACTACTACTACTAATGATACTACTGCCGCTACTGCTACTACTACTGATACTACTATTACTACTACTGATACTACTACTATTACTACTACTAATATAACTACTACTACTACTAGTACTACTGATACTACTACTACTACTACTACTACTACAAATTCCTTCAAATTCCTTCAAATTCTTTAAAAACTGATACTGCTACTACTACTGATATTACTACTAATACTACTGATACTACTACTATTACTACTAATAATACAACTACTACTACTACTAGTACTACTGATACTACTACTACTACTACTACAAATTCCTTCAAATTCTTCAAATACCTTCAAAATCCTTCAAATTCTTTAAAAACTACTACTACTACTACTGATACTACTACTACTGCTACTATTGATACTACTGATACTACTACTACTACTACTGATACTACTGATACTACTACTACTACTACTGATACTACTACTACTACTACTACTACAAATTACTTCAAATTGTTCAAATTCTTCAAATTTTTCAAATTCTTTAATATTTTTCAGCTATTTTTTCTCTTCTGCACGGATCTTCTGCATCTTTTCCTCAAATCATTCTGCAGATTAGCATTCTCACTCGCTGTTGCGTAGGAACAGCTTTTTCTAGTTATTATTATTATTATTATTATTATTATTATTATTATTCCGTCGGCATGTAACTACTCCCACATACTTCAACCGATTTCAACAATTTTGGTGTCAAAACGTTCAGCTCCTTCCCGACATTCCTGCTATATCTCATCATTATTCTAACTTTAATACTTTTTAAAATATTTGTACTTTTGTGCGTACTTTTTTCCCATTGAAATGAATGCAAATTCCTTCAAATTCTTCAAATTTTTGATATTCCTTCAAATTCCTTCAAATTCTTTTAATCATTCTTATTGTTCAAATTGTTCAAATGGTTCAAATGGTTCAAATCTTTCAGATTTTTCAAATTTTTTCATATTTTTCAAATTTTTTCAAATTTTTCAAATACTTCAAATTCTTCAAATTTGTCAAATTCTTCAAATTTTTCAAATTCCTTCTAATTCTCCTGATACAACTGATATTAATACTACAACTACAACAGATACTACTCCTACTACTACTGCTACTACAACTGATACTACTACAACTGATACTACTACTACTACTACTGATAGTACTACCACTACTACTACTACTAATGATACTACTGCTGCTACTGCTACTACTACTGATGCTACTGCTGGTACTACAACTACTACTGATACTACTACTATTACTACTACTACTACTAGTACTACTGATACTACTACTATTACTACTACTACTACTAGTACTACTGATACTACTACTACTACTACTACTACAAATTCCTTTAAATTCTGCAAATTCCTTCAAATTCTTTAAAAACTGATACTACTACTACTACTGATACTACTCCTACTACTACTGATACTTCTACTACTACTACTGATACTACTACTACTACTACTACTACTGATACTACTACTACTACTGATACTACTACTACTACTGATACTACTGCTGCTACTACTACTACTGATACTACTACTACTACTATTACTACTACTAATACAACTACTACTACTACTAGTACTACTGATACTACTACTACTACTACTACTACAAATTCCTTCAAATTCTTTAAAAACTGATACTGCTACTACTACTGATATTACTACTAATACTACTGATACTACTACTATTACTACTAATAATACAACTACTACTACTAGTAGTACTACTGATACTACTACTACTACTACTACAAATTCCTTCAAATTCTTCAAATACCTTCAAATTCCTTCAAATTCTTTAAAAACTACTACTACTACTACTGATACTACTACTACTACTGCTACTACTGCTACTACTACTACTACTACTGATACTACTACTACTACTACTGCTACTACTGATACTACTGATACTACTACTACTACTACTACTGATACTACTACTACTACTACTACAAATTACTTCAAATTGTTCAAATTCTTCAAATTTTTCAAATTCTTTAATATTTTTCAGCTATTTTTTCTCTTCTGCATGGATCTTCTGCATCTTCTCAAATCATTCTGCAGATTAGCATTCTCACTCGCTGTTGCGTAGGAACAGCTTTTTCTAGTTATTATTATTATTCCGTCGGCGTGTAACTACTCCCACATACTTCAACCGATTTCAACAATTTTGGTGTCAAAACGTTCAGCTCCTTCCCGACATTCCTGCTATATCTCATCATTATTCTAACTTTAATACTTTTTAAAATATTTGTACTTTTTGTGCGTACTTTTTTCCCATTGAAATGAATGCAAATTCCTTCAAATTCTTCAAATTTTTCATATTCCTTCAAATTCCTTCAAATTCTTTTAATCATTCTTATTGTTCAAATTGTTCAAATGGTTCAAATGGTTCAAATCTTTCAGATTTTTCAATTTTTTTCATATTTTTCAAATTTTTTCAAATTTTTCAAATACTTCAAATTCTTCAAATTTTTCAAATTCCTTCTAATTCTTCTGATACAACTGATATTAATACTACAACTACAACAGATACTACTCCTACTACTACTACTACAACTGATACTACTACTACTACAACTGATACTACTACTACTGATACTACTACTACTACTGATACTACTACCACTACTACTACTACTAATGATACTACTGCTGCTACTGCTACTACTACTGATGCTACTGCTGATACTACAACTACTACTGATACTACTACTATTACTACTACTAGTACTACTGATACTACTACTACTACTACTACTACTACTACAAATTCCTTTAAATTCTGCAAATTCCTTCAAATTCTTTAAAAACTGATACTACTACTACTACTACTGATACTACTCCTACTACTACTGATACTTCTACTACTACTACTGATACTACTACTACTACTACTACTACTGATACTACTACTACTACTGATACTACTACTACTAATGATACTACTGCTGCTACTGCTACTACTACTGATACTACTACTACTACTACTGATACTACTACTATTACTACTACTAATACAACTACTACTACTACTAGTACTACTGATACTACTACTACTACTACTACTACTACAATACTACAAATTCCTTCAAATTCCTTCAAATTCTTTAAAAACTGCTACTGCTACTACTACTGATATTACTACTAATACTACTGATACTACTACTATTACTACTAATAATACAACTACTACTACTACTAGTACTACTGATACTACTACTACTACTACTACAAATTCCTTCAAATTCTTCAAATACCTTCAAATTCCTTCAAATTCTTTAAAAACTACTACTACTACTACTGATACTACTACTACTACTGCTACTACTGATACTACTGGTACTACTACTACTACTACTACTACTACTACTGATACTACTACTACTACTACTACTACAAATTACTTCAAATTCTTCAAATTCTTCAAATTTTTCAAATTCTTTAATATTTTTCAGCTATTTTTTCTCTTCTGCATGGATCTTCTGCATCTTCTCCTCAAATCATTCTGCAGATTAGCATTCTCACTCGCTGTTGCGTAGGAACAGCTTTTTCTAGTTATTATTATTATTCCGTCGGCGTCTAACTACTCCCGCATACTTCAACCAATTTCAACAATTTTGGTGTCAAAACGTTCGGCTCGTTCCCGGCATGCCTGCTATATCTCATGGTTATGCTAACTTTTATACTTTTTAAAATATTTCACTTTTTGTGCGTTTTTGGTTGCTCCCATTGAAATCAATGCAAAATCCTTCAAATTCTTCAAATTTTTCATATTCCTTCAAATTCCTTCAAATTCTTGTAATCATTCTTATTATTCAAATTGTTCAAATGGTTCAAATGGTTCAAATCTTTCAGATTTTTCAAATTTTTTCAAATTTTTCAATTTTTTTCAAATTTTTCAAATTTTTCAAATACTTCAAATTCTTCAAATTTTTCAAATTCTTCAAATGTTTCAAATTCCTTCTAATTCTTCTGATACAACTGATATTAATACTACTACTACAACAGATACTACTCTTACTACTACTACTACTACTGATACTACTACTACTGATACTACTACTACTACTACTGATACTACTACCACTACTACTACTACTAATGCCACTACTGCTTCTACTACTGATGCTACTGCTGATACTACAACAACTACTACTGATACTACTACTATTACTACTACTACTACTACTACTACTAGTACTACTGATACTACTACTACTACTACTACTACAAATTCCTTCAAATTCTTCAAATTCCTTCAAATTCTTTAAAAACTGATACTACTACTACTACTGATACTACTCCTACTACTACTGATACTTCTACTACTACTACTGATACTACTGATAATACTACTACTACTGATACTACTACTACTACTACTGATACTACTACTACTACTAATGATACTACTAATGATACTACTGCTGCTACTGCTACTACAACAACTACTACTGCTACTACTACTATTACTACTACTAATACAACAACTACTACTACTAGTACTACTGATACTACTACTACTACTACTACTACTACAAATTCTTTCAAATTCTTTAAAAACTGATACTACTACTACTACTGATACTACTACTACTACTACTGATACTACTACTATTACTACTACTATTACAACTACTACTACTACTAGTACTACTGATACTACTACTACTACTACTGATACTACTACTATTACTACTACTATTACAACTACTACTACTACTAGTACTACTGATACTACTACTACTACTACTACTACTACTACTACTACTACTACAAGTTCCTTCAAATTCCTTCAAATTCTTTAAAAACTGATACTACTACTACTAGTGATATTACTACTACTACTACTGATACTACTACTATTACTACTAATAATACAACTACTACTACTACTACTACTACTGATACTACTACTACTACTACTACAAATTCCTTCAAATTCTTCAAATACCTTCAAATTCCTTCAAATTCTTTAAAAACTAATACTACTACTACTGATACTACTGATACTACTACTACTACTACTACTACTGATACTACTACTACTAGTACTACTGATACTACTACTACTAGTACTACTGATACTACTACTACTACTACAAATACCTTCAAATTCCTTCAAATTCTTTAAAAACTAATACTACTACTACTGATACAACTACTACTACAAATTACTTCAAATTGTTCAAATTTTTCAATTTTTTTAAATTCTTCAATGTTTTTCAGCTATTTGTTTTCTTCGGCATGGATCTTCTGCATCTTCTCCTCAAATCATTTTGCAGATTAGCATTCTCACTCGCTGTTGCGTAGGAACAGCTTTTTCTAGTTATTATTATCAGTGAGAATGCTATACAGCATTCTCACTTATTGTTTTCCTGTTTTTCTTTATCAGTGAGAATGCTATACAGCATTCTCACTTATTGTTTTCCTGTTTTTCTTTATTATTATTATTATCAGTGAGAATGCTATACAGCATTCTCACTTATTGTTTTCCTGTTTTTCTTTATTATTATTATTATTATTATTATTATTATTATTATTATTATTCCGTCGGCGTGTAACTACTCCCACATACTTCAACCGATTTCAACAATTTTGGTGTCAAAACGTTCAGCTCCTTCCCGACATTCCTGCTATATCTCATCATTATTCTAACTTTAATACTTTTTAAAATATTTGTACTTTTTGTGCGTACTTTTTTCCCATTGAAATGAATGCAAATTCCTTCAAATTCTTCAAATTTTTTATATTCCTTCAAATTCTTGTAATCATTCTTATTGTTGAAATTGTTCAAATGGTTCAAATGGTTCAAATCTTTCAGATTTTTCAAATTTTTTCAAATTTTTCAAATTGTTTCAAATTTTTCAAATACTTCAAATACTTCAAATTCTTCAAATTTTTCAAATTCTTCAAATTTTTCAAATTCTTTCTAATTCTTCTGATACAACTGATATTAATACTACTACTACAACAGATACTACTCCTACTACTACTACTACTACAACTGATACTACTACTACTGATACTACTACTACTACTACTACTGATACTACTACCACTACTACTAATGATACTACTGCTGCTACTGCTACTACTACTGATGCTACTGCTGATACTACAACAACTACTACTGATACTACTACTATTACTACTACTACTACTACTACTACTAGTACTACTGATACTACTACTACTACTACTGATACTTCTACTACTACTACTGATACTACTACTACTACTACTACTACTGATACTACTACTACTACTGATAATAATACTACTACTACTACTAATGATACTACTGCTGCTACTGCTACTACTACTGATGCTACTGCTGATACTACAACAACTACTACTGATACTACTACTATTACTACTACTACTACTAGTACTACTGATACTACTACTACTACTACTACTACTACTACTACAAATTCCTTCAAATTCTTCAAATTCCTCCAAATTTTTTAAAAACTGATACTACTACTACTACTGATACTACTCCTACTACTACTGATACTTCTACTACTACTACTGATGATACTACTACTACTACTACTACTACAGATACTACTACTACTACTACTACTACTACTACTAATGATACTATTGCTGCTACTGCTACCACTACTGCTACTACAACTACTACTGCTACTACTACTATTACTACTACTAATACAACTACTACTACTAGTAGTACTACTGATACTACTACTAATACTACTACTACTACAATTTCCTTCAAATTATTTAAAAACTGATACTACTACTACTACTGATACTACTACTACTACTACTGATACTACTACTATTACTACTACTAATACAACAACTACTACTACTACTAGTACTACTGATACTACTAATACTACTACTACTACTACAAATTCCTTCAAATTCCTTCAATTTTTTTAAAAACTGATACTACTACTACTACTGATACTACTACTACTACTACTGATACTACTACTATTACTACTACTAATACAACAACTACTACTACTAGTACTACTGATACTACTACTACTACTACTACTACTACTACAAATTCCTTCAAATTCCTTCAATTTTTTTAAAAACTGATACTACTACTACTACTGATACTACTACTATTACTACTAATAATACAACTACTACTACTACTAGTACTACTGATACTACTACTACTACTACAAATTCCTTCAAATCCTTTAAAAACTGATACTACTACTACTGATACTACTACTACTGCTACTACTGATACTACTGATACTACTACTACTACTACTGATACTACTACTACTACTACTAATAGTACTTCTAGTACTACTACAACTACTACTACTACTACAAATTACTTCAAATTCTTCAAATTCTTCAAATTTTTCAAATTCTTCAATGTTTTTTAGCTATTTTTTTCTCTTCTGCATTGATCTTCTGCATCTTCTCCTCAAATCATTCTGCAGATTAGCATTCTCACTCGCTGTTGCGTAGGAACAGCTTTTTCTAGTTATCAGTGAGAATGCTATACAGCATTCTCACTTATTGTTTTCCTGTTTTTCTTTATCAGTGAGAATGCTATACAGCATTCTCACTTATTGTTTTCCTGTTTTTCTTTATTATTATTATTATTATTATTATTATTATTATTATTATTATTCCGTCGGCGTGTAACTACTCCCACATACTTCAACCGATTTCAACAATTTTGGTGTCAAAACGTTCAGCTCCTTCCCGACATTCCTGCTATATCTCATCATTATTCTAACTTTAATACTTTTTAAAATATTTGTACTTTTTGTGCGTACTTTTTTCCCATTGAAATGAATGCAAATCCCTTCAAATTCTTCAAATTTTTCATATTCCTTCAAATTCCTTCAAATTCTTTTAATCATTCTTATTGTTCAAATTGTTCAAATGGTTCAAATCTTTCAGATTTTTCAAATTTTTTCATATTTTTCAAATTTTTTCAAATTTTTCAAATACTTCAAATACTTCAAATTCTTCAAATTTTTCAAATTCTTCAAATTTTTCAAATTCCTTCTAATTCTTCTGATACAACTGATATTAATACTACAACTACAACAGATACTACTCTTACTACTACTACTACTACTACAACTGATACTACTACTACTGATACTACTACTACTACTACTGATACTACTACCACTACTACTACTACTAATGATACTACTGCTGCTACTGCTACTACTACTGATGCTACTGCTGATGCTACAACTACTACTGATACTACTACTATTACTACTACTACTACTAGTACTACTGATACTACTACTACTACCACTACTACTACTACTACTACTACTACTACAAATTCCTTTAAATTCTGCAAATTCCTTCAAATTCTTTAAAAACTGATACTACTACTACTACTGATACTACTCCTACTACTACTGATACTTCTACTACTACTACTGATACTACTACTACTACTACTACTACTACTACTGATACTACTACTACTACTGATACTACTACTACTAATGATACTACTGCTGCTACTGCTACTACTACTGATACTACTATTACTACTACTGATACTACTACTATTACTACTACTAATACAACTACTACTACTACTAGTACTACTGATACTACTACTACTACTACTACTACAAATTCCTTCAAATTCCTTCAAATTCTTTAAAAACTGATACTGCTACTACTACTGATATTACTACTAATACTACTGATACTACTACTATTACTACTAATAATACAACTACTACTACTACTAGTACTACTGATACTACTACTACTACTACTACAAATTCCTTCAAATTCTTCAAATACCTTCAAATTCCTTCAAATTCTTTAAAAACTACTACTACTACTACTGATACTACTACTACTGCTACTATTGATACTACTGATACTACTACTACTACTACTGATACTACTACTACTACTACTACTACAAATTACTTCAAATTGTTCAAATTCTTCAAATTTTTCAAATTCTTTAATATTTTTCAGCTATTTTTTCTCTTCTGCATGGATCTTCTGCATCTTTTCCTCAAATCATTCTGCAGATTAGCATTCTCACTCGCTGTTGCGTAGGAACAGCTTTTTCTAGTTATTATTATTATTATCAGTGAGAATGCTATACAGCATTCTCACTTATTGTTTTCCTGTTTTTCTTTATTATTATTATTATTATTATTATTATTATTATTATTATTATTCCGTCGGCGTGTAACTACTCCCACATACTTCAACCGATTTCAACAATTTTGGTGTCAAAACGTTCAGCTCCTTCCCGACATTCCTGCTATATCTCATCATTATTCTAACTTTAATACTTTTTAAAATATTTGTACTTTTTGTGCGTACTTTTTTCCCATTGAAATGAATGCAAATTCCTTCAAATTCTTCAAATTTTTGATATTCCTTCAAATTCCTTCAAATTCTTTTAATCATTCTTATTGTTCAAATTGTTCAAATGGTTCAAATCTTTCAGATTTTTCAAATTTTTTTCATATTTTTCAAATTTTTTCAAATTTTTCAAATACTTCAAATACTTCAAATACTTCAAATTCTTCACATTTTTCAAATTCTTCAAATTTTTCAAATTCCTTCTAATTCTTCTGATACAACTGATATTAATACTACAACTACAACAGATACTACTCTTACTACTACTACTACTACAACTGATACTACTACTACTGATACTACTACTACTACTGATACTACTACCACTACTACTACTACTAATGATACTACTGCTGCTACTGCTACTACTACTGATGCTACTGCTGATACTACAACTACTACTGATACTACTACTATTACTACTACTAGTACTACTGATACTAATACTACTACTACTACTACTACTACTACAAATTCCTTTAAATTCTTCAAATTCCTTCAAATTCTTTAAAAACTGATACTACTACTACTACTACTACTGATACTACTCCTACTACTACTGATACTTCTACTACTACTACTGATACTACTACTACTACTACTACTACTACTGATACTACTACTACTACTGATACTACTACTACTAATGATACTACTGCTGCTACTGCTACTACTACTGATACTACTACTACTACTACTGATACTACTACTATTACTACTACTAATACAACTACTACTACTACTAGTACTACTGATACTACTACTACTACTACTACAATACTACAAATTCCTTCAAATTCCTTCAAATTCTTTAAAAACTGATACTGCTACTACTACTGATATTACTACTAATACTACTGATACTACTACTATTACTACTAATAATACAACTACTACTACTACTAGTACTACTGATACTACTACTACTACTACTACTACTACAAATTCCTTTAAATTCTGCAAATTCCTTCAAATTCTTTAAAAACTGATACTACTACTACTACTGATACTACTCCTACTACTACTGATACTTCTACTACTACTACTGATACTACTACTACTACTACTACTACTGATACTACTACTACTACTGATACTACTACTACTAATGATACTACTGCTGCTACTACTACTACTGATACTACTACTACTACTACTATTACTACTACTAATACAACTACTACTACTAGTAGTACTACTGATACTACTACTACTACTACTACTACAAATTCCTTCAAATTCCTTCAAATTCTTTAAAAACTGATACTGCTACTACTACTGATATTACTACTAATACTACTGATACTACTACTATTACTACTAATAATACAACTACTACTACTACTAGTACTACTGATACTACTACTACTACTACTACAAATTCCTTCAAATACCTTCAAATTCCTTCAAATTCTTTAAAAACTACTACTACTACTACTGATACTACTACTACTACTGCTACTACTGATACTACTGATACTACTACTACTACTACTGATACTACTACTACTACTGATACTACTGATACTACTGATACTACTACTACTACTACTGATACTACTACTACTACTACTACAAATTACTTCAAATTGTTCAAATTCTTCAAATTTTTCAAATTCTTTAATATTTTTCAGCTATTTTTTCTCTTCTGCATGGATCTTCTGCATCTTCTCAAATCATTCTGCAGATTAGCATTCTCACTCGCTGTTGCGTAGGAACAGCTTTTTCTAGTTATTATTATTATTATTATTATTATTCCGTCGGCGTGTAACTACTCCCACATACTTCAACCGATTTCAACAATTTTGGTGTCAAAACGTTCAGCTCCTTCCCGACATTCCTGCTATATCTCATCATTATTCTAACTTTAATACTTTTTAAAATATTTGTACTTTTGTGCGTACTTTTTTCCCATTGAAATGAATGCAAATTCCTTCAAATTCTTCAAATTTTTGATATTCCTTCAAATTCCTTCAAATTCTTTTAATCATTCTTATTGTTCAAATTGTTCAAATGGTTCAAATGGTTCAAATCTTTCAGATTTTTCAAATTTTTTCATATTTTTCAAATTTTTTCAAATTTTTCAAATACTTCAAATTCTTCAAATTTGTCAAATTCTTCAAATTTTTCAAATTCCTTCTAATTCTCCTGATACAACTGATATTAATACTACAACTACAACAGATACTACTCCTACTACTACTGCTACTACAACTGATACTACTACAACTGATACTACTACTACTACTACTGATAGTACTACCACTACTACTACTACTAATGATACTACTGCTGCTACTGCTACTACTACTGATGCTACTGCTGGTACTACAACTACTACTGATACTACTACTATTACTACTACTACTACTAGTACTACTGATACTACTACTATTACTACTACTACTACTAGTACTACTGATACTACTACTACTACTACTACTACAAATTCCTTTAAATTCTGCAAATTCCTTCAAATTCTTTAAAAACTGATACTACTACTACTACTGATACTACTCCTACTACTACTGATACTTCTACTACTACTACTGATACTACTACTACTACTACTACTACTGATACTACTACTACTACTGATACTACTACTACTACTGATACTACTGCTGCTACTACTACTACTGATACTACTACTACTACTATTACTACTACTAATACAACTACTACTACTACTAGTACTACTGATACTACTACTACTACTACTACTACAAATTCCTTCAAATTCTTTAAAAACTGATACTGCTACTACTACTGATATTACTACTAATACTACTGATACTACTACTATTACTACTAATAATACAACTACTACTACTAGTAGTACTACTGATACTACTACTACTACTACTACAAATTCCTTCAAATTCTTCAAATACCTTCAAATTCCTTCAAATTCTTTAAAAACTACTACTACTACTACTGATACTACTACTACTACTGCTACTACTGCTACTACTACTACTACTACTGATACTACTACTACTACTACTGCTACTACTGATACTACTGATACTACTACTACTACTACTACTGATACTACTACTACTACTACTACAAATTACTTCAAATTGTTCAAATTCTTCAAATTTTTCAAATTCTTTAATATTTTTCAGCTATTTTTTCTCTTCTGCATGGATCTTCTGCATCTTCTCAAATCATTCTGCAGATTAGCATTCTCACTCGCTGTTGCGTAGGAACAGCTTTTTCTAGTTATTATTATTATTATTATTATTATTCCGTCGGCGTGTAACTACTCCCACATACTTCAACCGATTTCAACAATTTTGGTGTCAAAACGTTCAGCTCCTTCCCGACATTCCTGCTATATCTCATCATTATTCTAACTTTAATACTTTTTAAAATATTTGTACTTTTTGTGCGTACTTTTTTCCCATTGAAATGAATGCAAATCCCTTCAAATTCTTCAAATTTTTCATATTCCTTCAAATTCCTTCAAATTCTTTTAATCATTCTTATTGTTCAAATTGTTCAAATGGTTCAAATCTTTCAGATTTTTCAAATTTTTTCATATTTTTCAAATTTTTTCAAATTTTTCAAATACTTCAAATACTTCAAATTCTTCAAATTTTTCAAATTCTTCAAATTTTTCAAATTCCTTCTAATTCTTCTGATACAACTGATATTAATACTACAACTACAACAGATACTACTCTTACTACTACTACTACTACTACAACTGATACTACTACTACTGATACTACTACTACTACTACTGATACTACTACCACTACTACTACTACTAATGATACTACTGCTGCTACTGCTACTACTACTGATGCTACTGCTGATGCTACAACTACTACTGATACTACTACTATTACTACTACTACTACTACTAGTACTACTGATACTACTACTACTACCACTACTACTACTACTACTACTACTACTACAAATTCCTTTAAATTCTGCAAATTCCTTCAAATTCTTTAAAAACTGATACTACTACTACTACTGATACTACTCCTACTACTACTGATACTTCTACTACTACTACTGATACTACTACTACTACTACTACTACTACTACTGATACTACTACTACTACTGATACTACTACTACTAATGATACTACTGCTGCTACTGCTACTACTACTGATACTACTATTACTACTACTGATACTACTACTATTACTACTACTAATACAACTACTACTACTACTAGTACTACTGATACTACTACTACTACTACTACTACAAATTCCTTCAAATTCCTTCAAATTCTTTAAAAACTGATACTGCTACTACTACTGATATTACTACTAATACTACTGATACTACTACTATTACTACTAATAATACAACTACTACTACTACTAGTACTACTGATACTACTACTACTACTACTACAAATTCCTTCAAATTCTTCAAATACCTTCAAATTCCTTCAAATTCTTTAAAAACTACTACTACTACTACTGATACTACTACTACTGCTACTATTGATACTACTGATACTACTACTACTACTACTGATACTACTACTACTACTACTACTACAAATTACTTCAAATTGTTCAAATTCTTCAAATTTTTCAAATTCTTTAATATTTTTCAGCTATTTTTTCTCTTCTGCATGGATCTTCTGCATCTTTTCCTCAAATCATTCTGCAGATTAGCATTCTCACTCGCTGTTGCGTAGGAACAGCTTTTTCTAGTTATCAGTGAGAATGCTATACAGCATTCTCACTTATTGTTTTCCTGTTTTTCTTTATTATTATTATTATTATTATTATTATTATTATTATTATTATTCCGTCGGCGTGTAACTACTCCCACATACTTCAACCGATTTCAACAATTTTGGTGTCAAAACGTTCAGCTCCTTCCCGACATTCCTGCTATATCTCATCATTATTCTAACTTTAATACTTTTTAAAATATTTGTACTTTTTGTGCGTACTTTTTTCCCATTGAAATGAATGCAAATTCCTTCAAATTCTTCAAATTTTTTATATTCCTTCAAATTCTTGTAATCATTCTTATTGTTGAAATTGTTCAAATGGTTCAAATGGTTCAAATCTTTCAGATTTTTCAAATTTTTTCAAATTTTTCAAATTGTTTCAAATTTTTCAAATACTTCAAATACTTCAAATTCTTCAAATTTTTCAAATTCTTCAAATTTTTCAAATTCTTTCTAATTCTTCTGATACAACTGATATTAATACTACTACTACAACAGATACTACTCCTACTACTACTACTACTACAACTGATACTACTACTACTGATACTACTACTACTACTACTACTGATACTACTACCACTACTACTAATGATACTACTGCTGCTACTGCTACTACTACTGATGCTACTGCTGATACTACAACAACTACTACTGATACTACTACTATTACTACTACTACTACTACTACTACTAGTACTACTGATACTACTACTACTACTACTGATACTTCTACTACTACTACTGATACTACTACTACTACTACTACTACTGATACTACTACTACTACTGATAATAATACTACTACTACTACTAATGATACTACTGCTGCTACTGCTACTACTACTGATGCTACTGCTGATACTACAACAACTACTACTGATACTACTACTATTACTACTACTACTACTAGTACTACTGATACTACTACTACTACTACTACTACTACTACAAATTCCTTCAAATTCTTCAAATTCCTCCAAATTTTTAAAAACTGATACTACTACTACTACTGATACTACTCCTACTACTACTGATACTTCTACTACTACTACTGATGATACTACTACTACTACTACTACTACAGATACTACTACTACTACTACTACTACTACTACTAATGATACTATTGCTGCTACTGCTACCACTACTGCTACTACAACTACTACTGCTACTACTACTATTACTACTACTAATACAACTACTACTACTAGTAGTACTACTGATACTACTACTAATACTACTACTACTACAATTTCCTTCAAATTATTTAAAAACTGATACTACTACTACTACTGATACTACTACTACTACTACTGATACTACTACTATTACTACTACTAATACAACAACTACTACTACTACTAGTACTACTGATACTACTAATACTACTACTACTACTACAAATTCCTTCAAATTCCTTCAATTTTTTTTAAAAACTGATACTACTACTACTACTGATACTACTACTACTACTACTGATACTACTACTATTACTACTACTAATACAACAACTACTACTACTAGTACTACTGATACTACTACTACTACTACTACTACTACTACAAATTCCTTCAAATTCCTTCAATTTTTTTAAAAACTGATACTACTACTACTACTGATACTACTACTACTGATACTACTACTATTACTACTAATAATACAACTACTACTACTACTAGTACTACTGATACTACTACTACTACTACAAATTCCTTCAAATCCTTTAAAAACTGATACTACTACTACTGATACTACTACTACTGCTACTACTGATACTACTGATACTACTACTACTACTACTGATACTACTACTACTACTACTAATAGTACTTCTAGTACTACTACAACTACTACTACTACTACAAATTACTTCAAATTCTTCAAATTCTTCAAATTTTTCAAATTCTTCAATGTTTTTTAGCTATTTTTTTCTCTTCTGCATTGATCTTCTGCATCTTCTCCTCAAATCATTCTGCAGATTAGCATTCTCACTCGCTGTTGCGTAGGAACAGCTTTTTCTAGTTATCAGTGAGAATGCTATACAGCATTCTCACTTATTGTTTTCCTGTTTTTCTTTATTATTATTATTATTATTCCGTCGGCGTCTAACTACTCCCGCATACTTCAACCAATTTCAACAATTTTGGTGTCAAAACGTTCGGCTCGTTCCCGGCATGCCTGCTATATCTCATGGTTATGCTAACTTTTATACTTTTTAAAATATTTCACTTTTTGTGCGTTTTTGGTTGCTCCCATTGAAATCAATGCAAAATCCTTCAAATTCTTCAAATTTTTCATATTCCTTCAAATTCCTTCAAATTCTTGTAATCATTCTTATTATTCAAATTGTTCAAATGGTTCAAATGGTTGAAATCTTTCAGATTTTTCAAATTTTTTCAAATTTTTCAATTTTTTTCAAATTTTTCAAATATTTCAAATACTTCAAATTCTTCAAATTTTTCAAATTCTTCAAATTTTTCAAATTCCTTCTAATTCTTCTGATACAACTGATATTAATACTACTACTACAACAGATACTACTCTTACTACTACTACTACTACTAATACTACTACTACTGATACTACTACTACTACTACTGATACTACTACCACTACTACTACTACTAATGCCACTACTGCTTCTACTACTGATGCTACTGCTGATACTACAACAACTACTACTGATACTACTACTATTACTACTACTACTACTACTACTACTAGTACTACTGATACTACTACTACTACTACTACAAATTCCTTCAAATTCTTCAAATTCTTTAAAAACTGATACTACTACTACTACTGATACTACTCCTACTACTACTGATACTTCTACTACTACTACTGATACTACTGATAAAACTACTACTACTGATACTACTACTACTACTACTGATACTACTACTACTACTAATGATACTACTAATGATACTACTGCTGCTACTGCTACTACAACAACTACTACTGCTACTACTACTATTACTACTACTAATACAACTACTACCACTACTAGTACTACTGATACTACTACTACTACTACTACTACTACTACAAATTCCTTTAAATTCTGTAAATTCCTTCAAATTCTTTAAAAACTGATACTACTAATACTACTGATACTACTCCTACTACTACTGATACTTCTACTACTACTACTGATACTACTACTACTACTACTACTACTACTACTACTACTACTGATACTACTACTACTCTTACTACTACTGATACGTCTACTACTACTACTGATACTACTACTACTACTACTACTGATACTACTACTACTACTACTACTACTACTGATACTACTACTACTACTAGTACTACTACTGATACTACTACTACTACTAGTACTACTGATACTACTACTACTACTACTGATACTACTACCACCACTACTGATACTACTACCACTACTACTAATGATACTACTGCTGCTACTGCTACTACTACTGATGCTACTGCTGATACTACAACTACTACTGATACTACTACTATTACTAGTACTACTACTAGTACTACTGATACTACTACTACTACTACTACTACTACTACTACTACAAATTCCTTTAAATTCTGCAAATTCCTTCAAATTCTTTAAAAACTGATACTACTACTACTACTGATACTACTCCTACTACTACTGATACTTCTACTACTACTACTGATACTACTACTACTACTACTGATACTACTACTACTACTGATACTACTACTACTAATGATACTACTGCTGCTACTGCTACTACTGCTGCTACTGCTACTACTACTGCTACTACTACTACTACTACTGATACTACTATTACTACTACTAATACAACTACTACTACTACTAGTACTACTGATACTACTACTACTACTACTACTACTACAAATTCCTTCAAATTCCTTCAAATTCTTTAAAAACTGATACTGCTACTACTACTGATATTACTACTAATACCACTGATACTACTACTATTACTACTAATAATACAACTACTACTACTACTAGTACTACTGATACTACTACTACTACTACAAATTCCTTCAAATTCTTCAAATTCCTTCAAATTCTTTAAAAACTGATACTACTACTACTGCTACTACTACTACAACTACTACTACTGATACTACTACTACTACTGCTACTACTGATACTACTACTACTGATACTACTACTACTACTACTACAAATTACTTCAAATTCTTTAAAAACTAATACTGCTACTACTGATACTACTACTACTACAAATTACTTCAAATTGTTCAAATTTTTCAATTTTTCTAAATTCTTCAATGTTTTTCAGCTATTTAATTTCTTCGGCATGGATCTTCTGCATCTTCTCCTCAAATCATTTTGCAGATTAGCATTCTCACTCGCTGTTGCGTAGGAACAGCTTTTTCTAGTTATTATTATTATTATTATTATTATTATTATTATTCCGTCGGCATGTAACTACTCCCACATACTTCAACCGATTTCAACAATTTTGGTGTCAAAACGTTCAGCTCCTTCCCGACATTCCTGCTATATCTCATCATTATTCTAACTTTAATACTTTTTAAAATATTTGTACTTTTGTGCGTACTTTTTTCCCATTGAAATGAATGCAAATTCCTTCAAATTCTTCAAATTTTTGATATTCCTTCAAATTCCTTCAAATTCTTTTAATCATTCTTATTGTTCAAATTGTTCAAATGGTTCAAATGGTTCAAATCTTTCAGATTTTTCAAATTTTTTCATATTTTTCAAATTTTTTCAAATTTTTCAAATACTTCAAATTCTTCAAATTTGTCAAATTCTTCAAATTTTTCAAATTCCTTCTAATTCTCCTGATACAACTGATATTAATACTACAACTACAACAGATACTACTCCTACTACTACTGCTACTACAACTGATACTACTACAACTGATACTACTACTACTACTACTGATAGTACTACCACTACTACTACTACTAATGATACTACTGCTGCTACTGCTACTACTACTGATGCTACTGCTGGTACTACAACTACTACTGATACTACTACTATTACTACTACTACTACTAGTACTACTGATACTACTACTATTACTACTACTACTACTAGTACTACTGATACTACTACTACTACTACTACTACAAATTCCTTTAAATTCTGCAAATTCCTTCAAATTCTTTAAAAACTGATACTACTACTACTACTGATACTACTCCTACTACTACTGATACTTCTACTACTACTACTGATACTACTACTACTACTACTACTACTGATACTACTACTACTACTGATACTACTACTACTACTGATACTACTGCTGCTACTACTACTACTGATACTACTACTACTACTATTACTACTACTAATACAACTACTACTACTACTAGTACTACTGATACTACTACTACTACTACTACTACAAATTCCTTCAAATTCTTTAAAAACTGATACTGCTACTACTACTGATATTACTACTAATACTACTGATACTACTACTATTACTACTAATAATACAACTACTACTACTAGTAGTACTACTGATACTACTACTACTACTACTACAAATTCCTTCAAATTCTTCAAATACCTTCAAATTCCTTCAAATTCTTTAAAAACTACTACTACTACTACTGATACTACTACTACTACTGCTACTACTGCTACTACTACTACTACTACTGATACTACTACTACTACTACTGCTACTACTGATACTACTGATACTACTACTACTACTACTACTGATACTACTACTACTACTACTACAAATTACTTCAAATTGTTCAAATTCTTCAAATTTTTCAAATTCTTTAATATTTTTCAGCTGTTTTTTCTCTTCTGCATGGATCTTCTGCATCTTCTCAAATCATTCTGCAGATTAGCATTCTCACTCGCTGTTGCGTAGGAACAGCTTTTTCTAGTTATTATTATTATTATTATTATTATTATTATTATTCCGTCGGCGTGTAACTACTCCCACATACTTCAACCGATTTCAACAATTTTGGTGTCAAAACGTTCAGCTCCTTCCCGACATTCCTGCTATATCTCATCATTATTCTAACTTTAATACTTTTTAAAATATTTGTACTTTTTGTGCGTACTTTTTTCCCATTGAAATGAATGCAAATTCCTTCAACTTCTTCAAATTTTTCATATTCCTTCAAATTCCTTCAAATTCTTTTAATCATTCTTATTGTTCAAATTGTTCAAATGGTTCAAATGGTTCAAATCTTTCAGATTTTTCAAATTTTTTCGAATTTTTCAAATTTTTTCAAATTTTTCAAATACTTCAAATACTTCAAATTCTTCAAATTTTTCAAATTCTTCAAATTTTTCAAATTCCTTCTAATTCTTCTGATACAACTGATATAATAATACTACAACTACAACAGATACTACTACTACTACTACTCCTACTACTACTACAACTGATACTACTACTTCTGATACTACTACTACTACTACTGATACTACTACCACTACTACTACTACTACTAATGATACTACTGCTGCTACTGCTACTACTACTGATGCTACTGCTGATACTACAACAACTACTACTGATACTACTACTATTACTACTACTACTACTAATAGTACTACTGATACTACTACTACTACTACTACTACAAATTCCTTCAAATTCCTTCAAATTCTTTAAAAACTGATACTACTACTACTACTGATACTACTCCTACTACTACTGATACTTCTACTACTCCTACTGATACTACTACTACTACTACAACTACTACTACTACTACTACTGATACTACTACTACTACTACTACTACTAATGATACTATTGCTGCTACTGCTACCACTACTGCTACTACAACTACTACTGCTACTACTACTATTATTACTACTAATACAACAACTACTACTACTACTAGTAGTACTACTGATACTACTACTAATACTACTACTACTACAAATTCCTTCAAATTCTTTAAAAACTGATACTACTACTACTACTGATACTACTACTACTACTACTACTGATACTACTACTATTACTACTACTAATACAACTACTACTACTACTAGTACTACTGATACTACTACTACTACTACTACTACTACTACTACTACAAATTCCTTCAAATTCTTTAAAAACTGATACTACTACTACTACTGATACTACTAGTACTACTTCTGATACTACTACTATTACTACTAATAATACAACTATTACAACTACTAGTACTACTGATACTACTACTACTACTACAAATTCCTTCAAATTCTTCAAATTCCTTCAAATTCTTTAAAAAACTAATACTACTACTACTGATACTACTACTGCTACTACTGATACTACTGATACTACTACTACTGATACTACTACTACTACTACTACAAATGACTTCAAATTGTTCAAATTCTTCAAATTTTTCAAATTCTTCAATGTTTTTCAGCTATTTTTTCTCTTCTGCATGGATCTTCTGCACCTTCTCTTCAAATCATTCTGCAGATTAGCATTCTCACTCGCTGTTGCGTAGGAACAGCTTTTTCTAGTTATTATTATTATTATTATTATTATTATTCCGTCGGCGTGTAACTACTCCCACATACTTCAACCGATTTCAACAATCTTGGTGTCAAAACGTTCAGCTCCTTCCCGACATTCCTGCTATATCTCATCATTATTCTAACTTTAATACTTTTTAAAATATTTGTACTTTTTGTGCGTACTTTTTTCCCATTGAAATGAATGCAAATTCCTTCAAATTCTTCAAATTTTTGATATTCCTTCAAATTCCTTCAAATTCTTTTAATCATTCTTATTGTTCAAATTGTTCAAATGGTTCAAATGGTTCAAATCTTTCAGATTTTTCAAATTTTTTCATATTTTTCAAATTTTTTCAAATTTTTCAAATACTTCAAATACTTCAAATTCTTCAAATTTGTCAAATTCTTCAAATTTTTCAAATTCCTTCTAATTCTCCTGATACAACTGATATTAATACTACAACTACAACAGATACTACTCCTACTACTACTACTACTACAACTGATACTACTACTACTGATACTACTACTACTACTACTGATACTACTACCACTACTACTACTACTAATGATACTACTGCTGCTACTGCTACTACTACTGATGCTACTGCTGGTACTACAACTACTACTGATACTACTACTATTACTACTACTACTACTAGTACTACTGATACTACTACTACTACTACTACTACTACAAATTCCTTTAAATTCTGCAAATTCCTTCAAATTCTTTAAAAACTGATACTACTACTACTACTGATACTACTCCTACTACTACTGATACTTCTACTACTACTACTGATACTACTACTACTACTACTACTACTGATACTACTACTACTACTGATACTACTACTACTAATGATACTACTGCTGCTACTACTACTACTGATACTACTACTACTACTATTACTACTACTAATACAACTACTACTACTACTAGTACTACTGATACTACTACTACTACTACTACAAATTCCTTCAAATTCCTTCAAATTCTTTAAAAACTGATACTGCTACTACTACTGATATTACTACTAATACTACTGATACTACTACTAATACTACTGATACTACTACTATTACTACTAATAATACAACTACTACTACTACTAGTACTACTGATACTACTACTACTACTACTACTACAAATTCCTTCAAATTCTTCAAATACCTTCAAATTCCTTCAAATTCTTTAAAAACTACTACTGCTACTACTGATACTACTACTACTACTGATACTACTGATACTACTGATACTACTACTACTACTACTGATACTACTACTACTACTGCTACTACTGATACTACTGATACTACTACTACTACTACTGATACTACTACTACTACTACTACAAATTACTTCAAATTGTTCAAATTCTTCAAATTTTTCAAATTCTTTAATTTTTCAGCTATTTTTTCTCTTCTGCATGGATCTTCTGCATCTTCTCAAATCATTCTGCAGATTAGCATTCTCACTCGCTGTTGCGTAGGAACAGCTTTTTCTAGTTATTATTATTATTATTATTATTATTATTATTATTCCGTCGGCGTGTAACTACTCCCACATACTTCAACCGATTTCAACAATTTTGGTGTCAAAACGTTCAGCTCCTTCCCGACATTCCTGCTATATCTCATCATTATTCTAACTTTAATACTTTTTAAAATATTTGTACTTTTGTGCGTACTTTTTTCCCATTGAAATGAATGCAAATTCCTTCAAATTCTTCAAATTTTTGATATTCCTTCAAATTCCTTCAAATTCTTTTAATCAATCTTATTGTTCAAATTGTTCAAATGGTTCAAATGGTTCAAATCTTTCAGATTTTTCAAATTTTTTCATATTTTTCAAATTTTTTCAAATTTTTCAAATACTTCAAATTCTTCAAATTTGTCAAATTCTTCAAATTTTTCAAATTCCTTCTAATTCTCCTGATACAACTGATATTAATACTACAACTACAACAGATACTACTCCTACTACTACTGCTACTACAACTGATACTACTACAACTGATACTACTACTACTACTACTACTGATACTACTACCACTACTACTACTACTAATGATACTACTGCTGCTACTGCTACTACTACTGATGCTACTGCTGGTACTACAACTACTACTGATACTACTACTATTACTACTACTACTACTAGTACTACTGATACTACTACTATTACTACTACTACTACTAGTACTACTGATACTACTACTACTACTACTACTACAAATTCCTTTAAATTCTGCAAATTCCTTCAAATTCTTTAAAAACTGATACTCCTACTACTACTGATACTTCTACTACTACTACTGATACTACTACTACTACTACTACTACTGATACTACTACTACTACTGATACTACTACTACTACTGATACTACTGCTGCTACTACTACTACTGATACTACTACTACTACTATTACTACTACTAATACAACTACTACTACTACTAGTACTACTGATACTACTACTACTACTACTACTACAAATTACTTCAAATTGTTCAAATTCTTCAAATTTTTCAAATTCTTTAATATTTTTCAGCTATTTTTTCTCTTCTGCATGGATCTTCTGCATCTTTTCCTCAAATCATTCTGCAGATTAGCATTCTCACTCGCTGTTGCGTAGGAACAGCTTTTTCTAGTTATTATTATTATTCCGTCGGCGTGTAACTACTCCCACATACTTCAACCGATTTCAACAATTTTGGTGTCAAAACGTTCAGCTCCTTCCCGACATTCCTGCTATATCTCATCATTATTCTAACTTTAATACTTTTTAAAATATTTGTACTTTTTGTGCGTACTTTTTTCCCATTGAAATGAATGCAAATTCCTTCAAATTCTTCAAATTTTTCATATTCCTTCAAATTCCTTCAAATTCTTTTAATCATTCTTATTGTTCAAATTGTTCAAATGGTTCAAATCTTTCAGATTTTTCAAATTTTTTCATATTTTTCAAATTTTTTCAAATTTTTCAAATACTTCAAATACTTCAAATACTTCAAATTCTTCAAATTTTTCAAATTCTTCAAATTTTTCAAATTCCTTCTAATTCTTCTGATACAACTGATATTAATACTACAACTACAACAGATACTACTCTTACTACTACTACTACTACAACTGATACTACTACTACTGATACGACTACTACTACTGATACTACTACCACTACTACTACTACTAATGATACTACTGCTGCTACTGCTACTATTACTGATGCTACTGCTGATACTACAACTACTACTGATACTACTACTATTACTACTACTAGTACTACTGATACTACTACTACTACTACTACTACTACTACTACAAATTCCTTTAAATTCTGCAAATTCCTTCAAATTCTTTAAAAACTGATACTACTACTACTACTACTGATACTACTCCTACTACTACTGATACTTCTCTACTACTACTGATACTACTACTACTACTACTACTACTACTACTGATACTACTACTACTACTGATACTACTACTACTAATGATACTACTGCTGCTACTGCTACTACTACTGATACTACTACTACTACTACTGATACTACTACTATTACTACTACTAATACAACTACTACTACTACTAGTACTACTGATACTACTACTACTACTACTACTACTACTACAATACTACAAATTCCTTCAAATTCCTTCAAATTCTTTAAAAACTGATACTGCTACTACTACTGATATTACTACTAATACTACTGATACTACTACTATTACTACTAATAATACAACTACTACTAGTACTACTGATACTACTACTACTACTACTACAAATTCCTTCAAATTCTTCTAATACCTTCAAATTCCTTCAAATTCTTTAAAAACTACTACTACTGATACTACTACTACTACTGCTACTACTGCTACTACTGGTACTACTACTACTACTACTACTGATACTACTACTACTACTACTACTACTACAAATTACTTCAAATTGTTCAAATTCTTCAAATTTTTCAAATTCTTTAATATTTTTCAGCTATTTTTTCTCTTCTGCATGGATCTTCTGCATCTTCTCCTCAAATCATTCTGCAGATTAGCATTCTCACTCGCTGTTGCGTAGGAACAGCTTCTTCTAGTTATCAGTGAGAATGCTATACAGCATTCTCACTTATTGTTTTCCTGTTTTTCTTTATTATTATTATTATTATTATTATTATTATTATTATTATTATTCCGTCGGCGTGTAACTACTCCCACATACTTCAACCGATTTCAACAATTTTGGTGTCAAAACGTTCAGCTCCTTCCCGACATTCCTGCTATATCTCATCATTATTCTAACTTTAATACTTTTTAAAATATTTGTACTTTTTGTGCGTACTTTTTTCCCATTGAAATGAATGCAAATTCCTTCAAATTCTTCAAATTTTTCATATTCCTTCAAATTCCTTCAAATTCTTTTAATCATTCTTATTGTTCAAATTGTTCAAATGGTTCAAATCTTTCAGATTTTTCAAATTTTTTCATATTTTTCAAATTTTTTCAAATTTTTCAAATACTTCAAATACTTCAAATTCTTCAAATTTTTCAAATTCTTCAAATTTTTCAAATTCCTTCTAATTCTTCTGATACAACTGATATTAATACTACAACTACAACAGATACTACTCTTACTACTACTACTACTACTACAACTGATACTACTACTACTGATACTACTACTACTACTGATACTACTACCACTACTACTACTACTAATGATACTACTGCTGCTACTGCTACTACTACTGATGCTACTGCTGATACTACAACTACTACTGATACTACTACTATTACTACTACTAGTACTACTGATACTACTACTACTACTACTACTACTACTACTACTACTACAAATTCCTTTAAATTCTGCAAATTCCTTCAAATTCTTTAAAAACTGATACTACTACTACTACTACTACTGATACTACTCCTACTACTACTGATACTACTCCTACTACTACTGATACTTCTACTACTACTACTGATACTACTACTACTACTACTACTACTACTACTACTACTACTACTGATACTACTACTACTACTGATACTATTACTACTAATGATACTACTGCTGCTACTGCTACTACTACTGATACTACTACTACTACTACTGATACTACTACTATTACTACTACTAATACAACTACTACTACTACTAGTACTACTGATACTACTACTACTACTACTACAATACTACAAATTCCTTCAAATTCCTTCAAATTCTTTAAAAACTGATACTGCTACTACTACTGATATTACTACTAATACTACTGATACTACTACTATTACTACTAATAATACAACTACTACTACTACTAGTACTACTGATACTACTACTACTACTACTACTAAAAATTCCTTCAAATTCTTCAAATACCTTCAAATTCCTTCAAATTCTTTAAAATTACTACTACTACTACTGATACTACTACTACTACTGCTACTACTGATACTACTGGTACTACTACTACTACTACTACTACTACTGATACTACTACTACTACTACTACAAATTACTTCAAATTGTTCAAATTCTTCAAATTTTTCAAATTCTTTAATATTTTTCAGCTATTTTTTCTCTTCTGCATGGATCTTCTGCATCTTCTCCTCAAATCATTCTGCAGATTAGCATTCTCACTCGCTGTTGCGTAGGAACAGCTTTTTCTAGTTATTATTATTATTCCGTCGGCGTGTAACTACTCCCACATACTTCAACCGATTTCAACAATTTTGGTGTCAAAACGTTCAGCTCCTTCCCGACATTCCTGCTATATCTCATCATTATTCTAACTTTAATACTTTTTAAAATATTTGTACTTTTTGTGCGTACTTTTTTCCCATTGAAATGAATGCAAATTCCTTCAAATTCTTCAAATTTTTCATATTCCTTCAAATTCCTTCAAATTCTTGTAATCATTCTTATTGTTCAAATTGTTCAAATGGTTCAAATGGTTCAAATCTTTCAGATTTTTCAATTTTTTTCAAATTTTTCAAATTTTTTCAAATTTTTCAAATACTTCAAATTCTTCATATTTTTCAAATTCCTTCTAATTCTTCTGATACAACTGATATTAATACTACAACTACAACAGATACTACTCCTCCTCCTCCTACTACTACTACAACTGATACTACTACTACTCCTACTACTACTACTACTACTACAACTGATACTACTACTACTGATACTACTAATACTACTACTGATACTACTACCACTACTAGTACTACTAATGATACTACTGCTGCTACTGCTACTACTACTGATGCTACTGCTGATACTACAACAACTACTACTGATACTACTACTATTACTACTACTACTCCTACTAGTACTACTGATACTACTACTAATACTACTACTACTACTACTACAAATTCCTTCAAATTCTTCAAATTCCTTGAAATTCTTTAAAAACTGATACAACTACTACTACTGATACTACTCCTACTACTACTGATACTTCTACTACTACTACTGATACTTCTACTACTACTACTGATACTACTACTACTACTACTACTAATGATACTACTGCTGCTACTGCTACTACTACTCATGCTACTGTTGATACTACAACAACTACTACTGATACTACTACTATTACTACTACTACTACTACTACTAGTACTACTGATACTACTACTACTACTACTACTACAAATTCCTTCAAATTCTTCAAATTCCTTCAAATTCTTTAAAAACTGATACTACTAATACTGATACTACTCCTACTACTACTGATACTACTACTACTACTGATACTACTACTACTATTACTAATGATACTACTGCTGCTACTACAACTACTACTAATACAACTACTACTACTACTATTACTACTGATACTACTACTACTACTACTACTATTACTACAAATTCATTCAAATTCTTTAAAAACTGATACTACTAGTACTACTGATACTACTACTGATACTACTACTACTACTACTACTACTATTACTACTACTAATACAACTTCTACTACTACTAGTACTACTAATACTACTACTACTACTACAAATTCCTTCGAATTCTTTAAAAACTGATACTACTACTACTACTGATACTACTACTACTACTACTACTACTACTACTACTATTACTAATGATACTACTGCTGCTACTACAACAACTACTACTAATACAACTACTACTACTACTACTAGTACTACTGATAATACTACTACTACTATTACTACAAATTCCTTCAAAGTCTTTAAAAACTGATACTACTACTACTACTGATACTACTATTATTACTACTAATAATACAACAACAACTACTACTACTAGTACTACTGATACAACTACTACTACTACTACTACTACAAATTCCTTCAAATTCCTCAAATTCCTTCAAATTCCTTAAAAACTGATACTACTACTACTGATACTACTACTACTACTGCTACTACTGATACTACTGATACTACTACTACTACTACTACTGATACTACTGATACTACTACTACTACTACTACTGATAGTACTTCTACTACTACTACTACTACTGATAGTACTTCTACTACTACTACTACTACTACAAATTACTTCAAATTGTTCAAATTGTTCAAATTTTTCTAATTCTTCAATGTTTTTTAGCAATTTTTTCTCTTCTGCATTGATCTTCTGCATCTTCTCCTCAAATCATTCTGCAGATTAGCATTCTCACTCGCTGTTGCGTAGGAACAGCTTTTTCTAGTTATCCTTTAATTTAAACCAATTTAAATCTGTTGCAGGTCTAATTGTATATTTAGAGACGTCCTGCTGGGCGATGAACCAGCACCTAAAAAGGTTTTCTAAAAGGTCTTGTTTTTAGGATTGCCCTGTATTTAAACTTCAACCTGATTTAAACTCGACACAACTTTATCGCTGACCTGTCAGCTCACTTCTTTAGGCTTCCTGAAGCTGTTTATTCACAAATATTCTCTACCAGAACCTTTAGGGCAGAACGGCTACAGCTTTACTGAAATTCAGATTCCTACAGGTGAACACTATGGGTTAATGAGGTGACTTCTAAAGGCTATCCTTCTCAGGGGATTTTATCTTAGAGTATCATAGTAAAAGTGGCTGAATACACATGCATATGCAAGTTTCAGAATTATTCCCAATGATCTCGTACTTTGTGTTACAATACTTTTGCATGGACGGTATGCCCCAAATTTTATGTTTGCTTCCATCTCTTGCAGAAACAAAACCCAGCATGATCCTGCAGCAGATGGCTCTTTGAATCAATCATTACGAATCAATAATAAATAAGATGGTACCACTGATGCCAACCAAATCTGTGAAAAATCACTGGCTGTGTCAAGCACCATACGGTGATGCAGCGGGCCAAACGTTTCCAACAAAACGGGTCAAGGATGGAGCTGAGGCAGCGCATAACGTACAAGGATGTAAAGGAGAGGGGCGTTATTAGTAAAGCCGGAAAGTCTGTGCAGCACGCATGCCTTGTAAAGAAGGAGCCATCCTAAATGATGGGAGGAAGGAGTGACGAAAAGGCAAAGAGCGATTGGTAGGTTGGGTTCGCGGTGGTGTGCAGCCCAAAACTGACGCTGAGATGGCCTGACAGGGTCTGTTTTTGTTCATTGCGAGACTGTTATCCAGAGTGACCGTGTTGTCTTCCCTTCCCTCCACAAAGGTTATGCCATTGCCAGCAGTCCACATGACACATTGAATGAGCCACTGCTGCCTGAGCCCGAGATGTTCATCAGGTCGGTCTTAAAGCCCAGTCCTCCTTTTAGATCCAGAGCTTCGGTAAGGCGTCCTTTATGAGGGGAAATCTGCGTCGCTTCTCGGCGTTTTGCGCTCTTTCCTTGCAAACGTATAGCGAGGCTGCAGCTGCATTTTGCAAGTGACGTGATTGGTAATCGGGTGTGTTGGGCTGTCAGCTCAGGGTGCATGATCTTGCCAGCATGACTCAAGTCTGCCCGTGAGCTGCTTCCTGTGCCTGTGCATCTACTCCAGTTGCTCGTATGATCTATTTTAGATTCTTTTGCCCAAGGATGTGTGTGCATCCTCACAGCGGAGAGCCACAGAAAAAAAAAAAAGCTGAAAAAAAAGAGGAAGAAGAGGGGGAGGTGATGATGTTCACATAATCTACAGGCAATCATGCAAATTCCCCAGACATGGTGCACTCGCAGATGCTGGAGATAGAGGTGCAGCCCTGGACTCTGTTCAGGCACGGTGAATTTGGAATTATGCAAACGAATCAATGAGATCTCTATCAGCTGTTTGTGCAGGACAGCATGTACAGAGTATGTGAGTCAACATGTGTGACACTGTAAAGGACGCTTTTCACATTTAGCCTGCAGAAAAAAATCGTGCGTTTATCCAACTGGATTCATTTGTACGCCATACCGTGGCCAGAGTGCACCGTGTGAAGCTCTTCTCATTGGTTCGGTTCTCTCACAAAGGCGAGGGAGCACAGTGTTTGACATATGTGTGTCCTGACTGTGTGTCTCAGAGCAGCAGAGTCCGTCCTGCTGGGGGAAATAACACGAGGCAGCGGCCGAGAGACCGGGCCTCCATTTCAAGCACAGATGTCATGCTCCTTGTGGCCTTCACACATTGAAGAGGCCAAGCCGAATTTGGCACGACCCTGAAGTGTCATCTTGATTAAGACACTCGCCTCGTGTCGGCTACCAATGCGGGGTGAACTTTGCGTGCCTGCATCAAGTGTGTCCATGCAGGAATATAAAGATGTTTTTTATTTTTTTATTTTTGTGCATGAGCTTGAAAATTTAGATCTCTTCTTCACAATCCCACAAAACAACAGCCGTCCTTGGAAGGCATGATGCAGCAGCGGCAATGGAAAGGGGGGAATTGCATTTGCTGAATGGTGGGGTCTAATCTTGTGGAGGCAGTGGACTGTTTTAGGGGCTTTTCAGCAGATTGGAGCCCAAGGGGGGAAAGCAATGAAAAAACAGTTTTTTTTAAAATGCAAAGAATAGACTGTTCTTATTTGCTTGAAAGACTTTGTCATGAATATTGCCCATAAAAAAAATCTCATTTACAAAACTGAATTAAGTGTGGACTAGTTAGCATTTCATGCATTTTCCTTTTGGTGTTTGGGAAATACTTCAAAGAATAACCTTTAAGCATAATAATTAAAACAGTTGTGTTTTTTAAAAATATCAGCCATAATAAAATTTATGAAATATCTTTAAAAATCTGTCGTCTGAAAGGATAAATATTCAGCTTTTCTCTCTATGCTAAATGAATGTGACAATTTCTTTTGACCTATTTCATACTTACAATGCCAAAAGGAAATATTCAGTGCACAAAAAAGACATATCAGAGATATGCGGCATCCATTCCCATCGACTGGGGATGATGATACTCTTTGTTTGGTCTCCAGGGGTTCAGGAATTTTAAAGTGCCTCTAAAGAGGCGTAAGGACGCCACCTGCTGGTCAGTGGAGAGGATCCCAACAGGCCATGATTCTCAACCAGTTGATGCACTTCACTTATGATATGCAGTTCTAATAAGGGGCTAGATGCGAAAAAAAAAAATGAAAGCCCTACAGCAGAATATTAATCACCTTTTTTTAATCGTGTCACACTTGCAGATTTTCAGTCGCCATGGCAGCAAACAAACAGTCTTGAGAGACTGCAGCTGATGTCCAGGGGAAGATGGCAGCTGCTTGTCGAGAACAATCCGGCCCGGCTGCAGAACGGATTTCACACACACGGTCATTAAGTAGAAAATAGAAAGACATTAAATAAACAGTTGTTGCGAAGCCGGCCTGTCAACAGGCTTTTCAGGCTCTGGAAAAGCACATCTGCAAATCGCAGTAACTTTGAAATAAGGACCATAGAGACAATGGTGCTTAGATAGTGTGATGCAGTTAGTGTTTGGCTTCCTCTGGCAACACCACTGCAAATGCTCCGCTACAACCTAGGGCAAAAAAATAAATAAAGAGGTGAAACACCAACCTTGGAGGATTTCAGATGTTTTACTTTATCGCAAAAAATAAAAATCACGGCTTACGGGGAACAACTGCGGTGTCGACACCTTGTCTGCAAGCAGTCTCTTTTAACGTGGAATCATCTGAATAATTACAAGTTTGGAGGGATTTGTGGTGGAAAGGTTTTTTTCTGTTTTTCTGAAACAAATCAAACATCTGACCAACTAAAACACTAGTTGTGCTTCCATAATCTTGCTAGGCTCCATAGCAGGCCTCCAGTTTTTATTTCCCAGAATAGGCAGAATATAACTGATAAAATCAAGGGTCACCAGTCAGACCACATGCCATTTATTGAAGCATAAAGAAATATCAAACATTATTGAAAAGTCTCTCTTAAAATGTTATTACAGTTCCCCTAAATTATAATTATACACAAGATTATATTTTTTCTTTGCAAAGTTTAGACCTCCTTCCAACCCAGAGTAGAGAATTCCTCCGGAGGCAGCTTAGAAACTGTGCTTCTCAAGCCAGCTATCTTAATAGTCATGATTAAAGATTTTTTCCCACTTCTCTGAGCAAAAGGTTTTCAGGTGGTTTACTTACAGATTTTCATGACCCTCAGATCAGGCAACTGAGAGGTGCTCTAATCGAGGAAGCTTAAATTCATAGTTCATAGATAGTTCATGGCAAATCATTGTTCTTGAGGTGAACTGTTGTGAGAGTTCTTCTATCTTTTCAGGTGCTTCTGCTGAACTAAATGCTTGCAACCGAATCCAGAATTTGCCAATAAATGGTGGTAATCTGTTCTGTGTTCTCTGGCTTCTGCATGGTCTGTTGAGCCACATTTTATTGGGATTTTATGTGATAGACTAACCCAAAGCTGCACAGTGTAGGGGAAAGGATATTAGGGTTTCTTTTGTTTGTTTGTTTATTATTTTTTTACAAATGTATTCAACCGTTTAGATGAACCTCTCGCTGCAATTAAAGCAGCAAGTCTTTTTGGGTTTTTTTTTCTTTACAAACTTTGCACATTTACAGATTGAAATCTTTGCCCATTCTTGTTTGCAAAAAGGTCAAACGCAGTCAGATGGGAATGCGTCTCCGGCACCAACACTTAAGCCCCACCGCAGATTTGCAATGTCTGGACTTTGGACCATTCTAGCACACTTTGATTTAAATTATTCAACTCTATGACGGGCTGCCTGTTTGAGGTTGTGGTCCTGCTGGAAGTTTACCCTTCACCTCACCGTGAGGTCAATTTCAGCCTCTAACAATGAAATGTTTTCTTGTTGTCCTGTCAACAGATTCCCTAACTTGAACTGTGGACCACTTTGCCCTGCCTGTTAGTTTAATGGACGACCATGTCACAGGTTTACAGTTGAACGGTGCGTGCGATGTTAACTCACTGAAAAGAATAATTTATTACTAAAGTGGTTACTTCTGAAGGCATTCAGCTGGATGGCAATTCATTAAGGGGAAGTGGAATAAAAGAGGTGTCACATAAATATAGGACACTTCACAAGCAGATTTTCCTTCAACTTTATAATCATGCACTAATTTATGTTTGTCTATCACAGAAAACACTAAAAGGTTCTTTGAAATTTGGGGCTGTAATGTTAAATAAAATTACAAAAAAGGTTCAACAAATACTTTGGCAAGAAACCAAGAATATTCCCATTTATTGGGAACAAATTTGCACTTGTTGGGAGTGTTTTTTTTTTTCTAAACACACGTTCTGTGAATATTACTTTTAATTCCACTTTTGTTTTATTCTTTCTGTGTTAAAGTATGGTTTGTTCAGTGGTGTACAGACATGTGTAGCTCATATAAACCATACTGGTCAGAGGATTTTATTCTACATGTCAAACACACAAATTAACTTAATATTTTTCTCCTTTTTTAAATTTTTTATCTCTAGACATTCTGGGCTTTGGTTGGATCACTTGAGGAAAATAAGAGATTTGGACGGGGGGGTTGCCTATCCTTGATCAAGATGGCAGTTTTGGTCATAAATGTTATACATGAGGAGTTAAAGCTGTTTATTTGAAAATCTGTAGTCGAATATGATCCTCGAAAGACAAGGTTTGCTTTTATTTATAATTCTATTTTGAGTGAATTTGCCCTTATAAACTCACATCATCTTGGAACACTGTCAGTTCCACAATCTAAATGTTTTACACACATCCAGGACAATGTAAACAACATATGAGGGCCCATTATTCATAAAAACTAGATGCATTTAAGACCTACTTTATGATCACAGTTTATGCAAAATGAGCAGTTTGAGGAAGTCTGGAAATGACTGCAAACCACCATCACAACCTGAAAAGCAACTCCAGCCAGAAACCTTCCTTAGTTTAACTGAATAAACAACATCCATGACAGCTTCCTGCTAAATACGATGCTCAAAGAAATTTAAGGAACACTTTTTTCATCAGAGGATTTAAAGTCAGTTAAACTTTTTGTGTATGGATCTGATCAGTTCAGGCGTAGAGGGGGTTGGTTGTTCATTATCAGTGTCCGCTGTAGTAGACGGGTAACAACGAGTCGACCCCAAAAACAGGAATGGTTTCGCAGGTGGAGGCCACAAAAATTTTTCTGACGGCTTTTCAGTAGTTTTGTGTGTCCCTACTGGTAGCATGAGACGATAACTGGACTCTGCAGAGGACGCACAGAGTCCAACTCCCAACAGGATGGGACATCAATACGTGTCATCGGCAGGTTTTCTGTCTCCAAGCAAGATCTCAAGAGCATGGAGGAGATTCCAGGAGACTAGCGGTTACTCTAGAGCTGGACAGGGCCGTTGAAGGTCCTTAAACCATCAGCAGGCCCGGTATCACCTTCTTTGTGGGAGGAAGAGGATGGGTACTGGCAGAGCCCTACAAAGACCTCCAGAGGGCCACTGGCGCGAATGTCTCTTACCAAACCCACAGGAGACTTCCAGAGGGCCCAATGTCCTCTAGTGAACCCTGTGCTCTCGGCACAGAACCATGGAGCTTTGTCAGCATTTGCCAGAGACCAGAATCAGTTTGGTGGTGGGTCAGCGTTGGTCTCAGGAGGCTTTTCTATAGACTGATACGCAGACCTGTAAACAATGGCACCCTGACTGCCATCAAGTGTCGGGTTGAAATCCTAAGACCTGGAGTTAGAAGATCCTGGGTTCCTCCTGGGGCCTGATAATGCCCAGCCTGGTGTGGCAAGAGGATGAAGAAATTGATACCGGCTAGCCTCCAATGCTCCCCTGACCTAAATCCAACAGAAAATCTTTTGGGACATCATGCTTAGATCCACCCAACGCCACCAGGTTGCACCTCAGACTGTCCAGGTCAGTGACGCCATGGTCAGGAACTCCACAGGACATCATCAGTCATCTCATAAGGAGCATGCTCCAACATTTGCCTGCACACATACTAGCAGGTGGCAGCCATACTAACTACTGAGGACCACTTTTGAGTTGCTGCAATGACATTTCAGCAAATATGACCAGCCTCCCGCTTCAGTTTCACTTCAATGACTTCAGATTAAGCCCTCTGTGGGCTGACTTGGACTTTTATTCCTAACACATAACCCATTCGATATTACTATAGATATACAGCATGCTATTTTTCTTCAATGGAGATCTGATGTGTTTTCCTTTAATTTCTTTATTTCTTTGGAGCCGTGCATATTGCAGGAGAAAGGAAAACATGAGATAAGCAAGTGTAGCCATTATACGTTTATTTTGAAAATATTTAAGTACAAAAACTGTTTTTCTTCCAGAGAAATAAAGATGAAAAACCCTTTATAATTTTCTACAAGGATGACTCCTAAAACCAGAACTTTATACAGCCTTTAAGATGCAGGTACTCTAACTGAAAAAAAAACAATTTAAATACAGGCCTAATACCGCCAAATACATTAGTGAAACTTTTACTTGTGTCAAACAAGCAGATCCCATAACAATCCCTCACTTCTACAAACACAAACAAAGCTTAAACTCCAAATTGTTACAGAAATCTGCACAAAGGAAGCCACCGTGTGAGAAAACCTTGTGTTCCTGCAACGATTAAGGAACACAGAACAAGACAGGCTGCATCGTGTCGTTCCACCTAAAAGTAGATTACTCTTAAAGGAAACCAAATATTGATCATTCCGCACTGCGCAATGATGGTCTTGGATGTGTAAAATAAAGTAGGAAAGATTATATAAAAAGATTAATAAGAAGAAAAGCATGGGTGTTAAAAAGTTAATTGGTAAACAAAAGTATCTTTAGAACACCGAAGAGCAATGTTGTCAAAAAAGTAACAGTGAAGAATGTAGTGCCTTGGAAAAGTCTTCTAGCCGTCCAATTTTTACTTATGTAATTTAGTGAGATTTTACATGATATACAAAGTAGCTCATACTTGTGAGTTGGAAGAAAATGGCACGCGCAAAGATTTAACAAAAACTGGTCAGCATTTCCCTCCAAAAGCCCCTAAAAATAAAATCCAGTGCAACCGATCGCCTTCAGAAGTCATCTCATTGGTAAATAGAGCCCCACATTGTGAGAATCAATGTCAGTATAAATCCTGCTGTTCGGCAAAGTCCTCAAAGGTTTCTTAGAAAACAAACAGACAGAGTAGGACAGGTCAGGAAGGGTCAGGAAGAATATCCTGGAGACATTTAAAGCAGGATTAGGTCAAAATAATCTCATCTCACAGGGCACTGATCATGAAAGGGGACGCCTTTTTTTGAGCGTGGACAGGGAAGCTGATCAGTGCTGATAGGAAGATGGAGCTAAACCGCTCAAACCCAGAAACAATGGCTGCCTGACGCTGCAAAAGACTCCAGCAGGACCATACAGCCAGAGCTAAAATGAAACCATTGAGGTCAAAGTACAATTATGTGTAAGAATGACCTGGTCAGCTTAGAGTATTGACACACAGGCCTTGGATGCATTTTGTAAAAATGCTGAACATTCTGCATCCTTTGCTCTCTGCCTCACAATTATGTGCAACATTATGTAAAATCCCATAAAAACACTTTGTCTCATTTGTGGCTCTACTTCAACAGAAACTGAAAACGTTTCCAAGAAGCTATGGATCATCCCCTTTTGTCGGCTAATTCCAGATGCAGTTAGGTGTTCAACTAATAATTCCCCCCAGGAGAGCTGACAACGGTGGGCGCACGTTTCACATTTATATCTGTAAAAAAAAAAAAAAAACTTTTTAGAAAACACCATTTTCCTTCCACTTCACAATTTTACACTACTTAGTTGCTGTTGTGTTTTTTTTTACCACATTGCAATCCATTTTAATCCATAAACAAGTCTGGTTTTAATATAAGAAAATGTGAAAACGTTGGAAGGGTAAGAAGACTTTGGCAAAACACATTAAATGTTTCCAGATTTAATCAACCTGAACTGCATCAGGAATTTGGTCTCTTAAGCCCTCCTTGTTTAATTAAGAAATTTGGCAACATTAAAGGCATTTAGATCTAAGGAGGGAACAACATTAAATATTGTAACAGTGCTCGCTAAACAACTAATGGGACTGCTAAAAATCAAACAGCAGTGGTGGAATATGTCTGCCAAGTTAAAAAAAAAAACAACTAAGACTATTTATGTTTTGTATTAATATTGCAAAGTGAAATCAACTTCTTTGTTAACAAAGTAGCTGAAGAATCCTCTCCAAAGCAAAACTTTCACATCATAAATCAACATGTGGAGAATAAATAAAGTCACTGCTTATCAACTATGATACAAAGGCTTAGATTCAGTTGTATTCAGTCATGTGTTAAGCGACAACATCCAGCTCCGCAGAGTCGCAAGATTAACGCAGCAGGTGAAACTGCAAAAGACAGCCTTGCCAGAGGCTGGGATCTGTAGATGGATGCTAAGATATGCACCTAAACAGAGTCATGGAAACCAGATACAAAAAATACAAGGAGTACAACTGTACCAGCAGTGACTATTTCTAAAATATTACAGATAAAAATAAAAATCTGGCTAAATACACAGTAAAGGATAAAGTTCGTAATAGAAACCAGCTATTTGAAACAGGCTTTCTAGTTAAAGTTCGACTATGATTGATATTAGTGGAATTAGACGTAGTGAGTGTACAAGCAAACTTGGGTTATTAAACAGTGGATAAATCCGGTTCGCCATCTTAGAAATGACGGTTTAAACTACTGTTTTCTGAAAGCAACAAGGCCGTAATCTTCTGATAAATCTCAAAACGCATTGTTGCACATATCACTTCCAGCGGGGAACCTGCTACCCCAAAGGTCAAGAACACAATAGTGCAAAAGAGACATAGCTGTCATTTTCAAGTAATGATTGGAAAGCAGTGTGATCCTAGAGTGACTATGAAAGGATGGATTTATGGCTTACAGGCGGATGGAGAACGGCAGCAGAAGTCTTTGGCTATTAAAGCAGGTGACAGGCAGGTGAAAGAGAAGTTGTCGTGCGGACAGCTGGCAACTTTGGGAATCTCTATTCTGAAATTTACAGCATGAATACACATTTTCCCACAATTAGCAAAAGATTTGAAATGAAGTCATTATTTTTAAATGAAAAAAAAAAAAACTGAGCCGATTGTTCTAAAAGATTGACCTTGAGGTCCAGAAAGGAACCACCCATGTGAGCGCCGCGTGCCTTTCACTGTTCTTGGCTAAGAGAAGTTGATTCTTGGCGAGAAGTGAGAAGAGGAATTTTCCACTCTCACGTGCAACAAAATAAAAAAAAATTCAGAAAAAAAAAAAAAAAAATACATTTCCACTCAAACTTATGGGTCGTCCTCTGAAGCTTGGTGGCCCACACCCCTGGCCTGGATCTGAAGCCAGGCGTCACCCAGTGCCTTTGCAAAGTGGTCATCCACAGACCCGGTGATGGACACCGAATTGGCCACAGCCTCAGCTTCTTTGTAGTTTTCTCCAAGGCTGCGACGGAAGTGCTCCTCAATAACAGGGTCGCACACGGTCTTAGCTAGAAATGGTAGAAAGACGACGAATAGAACGGATTAACAAGCGCTTCAATCAAAAAGAAAATTTAATAACTTGCTATTATTTTGCTGTTTTAAAGCAATAAAAAGATGCAACTTAAAAAAGTTATTTCAAAATCTTTTCAAGCCAAAGAAAAACAAAACATGAACTTCAAGCCTATTCTTAAATGTAAATAAATTCATTTAAAGTGAAACTATTTGTCATTTAGGCGTGAAACTAAATAGGCTGTAAAGGATTCTTTATCATATTTGCTGATTAAAAAGGGAAAACACAAACGTTCAGAGGAAAACATTTCATAGGAGCATTTGTGGATTTACACGACAAAATAGCTCCTTTTACCTAAACGTAAATTAATGGATATATGCTATAAAAAAAAAAAAAAAAACAGTGGCAAAGAAGACGGTTTTGTTTTCAGTGCTGAAAAATCACAACCTATTTTTTTGTTGTCTGGTGTAAATGTTTATTTTAAAATGGCCAACGCTGAAGGGGAAGAGGTGGTGTGTGCCACTGATGTTAAGCCAGTATACAACCAGGATTTGCTGCTGCATGTGTGCCATTTCTCCTGTGTCGTTCTCCTGAACCTGACGTGCAGAAAAAACTGTCAACGGTAGAGTTGCTTCCTTACAGAGTTGTGTGCAATGTTCCCAAAAGTGCAACAAGTCTGGGTGCACAGTCTCTAGCAAAGCGGTTGTCCCACTTTATGGATTTTATTGGATAGGGACAAGATAAACAGTAATAGGGAAGCAGCAGTCTGATGTGTGCATCATGGTGCTGATGGCGTGAGCTAATTTGCAGCACTTGTTTCTAGATGGGCTTTTATAAACAAAATATCTAAAATACTGAAGTAAATAGAATAATGGTAGAGTTGATAGTGAAACTGACAACCAATTCAGGTAGAGATAAATACAGCTGAGGGACTAAAACAAGGCAATAAAACATAAACATGGTTACGGCACTGTTTTTTTTTTTTTATAAACACAGCCAGGATTTAGTTCCATGGTTAATCACTGACGGTGACAGATAAGTACGGGATTCCAGTAAAGCCGAAATTTGTCTTTGCTGTATAACCTGTTCAAATGTTTGAGAACGCATGGGCTCTCCGAACTAACGGTTTGCTTAAATGTCTCATTTTACACAAGATTATCTGAATAATGTAGTTAAATTATGGGTTACCATTAGCCTTTCTTTGATCATCAGGTGGAGTGGGAGGGCAGCCGTTCATGTGGCAGTGTGAGAGGTTACAATTACGGTTACTTGCTGGAGCGCACGTGATGACTGAGGGCCGATTCTGAAGAAGGAAAAATGAACACGTGAGGAGTTTCATACGACAAAGCTAAAAGAGAAAGAATGGGTTGATAATGCCCTGACTGGGACTCATATTTTACATGCACTGACAGTCGTAGTACTAATAAGTTCTTAGGGAACCTTTTGTAAATACTTCAAAAATCAACAAACTATAATTACTCAAAATTTGAATCTTAAAGGGGGGGGGGCATAAATGTTTAGCATAAAGGTTTCAAAAGTCTTTTGGGTACAAAAAAAAAAAAGTTATAATTTTTCAGAATAATGTCAAATCCAATTCAGTTTTATTTCTAAAACACCACACAGGACTAAAATGCTATACATATATAACTTTAAGAACATGCCATTGTATACATCTCATTTAGCTTGTTAGATTTAAGACAATAACAGTTATGCAAAGAGGAGAAGGTTAAGCTGCCGTACTGAATACCGGGTCGATCAATTCACTTTAGTCGTCATCTTGTTTTCACAAATGAAACTCAATTCAAATCCCTCTACAACAAGAGGACTAAAGCAGTTAATATGCAACCATTTACTAATTATTTCTATTCCAAATCTCAGGAAAAAAAGCAGATTGTTTCCTGTATAAAGTCTTATACAAGGCTGCAGAGTGTTCTGCACAGTTTCTACCACGTCTGGCTCCATCCACTAATCTACAGCTTCTGATTTAAGGCTAGTGTGGTAAAATGTAGTCAACAAATGTTTCCATCTGGTGATATAGGAATATAAAGGGAATAAACTGATTCATTAAACATAAAAGCACATTCCCTGTTTACCAGAGAGCAGAGTTTTAAATTCTAAATCAAAGGCTCTCATCAATGCAGCGGACGTACCTGCTGCCGCTCCGTGGCTCCACTTAGGACGGCCCTCGACATTTCAGCATCACTGTAGCTTTTGGTCAGAGCCAGAGGCTGCTCTATAGCGTAGCCAGAAATGGATGCATATGGGTGGTTCCCATGGACTCCATTAGAGGAAGAAGTAATTTGCTCCACGGGGCTGTGGCTGAGGCTCCAGTGCTCGTTGCGGTTGTCTCCAGCAGATGGATGTGCCCTGTGCAAAACCATTTCAGATCAAAGATACCCCCCGCCAGATCCACCTATTTGTACACGATTTACATTTCAGCAGCTTTACCGCTTTAAAATAAAAAACAGTGTAGGGAGTGGACAAGACGTTAAGACGACCGAAAGCTTTCTGCATCACGCAGGCTGGAAGTACAAATGAGGGAGCCGCAAATGTTTCCGCACAAGCTGAAAAATCTGTGCGACATTTATGAGCCGACATTTGAAGGTGTTTTACGGGGATTTGTGATGAAATGATTTAAAGGGAAAAAAAAGAGACAAATTTAAAAGGTTTCAATGTTTACCTCCACTTATTTCCAGCTCTACTAATAATGTAAGGATTTGAGAAAAAACAGAAAATGCCTTATGCTAGGGGGTTTTGACCAAAAGGTTGCTCGGTATTTAATTTTTTGTATGTTAGACAAATACTAGTGTTTATTACGTTTAATTTACAGCATGCTAAAAATATGTCTTTATCATTCAAATCCACTATTCCTGATTTACATCTTCTAAACTGAAATCAAACTGAATAAGAAATGTCAGTGGACTAATTCTGATTTTAGTGAGTTTTGCTCTGAAGTACACTTACAGACGAGAGGCAAACATTCGGCTCGTTTTGGTCATTTGGTCGCCATCACAGTTGAGTCTGTTCTCCATTTGTTCGCCCCCATACTTCCGTTTGTTCGGGCAGTGTGGGGAAGGCCCAGTTAGGGTGGACACAGCAGCAGACAGGGAGTGGATCCTGGATTCATCTGTGGAAAAAAGAAAAAAACGTCAGCCGTTACTTCATTTCTTACATTCTACATTTGTTGTTTTTATCAAAATATGGATTCTTGCTGAACGCTCTTCCGTAGTTTGAAACAACTACAACTGTTCAGAATATTTCTTTACCAATTCTAAATAAATAAATAAAAAAAAGCAACCTGGGCCGTTTTATGAGTTCATCAAAACTGACCAAGAACCTGTTCAGTCACGAACCATCAGCTTATTGTACCATTAAAAACAACTCTGTTTAAGCAGCACCTTTTATATTGGTCATTGCAAAGTGTTTTTAATTTGACGGGGAGGTTTCTAGTAAGAAGTCTAAAACACGTTAGCATTCCTCCACTAGCTTAACCAATCTACAGACGGACGTTCTGCCCACGTGATCTGATGCTCTCCGTTAGATCAAATATGGAACATCAGTGAACAGCAGCGTTCGTCCTTCACCTGATTATCAATTGAACGAAATTATAGACTGACCTGGTCATTCTAACACAGTAGCTGACTCTGGCTACATTTAAACTGCAGGGAAACGCGGCCCAAATCTGATTGTTTTGCCCATGTGCGACCCATATCCGTCTTTTTCACGGCAGTGTGAACGGCTCAATTCCGATCTTTTCACCCCCAAATAAATCTGATCTGGGCCACTGCCTTATGTGGTACTAATTCGGATACGTATTGGATTTTTTTCAAGATGTCCGCAGTCTGAACGGTCATGTTGCAATTTATCCGGTTTTAACATCACTCTTATGTCTCTTACTACACATCCACACACAGTAGCAGCAGTTAGCGCTCCATAGAAGACCGTTGTTAAAAGCTGTGCTGCTTTTTTCTTACCTTACTTCGTCTTGCTACGATGTGGTCTTAATATTGACGGCTCCCATTGCTCAACAGCTTTATAACAATAGTAAGGAGAGATGCCAGCAAGTATCCCCAGATTTTTTTTACCACCTTTCGAAGGTTTTTTTTTTAACAAAACTTTATTGAACACTTCTGTAAACAGTGCGCCAATGTGTGACGTCTCCTTCCGTTAGTTGTGCGTATGGGTTTCTTTACAGTCTTGAACCGTTCAGACAGAAGTCTGATGGCGGTCGCATTTAAGAGTAGTATGAACGGCCACCTAAAAAAAATTCAGATTTCAGCAAAAAATCGGAATTGAGCATCAAGACCTGCAGTGTGAACGTAGCCTTTGATTCAGCTGCTCCGTTGGAGGTCTGGCTGTACGTTTAGAGGAACTGTCCAGGTTGTAAGCATTTATATGCCATAAAGACTCATTCTGGTCTCATCTGACCAAATCTCGTTCTTCCACAAGTTTCTATCCCCTAGAGAGCTTTTAGCAAACTGTAAGCAGAACTTCTTATGGCTTTCTTTGAATAACTTACTTTCTTTTTGTCACTTCTGAGTAACACTTGTCATGTAGACAAGAGTCTCCCACCGGAGCTGTGGGTCTCTGCAGCTCCCTTGGAGTTACCGTCCACCTCTTGCATCTGATTAATACTCTCCTTGCACGGCATATGAACAGTGATCCGTTATTTTATAACCTAACCATTTATTAAACCCCTCCACAATTTATCCCTGACCTGTCAAGATTCTAGACTGACAAAATGTGAAAAGATTGAAGGGTTATTTAGGACTTAAGCAAGGCAGTATAAATAAATATCCAGAAAATAAAACAAATGTCCAATAAATATTTGTAATTATTTTAACTACCATCTCATTTGTCTGTTTTAGCTTGTCTGAGTTTTACTAATCTATTTTTATTTTACTGATATTTTCTTTGTTGACCTTGGTTATTATAAAGCAGTTTATAAATAAAGGCGGTATTGTATGATTATATATAATACATACTAAAATTAATCTTTTGGCCAATCTGAAAAATCTTGTCTGTACATTTTTGCTTTTGTGTAAAATGCATAAAAATGCATGATGTAATAAGCAGAACTACAACGCTAGTATTTTATGAATAAAATGAGTGTTCTGGCTTATGGTTCGAATTTTTAATTTTACATTTTCATCAGGAAACCTGACCATTACAAACTGAGAACTGTTTATTTACCGCGCAGTCAAACTAACTTGTTTGTCTAACTAAAAACTAGAGACTACTACAGCGTGGACGCAATACTAAACGACACCAGTGTTGTGGTTTGAGGAACTATATATAAAAAACTATATAAAAAATCTATATTTCATATAAATATAAAAAATAAAATGGTAAACTGACCGTCGTAGTGGAGTCTCCCGATGTTATTGTTCATCTTGTCCAGGAACTGAGAGTTCAACAGGTCCATGCTAGTGCAAAGCATTTACACGTACAGGCTAGCTGCTAACATTGACGTTAGCAAGCTATCACACCCAAGTAAACAACACTGAAATATAACCTAAAACAAAACAACAAAAACCTGTGAATATCAGATTATAAATGACAGTGTAATTTAACACGCGTGGAATACAACTACCGTCCTAACATTAACAACTAATCGTTCAACTATGTCCTAACATACACAAACACCCACGGGCTAGCAGCCCGGCTAACCAACCGTGAGCCACTGAGCTAACGGCTAAAACGCCAATTAGCTCCAGCTGGCTTCTTCGTTTCAACACATAATATTAAACGCGGTATGGCACCACTGGGCTACTGTGATAAGAAAATGCGTTCAGAAAACTACAAATGTTGTAAAAGCCACCAGAGTCTACGAAGGCTAACTTTCGCTCAAGTCCCACCAACAAATAGCACAGTCGCAAACAGTTGGCTTAAAAGTTGACATTTAGCTAGAGCGATACGACATTTGAATTGGACAACGTGTCAGAGACAATCTACAGTACTTCATCCAGCAATTTTAAGTCTGTAAGAAGGTAAAACGGCATCTGATACATACTCAATCGCTAACCTTGGTCTTACAACAACAGAACCATAGCTTTCTGCCCTGCTTTGCTTCGCGTACTTTCCCATCACGGGAGGAGGAGGAGCCGTCAAAGAAAAGGCCAGCCCACGCGGAAAGACCAGCCATGTTTACGAATCCACCTGATCTACAATCATGTGATAATACGAAGCTAAATGTATGTGTCCTGTGATATTTTCTGTCGTCCGAACGAAGCATCAAACAACGCGTTGTGTATGACAGTAAACCAAATGGATAGTGGCTCAAACACAGGCTGGGATTTTATAATACAGCTGCTTTCTGGGACAATGCACTAACAAAAGTCATCACTGACTGCAACCAACTACGATTCTAGGGATCTGTATGGAGTAGAAGCTGGTTTCCAGGCTTCAACCTGCACTACAGTAAAACAACCAGCTGGTGGCCCTCTTGCACACAGTAAACCCAAAGCAACAACCCCTGTTAGACCAAGGGTCTGCAATCTTCGTAGTCTAACCAGGCCCCTGCACCTGCACAGTGTCCTGGTTTTTATGCAAGTCAACCAAATGATTTAGCTCATTTCTACTGGTTGCATACCTACGAGGCTGATAAAAATGAAAAACAGGATTGAAGCAGATAGAATTAGTGAATGATCAATATTTAGCAGAATCTAGATGCTTCAAATATAAGTAGTTAGAAAAGTAGAAATACTTCTATTAATTTTATTTGTTCAAATAACCGCCCGTGAGTGTCCCCGTCAGTGATAAACCGTGTTGGCCTTTGCTTAGATGTGTGGAGATCTCTGAGCACCACAAGCTATTGATTGATTGAACCCCTTCCCAACCCTTTTCCAAACACTCATCCCCGTGTTTACGGTGCTAAATTTTTCCAGGACATGCGTTCAGGTTTTGTGAATGCAAATGTGTTCAAGGTACATCTGGCACCTACAGGGTTTCATAAACCAAGCAAGAGTGTTTACGGTGCGTTTGTGTCTCAAGGGACTGCTGACGTTTCCTCCCTTTTCTGTGCTGCCCACTGGTCCAAACAGCCATTTTAGAATCCATGGCTGACAGAAACGCTCTTCACGGACAGTGGGCCGAGAATCCTGTCAAACTTGGGCATTAAGGGTAAAGCCGTTGTGATGTATTACCCAGATATCCCCTTGCACCTCCACTGGAAACCCCTCTATTTTTTTATGCTGATGTTCAGAGAAGGATGATGCCTTTAAAGCAGTAGAAAATGGGGGAGGGGTAGGGAAATCAGGCATGCCAGTGAGAGAGAGGGGAGAGGAGAGGACGATGGGAGGAAGGCACAGTCGAGCATCATGTGCTATGCTTGAGGAAAGCGCAGGGTGGGGGGATTGGCTGCTGGAAGCTGTAGCGTCACTGCCAGTGAGAGAGAGCTTGGAGGATGCTCTGCAAAGCTGGGAGGTACTATATTCGTTAGGAGTTTGTACGGAGACCCCCAGCCTCCATTAGCTACACACGCAGCACCAGGAGAACCCTGCAGGATCATTTTCCACGCCCAGCTCTTGTTTACTCCTCTCCAGCCATGAATTACCTGCGCCGGCGTCTCTCAGACAGCACCTTCATCTCCAACCTGCCCAACGGCTACATGACGGACCTTCAGAGGCCTGACCCAGCTCAGCCTCCTCCACCTGCTTCCTCCACCCCCGCCAAGTCTCCAACAAGCGGGCCGACACCTCCGGCCACTTCCCCTGCTCCGGAGAGGAAACCTCAGCCCGCTCAGTCGGCCGGCGCTGGTTTCTTCAGCTCCATCACTAATGTTGTAAAGCAGACAGCTGCCTCAGCGGGGCTCGTGGAGCAGACCCAAGTCACGACACCCAAGAAGTTTAAGATTCTCCTTGTGATCGATGAACCCCAGCAGGAGTGGTAAGACAACACGTTCCTCAGTCTTAATTAATTTGTTGTGAATCACATTTTTTCACAAATAATTTCTGCTGCATCCTTGGGGGTCAGTTTTCTTCTAATCGCTCTCTTGGGTATCTTATAGTTAGGTAAAGATCAGAAAGTACTATGAGAGCCTATCTACTGAATGCGTTGTAAATATAAATAGTTATTGTTAACTGCCAGTGTTCTGGGGTAGCCAACAATTAAGGAAGTAGAACGTTCTGGTTTCAAGGAATTATGCCTATAGTAATGACATAACACCAAGATGGATGATTCCAGTTTTCTTCTTTCATTTTTTTTATTTGTATTTTCTCTTTTTTAACACCACATTCTTTTCTGGTGTTAAATGCTGCATTTGTAACACGACTGGAGATATCATTACTTAGTAACATGGTGTACTGCACGCATGTAAAAACTGCTGTGCCACAGGTTTCTGACCTGACACAAAGCAACGTTTTTCCCCCCTCTGGTTCTATTCCAAGCACTGCGGTGCTTTCCTTCAGTCAATGGGGTTTCCCTCCCTGCTCACCGAATGCACATCACATGATTTGCATTGCAGGGAACATAGGAAAAGGTAAAGGTAAGACACTGAAACCCATGGTGCATTGGGAACCATCAGTGCAAAATACAACAAAAGCAGAAAAATGGTTAGATCATCATTGTATGTGTTTCCTTGCCTGCTCCAAGAACAGACCCTCACGACATGTGTTACAAAGAGATTGGGGTAAACCTGAAGTATTCTAGTCTAATGGCGATCAGTGTCCAGGGGGATCTTGCTCAGAGATGGGATAAACAAACAGCTTTGTCTGTGGGCTGCACTCTGAATCAATAAAGTGAGTATATTTCTTCTACTAGAGGCCCCCATCCAATAGTAATACATGGTAACTGAATTTCAATTCATGGTGAACCTTCATTAGTGCAGGTCTTGGGGGGATTTATCTCCTGAAATGTAGCATCATGAAGCCTTTGCCTAAATTGCTTGCAGTTTTAAGATAGAAAGCAGAAGTCTTGCCTGAAACGGAGACATAAAGCACACCATGTTGCTGGAACTCAATGCATGTAAGCATCTAGAGGTGGTGAAGAGGAGTTGCTCAAGTTTGAGCTAAGCATCAAAAATGGGAAAAAAGAACATGGCTAGTTGTAGGTGGCAAATGAGCTTTCTACAGAGAGTTTTGCATGCAGCGACCTTCTGCGTTCGCAGAAGATGGTAAGAAAAAGAGATATTTTCCAGTGAGCTCCAGTCGTGTGGACGAATATTGTCTTTTCCATGTCAGAGGCCAGATGGGAATGAGAGCGCTGGCTTGAGATGGAAGCAAGGCAACAGTAGTTAAAAACAAAGACGTATGGAATGCAATCTCCAAATAGACACGTCAAACGTTGTTGCAGAGGGACTGCAGCGTCTGAAAACCACACCAGGTGTCACTTGTGTCAGCTAAGAACCAGAAACCCTGGCTACAATCTACACAGGCTGACCAAAATTGGGGCATAACAGATTTGGAAAGAAGGTTGTCCGGTCAGACAAGTCAATATTCAAGCAATAAAGTCAGATTTTGCCACAAAATAACATAAAAACATGGATACATCCTGCCTTGTATCAACATTTAAGGTCATTGGTGGGGTGTAATAGTGTAGGATTATTTTCTTGGCCCAGTTTTAGCCATTTAGTCCCAACTGAACATTGTTTAAACGGCAACCCCTGCTTGTTCATTGTTGTTGACCATGTCCACAATCCCTGTTTGACTAAAGTGTACTCGTCTTCTGACGGCTACTTCAGCAGGACAGTGATATTCGTGCTGGGAGATGAGTACGCTTGTAGGAAATCACTACGCGATGCTGGAAACACCCTTCTACAATGATTGGTTCGGACTCTTATCAGTAGGATCGGATGGGAGCCATTTGTGTTCAGATGTTCTTGATACATTTTAAGAAAAGAAAACTATTTGTAGAGGAGGAAGGATTACTTTCTGGTGTACAAATGTTCTCCCATCAGTATGTGAACCAAAGAAGAATCTGTAGAACCATCAGATATCGTTTCAGAAGTAAAATAGTCAGTTTTCTTGTGTGACCTCATTCCCACTGTTGGTGTTCATCCAGATCTGATCTGAACCAATTTCTGTTCACAGTCTGTTGCTCTAGTTTTTTTTGTCTGAATGTTTTCCATATTGTACCAGTATTTGGTGCTCATACCCCTTTGTCGTCATGCTTCCTGTGCATCAAGTGCACAGTCACAGGGGAGATGTGCTGAAATAATTAATTTAAAGGGCTTCCTCTGTCTGAAAGCTGCATCTATTTTTAATGACAGCTCAGTAGCACTATATGCAGGAGGTGTTTGACTGGGTTTGGCTTCTTTGGGTTGTTTTTAGACGACTTTTCACCCACTGGTTCTGATTCACTGTGGCAGAAAAAAAAACTGTGTTCCTCCCCCAGTTTTTAGATAATATAATGAAACAATTTCAAATAGTATTCTGAGTACAGAAAGTACAGGGAAACAGCAAATACAACAATAAAAGAAGGGCATCAGAAGTTTACAATTGGTTGAAAAGACGATCGCTGTAAGTACTCTGTGAGTATACTAAAATATCGAATTGTTGGCAAGCCGTTGGAGGATGAAACTGCACTTTATTTTCCTACAGGTTTTGGCAGGAGTCTAATGATCTGGGTGATGTAGCACATCTTGAGTCTAGAACTTTATTTATGGGCTTTAAGTCACTGTGTAACAAGCAGCAAGTCTGTGCTGCCTGTAATAAAAGCCAAAGGAACCATGGTAGCTTCTTGTACTCAATTCTTGAACAAGGCTTGGGTATTAAGGAAATCATAAATAATATTATCAGTGAGTGATGATTTGTATCTGTGTTCTCCCTCACTGTTTCTCAGGAATTCTGTGTAAAGCCCTATGATTAGTTATTGGCACCAGTTAGGTAAAATTCGGTCAAGTATGTGCAAACAGTAAAAAAACAATCGGTACTAGTATTTTGTCAGAAAATAAAAAATAATTGTTATTACAAATATTGAACATACTGCCTTAGCAGATATTTGTATACAAGGCTCCTGTGTAGGCCGAAAAATTTAGAAAGTAGTGGAATTTGATTAAAGATTTCATAGATCTTATAAGCATGGAAAAGGAAACAAATATTTCCCGACTTGATTCCCTTTTGGATCTTTTCTGTCATGGTATCTAATGTGCTTTCCTGCACTGTGTGATGAGGCACCCTGTGACCATTGGACAATAAATACAGCATTAATAGGTAGACCCATAGGCCTTTTCTACCAACACAGTTCGGAGCCCGTTCTGGTTCCAGCACTTGTTTTCGAACCGTGTCGCGTGTTTCCACGGGGAAAAAAAAGTGCCAGACCACGAAAAGTGGTTCAACTCAGGCACCACTAAATAGCTGGTTCTTCCGTGACTGTCAGAACACAAATGCACTATAGAAAACAACATAAGGAAAGTGCTAAACACACAAACACAAGTTAATTACTCAACCTATTTGTATTTTTCTTGAGCTGGTAAAAAATAGTAGAAACACAACAGAAAAACGGGATGTATATTTATTAAAAAACTACCCTTTCAACACAGACGCTCTCCCAAATTTTCTTCCTTTTTTCTGCTTAGCCAGTACGGATTGACATTGGTTTTAACTAGTTTTAATTGATAAAGCATGGTAATTATTTATACATGTATGGTCTTAACCATAACCATCTTCTTCTTTGTAAGGTCCAAGAAGTCATTTCTTTTTAGGAGATGCCTCCATCTATCCTTCAGTGTCCCAAAAGTGCCAGTCCTTCGTTTTCTCATGATGTTTAACAATGCCTATAATGTTAAAATAAAATACACATATATATATATATATATATATATATATATATATATATATATATATATATATATATATATACACTTCTACTGATGCATAGCATTGATATGCTTGGTGCCCAAAATTGGTGCAAATGGGTGTTGGCTCCTGACAAAGCACCAAGGTTCTAGGGTGCCTGGACTGAACTGGTTCGAGAACTACAGTTCTGGCGATGGAAAAGGCCTACCAGAGAGCCGGATCAGTAATCGGTTCATCCCCAGGCACGCTTAAGGTCTCCATGAAAAGGAGGTCAAAATTAAAATGGCGCCATTCTTTGAAAATCCTCTACCACACAATGTTTTTTAGGGAAACTAAGAACTCGACATGAAAAATAATTTGGGCTACTGACTGTATATTTTATCATAAAATAAATTCTTTTATACTATTTTATTTAGAATGTAAGAAGCTGTAACTTGTCTTATTTTCATTCACAATATTTACAATAACGTTGCCCCAAACGCTCGGAAAACAGTAAAAATGTGAGCTCTTGGTGATGACAGACTGTACAAAATGTAGAGAAACAAATCTGAAAATAGAAACCACCTATGTAGATGTGTCATTAGAATGTGAATTTGTTATGTAACGAGTTTCACTTGAACGAGTTTCAGAGAATGGGTTGGCTGCCATGTTCAGAGCACAGACCGAAGCATTCTGCCAACCATCCGCGTTTCATGCTTTAGATGAGGCTCCCAGCCATCCAGACAGGTTTATACAGTCCCAGGAAGGCTATGTAATAAATTGCTCTTATGATAAGAGCAGCGGATGAAACACTGTGTTACTAACCACACTCTTTGGGATATAATATACTTTTATTTCAAATGACATTGACAGATTCTTCTAATTTAGCAAATGTTTTGATCTCTAAAATGCACTTTTATAACCAAATAATAGCGGAAATATGCCTTGTACTGGGGACTGAATCTTATGCAAACATTAAGTGCATGTGAGAGTAGATCCAGGCGAAGTTATTACACATTAAAATTCACCAAGGTCTTCTGCTTGCATAGCTCTCGGGTGAATCATCTGAATGAAACATTCGGACACAGTAACAAGTGAAATATTTAATCAAGATCACAGTTTCTCTAAACAAAATCAGGAAAAAATCTGCAGTACACTAATTCAATTCTTGACTGTTTTAATACTGTCTTATTACTGTTTAAGATAACTGTAAGCATGATATCCGAGTATCCCCTGTAAAAAGACAAAAAAAACTTTTTTTCTTACTGTCTGACATTATATCAGATTAAACGTTTCTTGTTTTACGTCAATTATGATGACCAAAACTGTTTTTATTCAGTAAACACCAGAAAAAGGAGAGGGATTTTTTTAAGTAAATAGTGCATAATCTGTGGATGTAATATGAGTCAACAACTCAAACGCACTGATTTCTTGTGTGACATTATGACCAAAAGAAATTAAAATAAATCAGGCAAGATATCAGGTAGAAAATACATTCAAACAGCATAGGAATGCCCAGCCACCATTCTGACAGGGAAGTAGATGGGGTCCGTGTTTCAGAAATTAGTGTGTTTTAGGGCTAAATGTGTGCATCAACCACAGAAGCTTAAGGATGTAGCGGGTAAGAAAGTTTCATCATCTGACAAGAGCAGAAAGGCCACTCAGCAGGGAAGAAGCCACAATACAAGAGCAACGTGGAAAAGCCTGATTACAGTTTCCGAATGCACTCAGGGGCAATATCTTATTTATTGGGGATGAAGTTTTTGAAGAAACTCAAACTGAGAAAAATGTAAAAGTATAACCCAAACATTTCATCCAAGCTGAATACTCTTTGAAGATATTCTACTAAACACTTCGGACATGTGTGTGAACAATAAGAAAAACTCACTCCAATTATTCTGGCATTTAGCAAATAGAAACAATTTTGGTAATCCTAAACAACCTAAAACAGGTTTAATCTGATATACTGCCAGACAGTATATCAGACACAGTGTGTAAAATTCTTTTGTACACTGTGTGTACCGTAAGTACTTAGCTTCAACAGTACATTAACATTGTTGACCTCTCTCTTCTGAAGCAGGAGAAACAGTCACAGCCTAAATCAAACTTGCTCCTGTGAGCAACCGGATAAACCTTTGTGCATATTAATGCATGCACTGAAGGTTCTTTAAATGTGCAACTTCTTATTTGTATGCTGTTAGTTGTCCTTCGCTCAGCTATAACGCACTGAAAAAAACCCACCATATGCCACACAGTCTCACTCAGCCCCATGCTGGGAAAGATTACTGTTTAGATTCCAAAAAAAGCGAAATCAGATGTTTTCTTTGTGGCTTTGCTTTGCTTGGGTTTGTCGCTCATGTTTTTCTTACTGTGTACTGAATGACATGCGTTCATGCTATTCAGGTTCCCATATGCGGGAGCTGCAATTCATATTTTAATACCTGTTTTCCTCGCCGTGCTCTAAATGGGTTGTGACAGAATTATTCAGCGGCGGGCCCTTGATAAATTAGCAGTGGGAGTAGGGAATGTGACAGAAGAGCGATTTAAACTAATGAGGCAAAGGGTGGGAGAGATTTTAAAGTTTGATAAAATGTGTTAAGACAGACATATGCATGTTCTTCAGATCTCTTCTGGGCTGAGCTGTCACCAGACACAGCACAAAATGTACCACTGCAGTAGATGCTGTTGGTTTTAAAGGCTGAGCGGTAAAAAGAAAAGCCAAAAATGAAACCTTCTCCATGGCAACTCGAGAAAATAGATAGGATAGACTGTTTTTTTTTTTTTTTAAGGCAGTCCCTTATTTGGTTATACGTCAGTGATTTCTATGGCAAAAACGTGTGCTGTTGACTGTCCCCCCTGCATATTAATTGGACACAACAGATTGCTTTGTGAATGTGATGCTGTGAATTTCACTAGAATTGAGCTGCGTTCAAAGGTGACTTACAGCTCGCTGTATGCTCATATAAATCCAATCCTGTGGTCACCGAACCGTGTCTCCTATCTAGGAACAATAATGTACAGGTGAAGAGGAGTGCAATAATTTTTTGATGTTTCAAATTCAGATGGAATGCTGCTTGTTTGGAATGCTGCTTGTTTCATTTTTACAAACCTGGTTTAAATGTTTCCTACTTATAATGTTAAAACCACCTCAGCATAATTATATTAGGATATTGTGCGATAAACCAACACAAAGTTGCACCTTTGTCGAGAAAAGGTTTTCTAAAGGTTTTGCACTTGAAAAAGTGTGACGAGAATTTGCATGAAGCCCCTTTTACTCTGATCACCCTAAATGAAATCCAGTGGGGAAGTCACCAAGTAAATAAATCAAACTAAATAGGATCCAACTGTGACTGACAGGTTGGGTAAAGAAAGCTGCCATGGAAGCCCATTGCAACTCTGAAGGAGCTGTAGCGCTCCATCCAGCTCAGGTAGAAGAATCTCCTAACAGGATGATAATTAGATGTGCGCACCATCTGGCTTTTTCAAAAGAGCAGCAAGAAGAAAATGTTATGCCAGAACAGACTTAGAACCCAATATTCGAGCCAGACATGGTGTTGTGCTTTAAAAAGGTTTATTAAAAAAGGAGGGATGAGAGACTTGGTGCAGGCAGGAGAACCTCAGCTAGAGACTGCTGAGGAACCTGGCGGCGAAGAGCTGGTTGCTCACAGCAGCAGGTCAAAAGCAGGAAATGATCAGCAGGATGTCGGGGGCTAGAATCAGATCTGTAGGACAGGCATGGGTCGATAACAGGCAGGCAGTGACAGGCAGACAGAGCCTATGGACTTGGCAAGGTCTGAGGTCGGGACAACAGTCCAGGTCGGTGTCCAGAAAACAGAAGCTCAGCATAGACGTCTGACAGGGGCTTGGAAAGGCAGGAAAATCCATAGAACCTGGATGTGATCATGAACAAAGAATCTAGCAGGGGAAAACCCCTGGACATCCACTGGCTCAACCGTTGTCTGTCTGTGGGAGTCCGGTTTATAAAGGCAGAGGAACAGGTGGAGGAGATGAGCTTGACGGTGCTGCCATCAGGAGGTGCATCACCTGATGGTTGATGACTGCATGGAGAGGAGGAACGACAGGATGCGTACAGACAGACAGGCCAGAATCATAACCGAAAGCTTTCATTGAAAGAAAATATTAAATCCCACTCAAAGTTTGCCCCAAGGAAAGGAGCAAAAATGTAGAAGTGGATGTTGTTCAAGCCGTGGATAATTTTCCTTCCACTTCAGTTTTTGTCCATTTTGTGTTGGTCTGTCACATGAGTGTCAAACCACAGTCCTTGAGGGGCAGTATCCTGCAACTTTTTAACGTCCCTCTTCAACACACCAGAATAAAATTATGAGATTATTTGCACGGCTCTGTAGAACTTGGCTGGAGGCTGAGGAGGCAATTCAGCCATTTGATTCAAATGTGTTGGACCAAGGACAGATGAAAAAGTTGTAGGACGTTGGTCCTCAAGGACTGGAGGGCCTGGCCTGTCACATAATATCCTGATGAATTACGTTGAGGTTCATAAGCTGAGACAATGTGAAAAAGGCCATGCATGAAAGATACTGTTTTCAAAACAGTTTTTTACTGTTTTAGACTTTTGTGATTGTCACACTGAAGTGATAAAGTGTGGGAGTTTCTGTGTTTCAGCAGTTGGACAAGCACAGAAGGTGGGCTTCTTTCTTCTTTGTTTTCTTCACTCAGCAGATTGGCATTTATTCACCAACGATTCACTTTTCTGCTGGTTGCAAAGTCAGCAGTACTGAGTGACATGTTCACACTGGATCTGGCATTTACTGGACACCTGCGATTCTGTCGTTGTATTAAAAATGTTCTTTTGCTTTTGTTTTTCTCTGCCAGGGCGAAATTATTCAAGGGAAAGAAAATACACGGGGATTATGATATCAAAGTGGAACAGGTACGTTTAATGAAGCCACTTAGATCCATTTCATGTGCTTATGGAAAACAAAGAGGATCACATTTCCTGTCCCCATATAACTTTCTACCTTTTTTTTCTGGGTTCAGGCTGAATTCAGTGAGATGAACGTTGTCGCCCATGCCAGCGGCACCTGCAGCGTGAACATGCAGGTCCTCAGAAATGGAACCAAGGTTGTCAGGTCAGACAAGCAAACTCCAAATGAATTTATTGTACAACACAAACGCTTTGTTTTGACTGTTCTGTATTCGCCCACAGACTGAGTCATCCACATCGCTATTATCCGTTGGCACAGCATTGTTTACATCTCTATTGTTATTCCGTTCTCCAGGTCCTTCAAGCCAGACTTTGTCCTCATTCGCCAGCATGCCTTCAGCATGACCCAGAATGAAGATTTTCGCAACCTGATCATCGGTCTGCAGTATGGGGGCGTCCCAAGCATCAACTCCCTGGAGTCCATCTATAACCTCTGCGACAAGCCGTGGGCAGTAAGTGGCGAGATGATGTGGTGGGCAGAGGAAACCTGATTTAAAAATCTGTTCTTCTGTCTGGGTTGGGTGAACACATTTTAGATGTTCAGGTTTCTGTAATCTTAAACGTTGTTCCGTTTTCAATCCCCCCCTCCCCCCTCCCAAATGAATTACTTTGTGGACGGGCAGTTTTCCCAGCTTATCAACACCTATAGGAAGTTGGGACCTGAGAAGTTTCCTCTCATTGAACAGACCTTTTATCCCAACTACAAGGAGATGGTGAGCAATCCATTAGATGAAAAGATAAACTTGTTTTCTTTTCATCATCTGTAGTGATGTTTGTGATAGTAAAATAATAATACAAACATACAAGAACAACTAAGTAACTGAATGTCCTTGTTAATTAGGTGAGCATGCCCTCATTTCCTGTTGTTGTGAAGATTGGACATGCCCACTCCGGCATGGGAAAGGTACAGTGATCATTTGTTTTTTTGCATTGAGCCTTGAGCCACATACAGTGGCTTGCAAAAGTATTCATACCTCTTGAACTTAAATAGTTTTATAGCAGTGCATAGCTGTTAATCAAAAAGAAAACAATGGATTCAATCATTTAAAAAAAAAAAATCCTTTTCAGAATAGATCTGAAAAATGTGGCCATGCATTATTGTTCAGCCCTCTGGAGCCCGTACTTTGTATAACTACTTTTCAGTGGGATTACTACGGTAATTGTTGTGGTGTGTCTCCCTCTAATTGTGCAGGTCTGACCAGGCCATTCTAACACATGACTATGCTTTGTTCTAAAGCAGGTGTGCCACGTCCAGTCCCAAGAGCTACTACGCTGCAACTTTTTGATGTATCCCTTCTCCAACAAACCTAAATCAAATGAATGGTTTGTCACCAGGCCTTTGCATGGACGACGAGTACGCTGTACGGGAATTAAACCATTTATTTTCGGTGTGTTGTAGAAGGGATACATCTAAAAGTTCCAGGACAGAAGCTCTAGACAACTGGACATGGGCACCCCTGATCTAAAGCATTTCTTTGTAGTTCTGGCCCCATGTCCAGTCTCATTTTCCTCCATGCCTGCTCTGTATTCAGCTCCGTCCATTTCCTTTGACCAATTTCCCTTTCCCTGCAGAAAAGGGCATATGAACAGCATGATACTGCCACAGCCATGCTTTGCCTGTAGCCTAAAAGGTTCAGTTTTGGTTCTCATCTATCCCGAGCCCCTTCATCCATGTGTGCTATGCGCACCACATGGATGAACTGAACGGCAAACCAGACTAAGTATGACTTTCTTTCAACAGTGGCTTTCTTCGTGCCACTTCCCCAAACTGTGTGGTGGATCTCTGCAGAACAAGCTCAAGTATGACTACCTTTGCAAGGCGCTGTACAAGCACTGTGTTAATTTGGGCCATTCTAATGTGATTAAAGGAAAATCATTGGACCACGGCGTTGCATCAGACTATGAAAAAACATTTTTGGATTTGCCATTTTTTGGGTACAGGTGAAAGTGGACAATCATAGTAAGTTCCAAGACATCGCCAGTGTTGTGGCTCTCACTCAGACCTACACCACCACAGAGCCTCTCATCGACTCCAAGTACGACATCAGAATCCAGAAGATTGGGACCGACTACAAAGCCTACATGTGGGTATAAATAAGCTGTTGTTACTCACCATCAAACCGAACTAAGCTAATCCTTTATATTGGTGCGTTTTACCCACATCAGGAGAACATCTATATCTGGTAACTGGAAAACCAACACGGGCTCTGCAATGCTTGAGCGGGTCGCCATGACTGACAGGTAAGCCTCACCTAGAATATCATTAAATATATTAAAGTGGAATTTGGACACAAACGGTTCTCAGATATTCTGTTCTGCTGAATTTGTGATAATCGGACCACATTGTGTCATTTTCCTCCAAGTGATTCTGAGTTATATTTCGATTGTTTCAAGGTACAAACTGTGGGTGGACACCTGCTCCGAGATTTTTGGGGGTTTGGACATTTGTGCAGTTAAAGCTATCCATGGGAAAGATGGCAAAGATTATATCACAGAGGTGAGAATCTGATATGAATGGATATCAAAGCTACACCTGAAATCTCCAAATGGAGGATGCTTTAGGAAGAACTTAAATATTTGGATGACTACAGCTCTATTAAAACTTTACATCCAACTATTGTGGACACAGATGTCATAATCCTTGTAATATTGTATCTTGACTGATATTAAATAACATCATTAAAACAAACAATCCAAATGAACTTTTAAAACAAGACCTGCTCGCACACTTTTTATTTTTCTTTTGTTGTGATGTTCCATAGCAAGCTGTACTTCAACCAAGTGCTTTTATATTTGACCATTCTTGGTTAAAAAAAATTATAATCTAATTAAATTGGTTGATTTCATTATGCAGACTTAACTTCTGAAGATTCTGAAGAAACAGAGGTCAGAGCTTTGGAAAAGACATTTCAGAACCTGCTTTATCTATTGCAAAATCCTTTTTTATTTTATTTTTTTTTGCATCATCATCCAGCTGCAACATCCATCGGAGAGGAATTAGAAGTAGTCCTCCTAATTGTTTCATCTATTTTATTCAAGGCACAAGTAATGGGAACACGGGCGCATACCATCATGCTACTATCACCATGCCTGACTGTTGCTATGTTTGAAAGGCCCGAATTGATGTCTACTTCTTGTAACAACAAATAATTAAATGTCTAATCAGACCATAAAATAAAATATTTGTCTAATTAGACCATAAAATGCTTCTTCAGAAGGCCTTTCTCTTCTCCATATGGCCAGCTGAATAAGTTCTGCTGAGCTGAGGCTTCTGGTTTTGATCCAACAACTATGTAGGACCTTGTGAATGTAAAACTTGCTTCAGTGAGGACAGGGGCACCGGTGTTACAATATTTTTCAGTTCAGCTTTGAAGTTTGATGTCTTCTGGGTTCTTTCCTGAATGTCCCAACTAATACTCTTTTAGCAGATAGTAATAGTTTCTGTGCGTTCATTCTGCACAATGATCCCAGTCAAACATCAACTTTTTAGACCTTTTTGTTTGGATAAAGCTTGCTAACATTGAAGCCCAGCCTAAACACTATAGATCCTTTGTGCCCTGTGCTTAAAAGACGCACATGAACCGGGAATCTTACAATTTTAAATGAAATCTACCAATTCTGCCATGAGGAGTGGTGGAAAATCCTTCACAAATTCTGATAAAAGCTGTAAGCTGTAAGGGGAAGAAAATGTACCTGGTTGAGTTAAAACTTGCAAAGTGATGTTTAACTAAATATTAGTTGGGTGCATTTATATATTTAGGCCTTAGATGCTGCATGTATTCGAGAAAATCCAGAATAAATTTTAATATATGCACCCAACTTCAGTTCTTCAAATACTCCAAAGTTGCATCCTATTGGTAAATGGAAAAAAAGTATTTGCGCCAACGATGAGCCAGGACTCTCGTGTAAAAGAGATTTCAATCTCAGCAAATGTTTCTTGGTTAAACAAAGATGTATTGAAAACACATGAAATACATTGCCTCATAATCCAGTATATTGTTCAAGTCTGGCATTTACTACGACAGTATTTACGTATCCCAGTGCAGTGAGGTTCCTCTGCATTAACCAATTCTCAATACGGCACAGGTGGTTGGTTCTGCTTTGCCGCTGGTTGGAGAACACCAGGCTGAAGACCGGCAGCTCATTGCTGACTTGGTTTTGGCGAAAATGACCCAGTTAGCTGAGAGAGAAGCTAATGCTCCCCAGAGACCTACAACCATTCAACCGTCCCAGGTATGAACGTACACTCAAGGACACTAAAAAGCCTGCTGGTTTAGTTATAGTTTTGTGCTAATCAAATGTATCTATCTACAAATTTTTAATGGTAATATTGGTAGAGGTGGGAGGAAACTAGTTACATTTACTCAGTTACATTTACTTGAGTAACTTTTTGAACTAAATGTACTTTCGTTTTTTAACTGCAGTGTACATTTTATTTTTACTTGAGAGTGATATTATTTAAAAAACAGATTTCTGTAGCTTCACTGAATAAACAACAGACTTGTAACCAAAAATGCACCAGAGACACATGCTTTTTTATCTTAAAGTGAGACTTCTTATTTTGTACACATGTTTAGCTGTTTAAATGTTATTTTCTATCTGCTGAGCTCTTTCAGCCATTTGGAGGTCAAGTAACCATGCAGTAAACAGTAGATATTGGTACTGGAAGTACTTTGCACTGTTCTAACATACTCTACGCACATTAACTAATGTAAAGTATTGGTTTCATTGTTATGTTGAAAAAAAATCAGAAAAGGGGTTATCCTGTATGAATTTATTTTGGAATTGTTTGTTTATTTTTTGATTTTAGTCTATTAAATATGAGGATTTGTACTTTACATTTTTGTCTGTCCGATTACATCACTTTTAAATATTAAATTACCAATTGTTATGATTAGTTACTCAGTACTTGAGCAGTCTTCCTAACAAATACTTTTTTACCCTTACATGAGTGATTTCTTGGTTGGCTACTTTTTACTTTCACTTGAGTAAAAATATGTTGAAGCAGTGCTACTCTAGAGTGCAATTTTTGTCTACTCTACCCATCTCTGAATATAGGGAACTGGCCAGAAAGGAGAGACTACAGGCGAACTCACTAAGAATGGTGCCGGGCGTCCACCTCAAGGTTGCCTGCAGTACATTCTCGACTGTAATGGCGTGGCAGTGGGTCCAAAACCAGTCCAGGCCAACTGAGAGCCGCAGAGGGAGATGTTCTCTCAAAGTCTGGATGGCAGTATGCCCCCTAGCTGTGCAGACGTGTTGGTGAACGCTGACAGCTGGAATCAGATCTGGTTGGTGTGAGCTCGGTCCAGCTGGGAGCTGGCCGGAACTGTGTTTTTTCTTAACTCTATGCAGTGTCGACATGTACTGTCTCTCTGTTCACCTGTTGGTTCGTGTGCTTGTATAGGTCACTTGTGTTTCAGCAGCTGTGTGTGTTCTTTTTTTTTTTCTCCCTTGGGGCTGTTATTGATTATATAAAATGAAAATTGTGCCTACACTGAGTTCAGTGCTGCTCTGTGCTAACTTTCTAACCCAGCTATGAAGCTTTGATTTCCCCCCCTAACACTGTGTCTTTGGTTCATTTGACATAAGTTGTGGTGTCCCTCTAGATATTATTCAAACTGTGGCTGACAATGCAGTTTGAACTTGTATATCTTAATATGTATAAGATCAATGTGTGTGTATGGTTGTAGTGGTGACTATTTTTGTATTTATACAGATAGATATTTATTTTAGTTTGTTTGCATGACTGACACAAAGACTGGTGCAAGTTCTAAACGTCTGATGATGTGGGATGTTTATCTAACATGGCTGTTACATCGCTGTGTATAACTAAGCTGTTTCCTGTGATTCTACATTGTGAATGTGTAATAACAGATACATATTAAGAGATCCATGCAGAATTTTTATTTAATTTTATTTAAATCAATATCTCATTCTAGAGAACCTAGAAATTAAATTATTTAGAGTGGTAGAATATAAATTGATGCCCCCATATAATAAAAACTAAAGGTTTATTGAAGATTTTTTATAACGTAGAATGTTGTTCAGATCCCAGGCACTGAACTTCACTATAATTGTAGAGTTTTTAACCAAAGAATATAATACTTAGTGTTAGTCTTTGCACTCCAGAAACCCACGATGTAAATAACAATAAGGGGACTGTTAATCGTGCACGTGGGTGGTGCAGATTAATGGAGGAACAGTGGTGCAGGAGGATAATTATCTTTTCTAATAATGTTTCAGATGTGATTCTGTATCAAAGCTCTTTTTTGTTCAGACGTTTAGAGGCAAAAATGATTTCTGATAATCAAACTGTGTGTTATGTGTGAATATTCTGCCTAAAAATGTTAAATATGAAGTTCTGTGTGGACCTTTCACTTTACATATAAGCTTGTAAGGAGGTCTTTTTATTGCAACAGAGTAATTGTTTTAAGGTTTAGTGTCGCCTTATGTAGTACTGCTCTGCTAGGATTACTGCCATTGCTGGGAGTCGATGGAAAGTGCAATATCAAATCTTTTTTTTTTTTCATTTTTCAATTGAGTAATATGCTCGCAGGTGCATCTCAGTATATTAGAATATCCCTGGAATTTTCATTTAATTCTTTGATCCAACTCAGAAATGGAAACTCATATGTTATAGATTCATAATTCATCCGTTGCAATTTTTAAAGCTTAAACATAATGAAAACATTAAATTCAGTCCTCTGGAAATTAGAATATACCCTAATATGCCGTGTTAGAGCCAACAGAATAATGGTGGCGACTGCTGACCTAACAGTAGTAAATCACAAAAGGTCATTGGTAAAGAAGCTAGCTCTTCAGAGTGCCGAATCACAATTTCATTGAAACTTCAGTGGAATCAAAACGTTTGGTAGAAAAAGGTTTTCTAAAGAGAAAAATCGCCGAAATAAATCGACTATCAATGATATTTTTATTTACTGAGATGCAAATGTATAATAAAAATGAGATCTTCCATTAAAATTATTTCGAAAAGCGATAATCAACCAAACACTGAACTGTTTTTTTAACTAGTATCTTTTTGTTCTGGTGTCTTATTCCCATGTTGTTGTCCAGTGTTTTTTTTTTTTTTTTTTTTTTTTTTTTACAAGGGCCATCTCTTTTATCTAATATCCTAAATGGTGAAAAGAAACCAAACTGTAAAAAAGAAGAATCTATTCAGCAAGCTCTGTGTGCAGTTCTTTTTCTAGGCTGTAATAAGTGCCATTGTTTATTTGTGAGTGTATCCTTGTAGAAAGCCATGCCTGAGGCTTTTATGGATGTGTTGTTCTGTTTATTAGGAAATACGCCATGACATTAACGCGCAGAGAGACACAAGTCAGTGACGGGTACGTTGTTCGGCCTCAGTTTGGCTACTGAATATATCTAAACTTTGTCATTTGGCCTTCGTGTTGAGGTGATACTCGTGGCTGCAGACTGTAACTAGAAGTGAGGGACCATTAGAAGCATTAAAATTAAGATCCAGTTCAGAATGGGAAAAAACTATAATGTGTAGACTCTTTATGTCACTGGCAATAAAGCTTTCTTTGCAATAAGAGCTTTGTTCTTGTCTTTATGTGTGTTATCCATAATGCTTTTTGCCAAGGCAACATTTACACTAAACTTTTTATATTTATTGGCATCTCATGAAGATTTGTAAAAACCCTGGAAATAAATATATGCCATATTGCAAATGCGTAACAAAGCAAACAATAAAAAAAATCCAACTTAAGATTCATGTTAAGATTTTTTTTTCTTTTTTTACAAAATCTCCAGCGCTACAAGTATTAGCAGTTCCTAAATAAATATTAATTAAGCTTTTTGAGTATTTATACTTTACTCTTGAAGCTGATCAGTGTTTATGGAAACATTCATTAGTGATCCATGGCCTTGTGTTTCCAGCCGTTAAAAATATATCTACTTACAGTAAAAGGGGGAAAAAAAGAGGAAAAAACTCAAATGAGTACAACAAAAAGACTGAAAAACGACTTTTTCTCCAGTGGGCCAGCAGAACACTGAACAATAATCCAATTACACGAATATTTTGAACTCTTTATGTATAGTCACTTTGAACTTATGCTGTAGTACCATAATGTTAAAAGGTACTTTCCCCTCCAACAACTTTGTTTGATCTGTCCTTAATTTATTTTATCCCACTTGTTTCAAATCATCAAACACATTTTTAATTTCAAACAAAGAGATTGAGTAAATCCAAAAAGCAGGTTTGAAAGGAAGATCACATACATGGTAAGGGATACAAATATTCCCACCGACTCAGCCCTGTCTGAAAGAGTATCTTTACATCCAGCGTATAACTAACACCGCATTTCACAAACAGAAAACCACACCAACACTCAAACATGGTGGTGGTACCATGATGGTCTGGGGTTGCTCAGAACTGGACAACTTCCCAAAGAACCGCAAAGTCTGCTCAGCAGCAGAAAATCTGGGGGGGAAAATGTCCGGCCATCACTTTGTGACCGAAAACTCAAACACACTTGGGTTAGCAGGACGGTAATCTAAAGCACACCAGAAGGGTTTGTAGCCACACAGTCGGTATCCAGATTTAAACTGGATAAAGATGCTGTGGGATAGCCTTCAATAGATCCTTCTGCTTGGAATCCTTTCATTGCGGCTAAATTAAAATAATTCTGCAATGAGACAAAGTCTCTCCACCGTGATGTAAAAGATGACGAGGTCAAAGTGATGCAGTTATTGTTGCAAAGGGTTACACAACCAGTTATTAGGTTTAACGGGATATTACTTTTTAACATATTGCCAGGTTGGTTTGGACAGCTTTTCACCTTGAATTAATGGAATCATCATTTAAAAACTGCGCGTTGTATTTATTCCTGTTACCTTGATGATTTAAAACATTTAGGTGTGACTAAATAAAAAAAAAAAATACAAAGACCTGTAAAAGGGTTAATACGTTTTCACCTTGAAACGCCATTCATTTATTATCACTGTTTATCTGCTTCTAGTGGTTTTAATTGCCTTATTGGCAATTATTATAAATAAATACTGAGAACATTTTATTCAGATGGCACATTTCACAGATAAAAATCACATTTAAAATTTTCTACATTAATATTTAATCATGTGGAAATCACTTTTATTAAAAATGTATGCCTTATTAATGTAACTAATACATATCACTTGAAGCACTTTTAATTTAGCTCAAAATGTGGAACCAGCTCAGACATAAGCAGCATAAATGATGAAGGCGGCCTTAGATTATGACTCTGTTAAATTAACTTTCATAGACGAATGTTATTTCTTACTTTTTACAAAGCCTTGGTCCAACACTCTCTACCAGAACGGATTTTTCAGGTCAAGGTCTCACTCCCAGCAAGAAGCAGAGCCCCCAACTATCAAAGAAACTAGGCTGACCTAAAATACAGACAGCAAGGAATCAACATGGAGGAAAACACATGAAAACAACCCCAGCTGAAGACTACATACAATCCAGACTCTGTGCTTAAATAAAATCCCACAAACTGAATGCTCCAGGTCAACGTTCTCTTCTCTCCCAGCACAGTCAGTCCCCGAGATCAATAACAACGTCCTTCAACACCAACAATGAAGACAAAAGCAAAACCAAACTCTATCTTTAATCTATCCTTTGGGATGTTTTTTCTCTGCAGACAGTATGAATGTATTTACTTGTCCACATTTTCGGAAGTTCTTACAATTATCTGAGGTCTTAATTTAAAAAACAGGCAGTATTAGTGACAGCCCTGAGAATCTTTTTACACCTTTAGTCTAACAGAGGCAAAAAGTCGCAGTGATAGATATATGTAATCTCAAATCTTCCTTCTTTTACTGCTGCATCTCCTCTACAGGAAAGAAACTTGGGTTCTACATTTTCACACCGTGTTTAGCTGAGGTAGTCGAGGCTTTCTTGATTTTTTTTTTTTTTTTCTGAGTGGGATCCAATTCAACTGTCCAGCTGTTGATTTGAGGTGAAATGGAAAAAAATGGTTATTAATCATCCCACCACTGCTACAATAGTCCTGTAAATTGGATAAAGATGCTGTGGCATAGCCTTCAGACCCTCTGCATAATGCTGCCACCATTCTTTAGTTTCCTCTCACTATAAAACATTTCTCAAGAAGACATCTAAATTTCAGTTGAGCTTTAATGAATACTTTCTGAAGCAATGTTGAGCCTCCTTGCAGAGCATCATGGTCTAGAACTTGCTTCACTGTTTAAAATGACATTGATGTTCCTGGAGCTTCAGGTTAATGATAAACTGGAGCCTTTGTGGTGAACCTTACCAGTTCCTTTTCACCTGAGGGGGGGGGGGGGAACCAAACAATAATGTTATAACAGAGCAAAAGAAAAAAAAGGTTTTACAAATCATAAAGTCGGTCTTTAGGATTCTGGAATAGACTTTTTTAAAACTGCAACTTTCAACCCTAAAACAGCCAGATCTGTGTCAGGGAACTGACAAATTAAGAATGAAAACTCTACCATTGATGATGAAGGACCAGGTCAAATTTACAACTAAAATGCAGCCAGAATCTTGTTGATAGTATAAAAAAATAACATGGTTGAGGTGTAATTTACTACTTCCCTCATACCCACATATGTGAGTCTGCATGTAAGATTTAGCTCTCTGTTGATTGTATTCACAAGAAAATCAAACCAACGCTTGCTTGAAAAGAAACATTGAAGTTGTATGTTGTAAAAAGAGAAGTTCAAAGGCATCATGAAACACTGATAATTAACATGAGATTCATGTCATGATGACTGTATGTTCAGTCATGTAAAAGTAAATAAACCACCACAATAAGTTCATCAATTAAAAAAAATTCCAGTATGCTTACAACACACAACAGTATATTTATCCATATTTTACAAGCAAAAGAGCCTAATAAAGGCCAAATTTAGCTCAAACGCGCTTGATGAGGCTAACATTTAAAACACAAGGTCTATATCTATATGTTCGTAGTACGTCCTCCATCTTTACGCGTGTTGCCCTTTTCTGTCATGGTGACGTAACGTGTCCATTTGCTCATTTTTATGACCCCAAGACCCGATCACTGCCAACTGTTGCTAGCTCTGTCCACAGACGCCTGCTACTGTGGGAACGTCACACTGCAGAGATTTCAACTGTTCCAGAGCTGCTGCAGAAAAGCTGGTGTGCATTTTATCTCCTAAAATGTCAGCAGTCTCTCCGCAAACATCAGCGAGCAACTCCCAACAGATACAATCTGTTCTGCAAGAGGCATTTGTCAAACATCCAGATGGTTGAGGTTTTTTTTTTCTCTCTCTCCTCTCAACAAGATGAGTGACCCAGCCCAAAGCTTGTAAAAGGAAAAGAAGAGCTCAGAGCAAAGACGATGTTGGTTTTTGAAGTTCCAGCTGAAAGGCTTCTGTCTAGACTCCTCCCAGCTGTCTGCCAAGCTGCTGCACTACATGAACCATATCATGCCCTATGGGGGAGGGCACAGTGCTGGCCATCTGCTGAAGAGCAAAGCATAAGAAGAGCACTTGCATCCCATAATTAAGGTGAATTAAATGATTCTCTGTGATAGATATTTTTAAATGTTATCAGACGAATGGGTGGTGGCAAAACTCGACCGGAGACTTTCACGACACCGTTGCTCACTGATCCCACAGAGTTAAAATAAAACTAAATGTGGAGTAAAATAACAGCAAAGCTCAAGATTTTAGCATTCAAGACTATTTTAGATCTGATTATATAACTTTTTTTTAACACAATACCCCCCGTAAAATAAAACAAACAGCAGCAATCAGTGTATGAGATTCTGTAGTGTAATTACATGCAGTCCAGTCCCTCACAAGCAAGAAGTGGGTGGCAATTCCTTTCTTGCAAAGTAATTTGCAACATTATCATTAATTATTATTATTATTATTATCGATTGCACTCCAGGTTTACTCCCCCATTGCTTCAGGTGCCCCCCCCCCCCCCATCCCTCCTTACTCATGCTGCCCTGTGCAACTGCCCATGTGGCCTCTATCAAAAACCACCGCTGACGAAACTTCAGACAATCGATAGATTCCCACAACTGATATAAATTATATTGAAACGATTATATGTTTAAATGGCTGATATTTCTGGCTAAAAATCATTTTTAAAATTCCTAACACCTTCAGTTTAGCACATGTGATCATCAAATAGGTGCAGCTTCCTAAGTGAGGGGCTTAAGAGTAGAAAAGTACAATCAGTGACAATCAATTCACTGAAAAGCTATCCTCGCACTGAAGAAGGGAGGAAAGAAACTGGAGAAATTCTTCATTTTTATTGCCATCTGGTGGTGGACTAGATTTGCACATTTAAAGGTCTGCAGCATACTAGTTCCTATGGTTACTTACAGATGAGTGTCTCCTTAGCTTCTCTGCAGATTGTACGCAGCGTCTAACATGGCAATCAACGGCCTTTTCCCTTCTTTCTTGTACATGAGTAGGTTGTTGTTATAGCAGGCTGGGTAAACAATGTGGCCTTCCACAGCAGTGACATCAGTAAATACTTTTGTCATACATATAACTAAGAATTTTTTTTTAATTGGCTACAGCCAGAGCATCAACCGCGTTCAGAAGGCCCTTTTCCTAGTCCAACAGAGATTATTTGGATAATGTCTCAAAAAATTAAAAAAAGAAAGCTATTGTTAAAAGAATACCAAAAGAGGTCCTCTCTGCAGATTTCCAAGATGGTCGTCTGGTCAAAAAGAACCAAAATAAAACTTTTTGGCCTGCATCCAAAACGCTTTGTGCTGTAGAAAAATAATACCCTGAAACACGTTGGTGGCAGCATTGTGCTTTTCTATAGCGGGACAGGGAAGCTGGTCAGAGTAGATAGTCGTGGATTAAAACCTGCGTGGGGCTGTCAAAGACTTGATAGTCGGGCAGTTTCACCGTCTAGGAGAACAAGCTATTTAGAAGTGAAACAAGGTCAACAGGTTCTGTCTCTAGATGTGTAAAATTCTCAGAAACATTCCCCGAAATACTTGGAACTGTAATGGCTGAAGAAATGCCTTCTGCAAAGTGTTGACTGAGGAGGGCTCACGCTTTTCAGTCTTTTTTTTTTGTCCCCTTTCCAATTATACTAAATTTTCTGTCCGTTACAACACATTCCAATAAAATTCAAAGCATGTTTTTATTTATGAGCATTATATTTATCTTATTAACAAAGAAAGAGGAATTCTTGAAATACAAATCAAAAGGAGACTATAATTAACTTCAAATAAAAAAGGGGTAGGGCTTAATAAGCTTATGCTTCATCCTACTCCTTTTTGAAACATGATGTATGTTATGAAGTATTACATGTAAACATTGTTAAATCATATCATGTTTCAAAATAAACAACAAATGAAATGAAATAAAAAAATAAAGTGCAAAGTAAAGGCTGTTTCAGCTACCTAGGTATTAAAAAGGGTGACCAATAATGGCAAAGAGTTTATTAAAAATAAAAATTCAGTTTCTCATTTGTTTTCAGAGAGAGATCATGCAGAAGAAAAACTTGTTTAAGGTGTTTTACATCTTTATTGGGGGTTCCAATAAATCTTTAAGATGTGGATTCTTCAAAAGCTAGCAGAAATTGGTCCAAGAACCAACGCTAGATGGTGCCGTTGCCCGCCAGAGAAGTAGGCCATTGAGCTTGGTAGGATACAGATATAGAGCAGATAAACACACACAAAGCTGAGGTAAAGCCTTTGCTCTTATTTTGTTGCATCACATATGGACTTCTTCACTTGGTGGTGAGACTTTTAATCCAAACAAAGCCCCAAAGCAGCTGAAGATCCTGCAAAACAAGCTACTTTTTTTTTAAACTTGGCCTAATTTCAAAGGCCCGTAAAACACAAAATAAAGTTATTCCCATATTTAGCTCTTATGTTTACTGCAAACCTTAACGCCGAGGGGCGATACCCCGCAGGAAACGTTTGCTGAATGTTTATGCTAAAACAAAATGCAACTGTCTGGATCTGTTGTTCCAGTGCACTCGCCAGTGGCTGTGAAATACACAAAGGCCTCCGCCGACAGAGGAATCCCTTGGTGGCGTATGTGGACTGGCTCCCCAGTGAGGTTACACCACGTTGCCACAGTGCTACAGCAAACATTACGCCCTGCTGCAAAGTCTTGCACCTGTGCGGGACACCTGCCACCATCACAGCCTTCCCAACCAGACATGGTTTGAATTACAGCCGTTTGGTTTGCAGAAGTTTCCAGATTCTTGTAAATAGCCTTTTTTTGGCACAGCTAAAACGGCCCAATTTTCACAGTTTGACATAATCTTGAGACATTTGTGCATTTTTCAAAATCCATATCTGATATTTGAGGATATCTGTGTTTTTTTTCTTAATTAGCATTTTTTATTTGCCACAAGTTTGTATTCTTGGTTATGTTTTTAGTGTATCAGTGTGCTTTCATTTGACTGACAAATCGCTGCTGCACTGAAATCTCCCCACAGAGACACAAGGGACCATTTTATTCTACTGCAGTTGACGAAACATCATGTTTCAGTTTTTTTTTTAATTACAATTTTACATAAGAGTGATAAAAACTATTCTTATGAAAACAATGCTAAGGCATTCGCAATCTTAGCCAACACTGCCGATTTACAGAGTACTTTAAACAAGCATAACACGTATTATATAGTTATATTAAGTGGGAGGAAAAACTAGTAGAAAAAGGAACACTAGTAGGGATAAAAGATTTGCCGTTATTGTGAAGCAAATCCCTCTAAATCTTTTTTTAGAGATTCACAAGGTGTAGACTGTAGCTGGAGTCGGTGTTTCAAGAGTAACCCCACAGAGATCTATCCAGGGCATGTTCTTCAACAGCTGCATTTCTTTTAAGCCTCTCCTAAAGTACAGGTGTCAGAAGCAGTTTACCTAGGTTAAGAACGAGTGAGCTCAGTGGTACTAAGTCCTCTCTGCAGATAAAAGTAAACGTCACATTTCATCAGGAAACAGAGATCCCAGGGACTGGAGGACAGTGGAGAGGCTCAGAACCCAGGCTGCTTTAGGTTCAGTGTGAAGTTTCCACAGAGATGATTTGGGAAGCCAAGCCCTCTGACGTTGTTGGTCCACTGTGTTTGATCAGGTCCAAAGTCAGCGCAGCTATCTACCGGGACATTTTGGAGGACTTCATGCCTCCTTCTGCTGACGAACTTTATGGAGATGCTGATTTCTCTCCGAGGCACAGCCACCTGTACAGCTAGTCTATTGCCCAACATAGAAAGTACTCCTGGATCAGTGCTTCTGTTTGTTTTGTGACTCTGCTCTGTCTTCCGAAACCCCCGGTCGATGGTGGCTGATGGCTGTTCGCACTGAGCCTGGTTCAGCTGGAGGTTTCTTTCTGTTAACGGGAAGTTTTCCTCTCCACTATGGCTACATGCATGCTCAGTATGAGGGATTGCTGCAAAGTCAACGACTGAACGCAAGAGACTGTCCGCTGTCGCTACTCGCTCTTTCAGGACTGAATCCCACAAGTCAACGACTCGATGCAATCTGCGGGGTTTCCTTAGATAGAAAACGTTTTAACCAATCTGTCTGGATGATTTGATTGAATTGACTTTGTAAAGTGCCTTGAGGTGACGCGTTTTGAAATGGCGGCATGTGTAAAAAAAAAAACCTGAAATTTCCTCTGAGATTTAACTGAGTGCCGTCAAGAAGAAGAGAGACACCAGACCCCACAACGCAGACAAGCTTGAAGCCACTTTAAAATCAACCCAGGCTTCTGTGACTTCTCTGCAGATGCACTGATTTAGTCAATCATGTAAAACATTTGTCATATTTCATATGCCGACTCCATGAGAAACTGAGTTTTGGGTGTTAATCAGCTGCAAGCTTTCTGTGAATTAACAGACTGAAATATATGACGTTATGGCTGACTAATCAGTATCCAAGTTTCCCTTTTTGAAATAAATTACTAAAAAGCAAACTTTCTGATGAAATTCTAATCTACTGAGATGCACCTGTACAGGAAGTGATGAGTAACGGAGGAATGGGAAAAAAACAAACAAAAACAAACATGACCATTTCAGCTTATTTTGGCAAAAGATTTTTAACTTAATTTTATTAAAATATCGAATCGACCACTTTCCCACCAAGTTCAAAATAAAACATGTAACCTCCTCAAAGTGACATAAACAACAAAATTAGTTCCCAAATCACTTTAAATATTTAAGACACATGCCGAATGTCCAGCTCATGATAACCAAACAAATAAGGACTGGAGAGTGTGTGGGCATCACAAGATCGGTTAACGCGATGATAAACTCCTGCTGGGAGACAGGACACAAGTCATTGAAAATAAGCCCAAAAATAAAGACAAATTATTTAAGACAAAGCAGAATCAGCTACCGTGAACCTAAATGGGCTGCTTCCAGTGGCTTTGTGAGAACCAGAGGAGGTAAAGTTGTGCAGAAACTTAGTCAAGGCTTTGTTTCCTACTAAGGCAGCTAAGCTTAAGTAGTCCTCTTCAGGCCTGATAAAAGAAAACAACACAGAAAAAGGATCAGGAGACGCGCGTCTCCTGGATTTCCTTCAGTGTCCATTCATTGTTGTCTCAGGTAGGCGTGTGTGCTTCTATTTACAACTTAAATCAAATACGATACGAACACGAAGCCTCAACACACTGTACTTCTGATTGCACGTGCGATGTACCTTATGCTGAACTCTTCATGTGTAGATCCAACGCAATCTTCCAAAGTTAATCTCAGATGCTCCTCCTGCTGCTGCTGCTGCTGCTATTCTCCTATACTTAGATAATCACTGGCTGACATTTGTTTGTGCATGATTCCGTGTGTATTGTTCTTTACAAATGTCTTTAAGGAGGGAATTTGGGTTTGCTGACGGTGCAGATTATTCTCTTTGCTGAGGAGGAGCCTATGTGTAAACGGGCAGCCTGGTGGTCAGGGTGCAGGCGTTGATGTCCTCGGTCTGCGCGGCTCTGTGCAGGGACGGTTCTGAGGCACTGCGGTTTATCTTAGGGAGGGCGTGCTGGAGGAGCTCGATGGAGGACAAGATCTAAGATCATATAAAAACAGGGAAGTTAGCAGCAGGTTCATTTGGTAAAGACTCAAGATTCAGCCCGACAGCTCACCTGCGGAAAGAGCGGCCTTTCTTCCTTGGACTTCTTGATGCAATCGGCCACCAACCTCTTCATGGCTTTGGGGCAGTTCTTGTAGAGCTTACTGAGGTCTGGGCACAAACGGCCCCTTCCCACCATGTATATAATCTGAAACGGAGAGTCCCAAAGACTCGATGAAGCTGAGAGGAAAACTAAATCATATTTGAAAATTATAGAGCCAAAGTTTTCATCGCCTTAAACATTCACTTATTGAATGTTTAATGTTACATTACAGTGCTGAAAAATGGGACGTCTGTATTAATCCCCCGCTCACCCTAACACATCTAAATTAAATCCAGTGTCAAAAGAAATCCTTCAGAAGTCACTTAAGTAAATAAAATCCACTGTGTGCCATTTAATGGTGTTTGGTGAATGTTTGTTATAAGATTAATACAAATTTTCGTTCCAGGATGAACAAGGAAAACGTCAGACAAGTCACTGAGAAAGCTGAGTAAGGTTATAAAACAATTTCCTATAATGTAAAAAAATATCAAGACATGGTCATCCGGCTAACCTATCATGACTAAAGCAGGACTACTATCAGCTGTGCTCCCCACAAAGGGAGAGTAGATAGGAGAAGGTGACAGAACAACACTAACATGTGGAAGACAATGTTCTGGTTATGAGAGCATGATCGAACTTTTTGGCCAAGATGAAAAACACAAGCAGAAAAAAGTAACACTGCACATTACTTTAACCACACACTGGAACTATAATGAAATGCGGTGGTGGCAGCACCATGCTGTGAGGGTGCTTCTCTTTATCAGGGAGAGAGAAATTGGACAGCGTTGAATGAAAGATGACAACAAAAGACTCTAAACATACAGCCAGAGCTACTATGAAATGTTTACATCAAAATATATGCAAGTGTTGAGGTTGAGCCAGTCCATACTTCAAATCCAATGGGCTGCGATAGACCAGATCATTTATGTTCAGAGACCAATCTGAGCTATTTTGCAAAGAACGACGGGCAGACAAATTCTTACCAGATGTGCAAATCTGGTGCAGACATGGCCAAAAAGGCTCGTGACTCTTAGATTTACAAAGTATCGACTTCAGAGGGACAAAAAGCTCATTCCACACTTTCTGATTTATATCTTAAACAAAGGCTTTGAGCCACGTATCATTTCCTTCCACTTCACAATTACGTGGACATGACAAAAATCTGAAAATGGGTAGGAACTCTTTGGCAAGGCAATGCAAAAATTTTCAAATTAGATCTTTATTTAAACTCAACTCAATCAGAAAAATCACTCTTTGGTACTCGCTTAAGCCCCAACTCGATTAAAAAGAAGAAATTGGCAACATCATATAACGTCATCTGGCTTCAGAGAAAACAAAAACTATTGTAATCATACCTGCCAAAGTAAAGCGGAACTAAAAATCAGACCGCCAACTTAAAAACTAAAGCTGCTCGTGTATTGCTGGTGCATTAATATCACTGAGAGGAAGCAACTTCTGTTTAGTGACGCATTAGGGGAATTCAGTGCAGGAATAGATAAGACCTGGAGAAAATGAAGGGGTATGAAGACTTTTGCAAACCCCTATATTTAAAGGTGAATTCAAATATAGGGCAAGCCTAGATCCACCCTGAAAGAGGGGCCAGTCTGACGGATCTAATCCTTCAATATGGCGAGTTAGCCTAAGGTGACAGACATCTAAAACACTAGAGCTATTGTAAAGGTATGAGGGCATGATGGTGCCGAGATAAAGGATGATAGGAGTACTCTGTGTGCCTGCCAGATCAGCCCAGTGCAAAGTCCTTCCACAGGATCAAGAACAGGTTCCAGCACTAGACCGTATGAAGCACTACTGTAGGCACAATCTGAGAACAACTCGAGTCGGATTCTACCGAGACCAGGACCAATTCCTGATTTAGCTAGATTTTCTAGCCTAAAAGGATAAAAACACTTGTCTCACATTCCATAATGCAAAGCTGAGAACCCCTTTTCTCACACAGGCTTGGGTTACAAGATCTAAAATTAGGCCGGTGGCTCCGTGTCGTCCGTCTCTGTCGGGCCCTAGGCCAGCCCCACAACCCCCTTCAGATGGCAGCAGAGTGTTTTCATCACCGATGATTTGAACTTGCTCAAGTGTCTGACTGTAACATTACAGATTCCTTAAGTCTTGTGAGAGCGTTATCAGTAATAGCTGCCTTACCTGCAGCAGACAGATGTATCGCATTTAGTGAACAGCAAAAAAAAAAGCAAATAAACCCCCAGACTGATGGAGATTTAACAGTTAATCAGACAGGGGCCCGTTTTTAGCTGGTTTTAGCAAATACAGATCAGCCCAAACTAAAATATATACATATCTGTGGGATGAAATGCTATTTTAGTAGATATTAAACACCTGCACTTCTGCAAAATATCGCTGTGTGTGTCAGGTTGGTTGCGTCCGGTTGAGAAAACCTAGCAACAGTCTCTTACACAAGTTTGGACACATTTTTGCTAAAGTGTTGTATTACGTGCATATAAACATTTTCAGTTTTAATCGTGTTAAATTGCGAAAAACAAGCAAAAATATGTGACATCTGTTTCGACCAGCTGTTAGCTGACTATTTCTATGAGGATTTATTTTTTCTTCCACCATTTCACCAAATCACCGTGATGTGACGCCTTCCTGCTGCTGGTAAAGGAACCATTACTGATGACAACTCACAAATTAAAAATCTAAACCATCCCTTTAAATGCTCAGGATAACTGCAACGTAAATACTACCACCTGACAGAAGAGCCAGACGTGTGTAAACAACTTTACCTGATCTCTGTTTGCTATGTGGGAGTACGGCAGCTCTCCGGTCATCAACTCGAACAGGACAACTCCGTAGGAATACACGTCCGACTGGAAGCTGTAGGGATTGTTGTCCTCCATTCGGATCACCTCAGGAGCCTGCCAACGACAACAAAAATCATACACAACATCTACAAATCACATTTTGTCTACTATACCGTTCCAAACCAAATGAGTGTTGGAGCTAGAGATGCACCCATAGGAGATTTGTTACCAGTTTCACATGTTGGTTTTTGTAAAGCCCACACTACTACTGCTGCTGCTGCTGCTGCCGGGGTCACTTTTAAGCTCTGATTTATTTTTAATAAGTACAACTATTATTAGTTTAGGAGCAGAGGCGCAGTCACACTCCGTGTCAACAGGGTGCTTCGATTTGAAATCAAAACAGAAATAATTACACAGTTCTCAATTTACATTGTCTTTAGCAACTACATTTTTATTCTGCTGAACAGGATATTTTAAGGAAACTTTTTTTTTTTTTTTTAAAGAAAAAGGGATCTGAAAAATATTGTAGATATAAAACATAGAAAATGTGTTTTGCAAATTTGCCTTACTTATAAGAAAAAAATAAAAAAGAACACTATTCAACAACAAATTTTGATCAATAGTCGTCTTGGTCTTAAATAACTTTTAGTCTATTCCCAGCACCTAAATAGGTAGAGATACCTGGGCTGAGCTTATCGGCCGATACTACTGTTGAATGAACGAACCGTGTACCTTGCCATGTGAGTGAATGTATCAGGCTTGACATAAACATTGTTAAAAACTAGTCCACATGCTCTTTAGCATGATGCTTTAGGGGGGGCTTATTTAAGCTTGTGGTGCTGAATTTACCAACTTCATCACCACCCCTCGCAATTTTTACATTGCAGATATTGCCTGTTGCTGTCGGACTATCAAGTTTTAAATGTTTCCAAATAGCAGACTAGGCTCGGTCAGGTGCTTGCTGCATGATGCTCTGTGTTTGCTCATCACTAGCTGCTGTGTGTGCTCTGCGTGGTGACGTAACCGCCATTGCAAACATAGAATTGAAGTGACTAGATCGCTGTTACTGTAGCTAGCTGAATTTAGCAAAGCTGAATGAGCCCGTGTGTACAAATCTACCTTTGAGGGAAATTCTTTGTGGTGGTTTTAATCCAACACAAACACTTTGTTGTACCAAGTATTTTCCATTTTAAGAAGATTTGAGTTTGTCAGGGAAAATCTAAAAATGATAAAAAAAGTATGGATGTCTGATAACCACCTGTGCTGCCAGGCTAAATTTGTAAGAACTGTTTGGATTTCAGCCGGGGGCCGCAGACACTCTTTCCACAGGTTGCGCTCTGGGCACTCCTGAATTAGCATGATCAGCATAGCTAGCATTAATAAGTGTAAACATTAACCTTTGTTTAGTCCCTTGAGATAACAATAGCAACATGAGGCTGGACGCTCAAAAGGATAAAACAGAGCAACAGAGCCGGGGGAGCTGGTACTGATCTCCGGCCGTGCGAGGCGTGGTACACCCTGGACAGGTCGCTAGTCCAACACAGATTCTTATACTCATACTGAAAGCACCAATATCACGTCTTCATTCCCTCAGTAACTGTATCCACACCTATTATGATGCGTTTAGTAGCTGGAGAAAGTTTGGGGTTCTTTAGATTCCAGAAGTCACGCCGGTTGGCTCTTTCGATCAAGTGCCTTCAAATGTACTAACCATCCAGAGAATGGATCCGGAGGGCTGCTCCACCTGCTGTGACCCAGTCCACCTGGACTTCACCGTAGCGAGACCAAAGTCACCGATTTTTACAGTCAACCCTTCATGCAGGAAGATGTCTGCACAGATGTCAAGGTATTATAGCCGAACATACTGACGAAAAACAAAAAGCTGGATTTTATGTTTTACTCACTGTAAAAGCCAGACATTAAAAATAAAAATATATAGAGGAAAGGATACTGTTGGACTTCATGTCACGATGAATTATGTTTTTTGCATGTAAATAGCTGAAAAAAAAAAAACCCAAAGGAAAATAATTAATACTCCCAACATTTCAAATTTGTATCGCCCACAAAGCTTCATTCTTCACAACTCACTCCATGCCCTGCGCCGTCTGCCTGGCGATATCTATGAGCTGGATCATGGTGTAATTAGTCTCCAGGACATGAATGTGTTTGTACAGGCTGCTACCCTCACACCACTGGGTCACGATGGCCAGGTTGTCCTTCGTCATGTAGCCCATAAACAAAAGGATGTTGACATGTCGTGTTTTCCTGCAAACCGAGTCACGGGTGGGGGAAGAGGAAATCAAGATACCGTCAGATAAAAGTTTGCGATGAAGACGACTCACTAAGAATCTGTCCGTTTGCAACTGTTCAAGTAGCTGTAAGGGGAAAAAAAAATGCTGCTATAAGAGAGAAAATATGCCTCTGTGGTCTGGTACCTCAGGACGGCCACTTCATTTCTGAATGCCTGCAGCTGCTCCGGTGTTGGGTTAGTAATCTTTAAAATCTTCACTGCAACGTCGCCTACAAGCGAGATGAAAGGCAACAATTTAGATACTTTTTCCCCCCATCATGTATATAGCGCATGAGAATGGGCACACCAAAACGTTGATAGGCTCTTACCATGCCATTTTCCTTTGTATACTGTTCCAAAAGAGCCTGAACCAATGTGGGAATGTAGATAAACCTCAGTGGCCTCAATTTCCCAGTAATAACTCGAGTCTCGTTTATCCCGAGGCCTCTGGATGAACAGAAAACCAAAGAAAGATGCAACCAAGTTCCACAAAAGGCTGTGTATCAAAAAGGGCAACTTATGGATAAGCGAACGTACAATTTTATTTTTCTCCTGAGTGTTGAAGGACGAGGCTCTTTCTCGCTGGGACGGTGCTGGGGCTTTGGACTGGGTCCAGCCTGTGGGGCTCTGGCTGGGGGAGCTTCCAGCTTTAGGAGAAAACGAGAGCAAAAAACATTAAAGGATGGCAGAGTCTGCGTCGACTTGTACGCGTTTTACAGAGGCCAAGCTTACTGTATTCTTTTAATCATTTGTCATTTTACCTGTGGTTTTATTTGCCGTTTCAACACAATTAGTAACAGTGGAGCTCAAAAGTGTTTATTTCCAAAGAGCTTTAACCACATTTTGTCATGTTGCTGCCAGAAACTTCAATGTAATTTATCTGGATCTGGATCCCTCCGCAACATTTTCCCCCCTTTCTTGACGCTCCTCCACGTCTGCTGTTGTCCTTGATCTTCATGATGCTGTTTGTTCACTAAAGTTCTCCTTAAAAAACTTCAAAAGCTTAGCAGCTGTTTTTATACTGATATTAAGTTTTTGATGATTTGATTATATTTTTAACTGTTAATCATCACTTTTGTTCTTTTTCACAAATATGCACTACCGTGTGTTAGTCTATAAAATACTTTATGTAGTTATAACGTGCCAACATTTGAAACAAGGAGTATAGATACCTTGTGCAAAGCACAGTAGACGCATTGTTTTCAGAGGCCACTAAATATCCTTCAATAAGGAAGTGGATGTAAATTTATTCAGAAACTGTTCTGTTCATGTTTTCCCCCAAAAGGAAACCCTCATAAATGCTCTAAACCGAAAAAGAGAAAAACAACGTCATCCTGGGAAGGCTACGAGTTTCCCGGTTCAAATCCAATAGATTGCCACTCTGGGCCCCAGAGCAAGACCCTTAACTTCGACCCAGAATGCTCCCTAAGTGCAGGTTACAAATTTCATTGGAATATACAAAACGGCAATGACAACTAAAGGCTATAATTATTATTTGAGGAAGTACAGATGAAAATTCGCTTGAATTAAAACTGACTAAACTGAGGGCAAACCATTTCAACCACTTTGATCTCGCATCATTTTCCTCAAATGTTTTCTTTTTTTCCTCCACGATCAAACACACACATCATGTAAAATGTAATAAAAGTTTAAGAGCTGATCCTTTATAGTCGAGACGTGATTTTATAGGAATTGTGCACTGAAACGCAAATATAAGGGACACTCAAATCCTAAAAAGAACTCACCTGAGTCATGATCCCGCATTGCATCCTAAAGCACAAATAGACAAAAAAAAAATATATAGTTTAGGTTTGATAAGGTTATTCAAACACTAAAATGCATGCCGTGCTGCCACTCATCGTCTGACGACTGCATTACTGAGATGCTGAGCGCAGATAACCCACTTGCAAGGCATGCAATTCAGGTCGCACACAGTGGCTCTGCTTTCTAACCTTTTCGGGACTCTCAGGCGAAGCCTCGACAAAAGACTCGGAGAAGTGCACAATACCTACTTTCCTCTTCAGCCAGAATCTACGGCACCAGGAGCTGGGAGAGGTACTCAGACAGTCTAGCTACTCCCCAGCAAGCAATACAACAGACCAGTGAGAGGACAGAAGGAAGAGAGGAGAGTTAAAGAAAATATAGGATGAAATAAGAAAACAAAAAGTGTACCATAGGTATTGGGTTTAAACAAGAGCATAAATCATGTGAAACGTGTGAGCTGACTATGCAACAGCAGTGGCGGTGACAAAGCAGAAGCTGCAACTGAATAAGGGGAAGTCAAAGAGTGCGAGAGTATAAAAAAAGCTGAAATAAGATCCGATCGTTGGCCTAAATAAACACACATTCGCAGCCCTGTTCAGGTGGAACACCTACAGCTAGATAACAGGTAAAAGCAAAGAGATGAAATCCCTAAGATAGAAGCAGTCTGAGGCCGGAGAGATTTTCTCTGCACGAGAACTGAACAGCCCCCCCCCCCCCCCCCCCCCACCCCTGGTGTGCAGCGTACCTCAAACATGCTGCTGTCCACAGGCAGGGTCGTGCTGACCATGTGGACGTTGGGCGTAGAAGTGGAGCGCTGCCTCTGGGAGAGGCCGCCGCCTGTGGGTGGGTACAGGGTGGTGTAGTTGAAGGCATGAGGGGTGGAATTTCTGTGGGCCGAGCTGAGAAGAGGGGGGCGAGAGTAAACAATAAATACAATTAAAACTGAGCTGCAGAACCACAGAGAAAATGCCTTTAAAACCTTCAATAAAACCCTGTATTTTGGTGACTTCTTTAAAGTTGGGCCAGTGCGGGTGTGCTGCGAGTTTCATTTCTGTAATGTTTGCTCGTTTTCTCCATTGGAGTATTTGTTTTTATTAAGTAGGGCTGCAACAACACAAAGGTAAGCTTCCACACAGCTAGGTTATAGGAAAAGAGCTTTGGGGAAGTAACTCATTGGTTAAGATGAATTTCCCTTTAAGCCATTGTTTGCTGCGTTGAAGCTGCAGAGGCAGTGCTGGCCAAGTTAAAGAGCACAAAGCTTACCAGCCAGATCTTCAAATGACCTGGAGGCAACTCGGATCTAAAGTCTGCACATTCAGGCATCCACCGTCTAATTTTAGCAAGTTCAGATTTTCATAGGCATACAGTGGCTGCTGAAGTAGATCGAAGGCAGTCAGACCAGGGAAGCAGAAACTCACCTGACTGAAATCTTTTAGCAAACATTATCACATGTGCAGTCAGCTTTGTATTATTATTATTATTTGAAGCAGAGAAAATGTATACTTTGTGAGCTCAGAGGGCTTGTAAACCATTTTATCTTTGATCAAAATAAAGTTTTCACACTGTTACATCAGCGCCTCCACAGATGAGCCTCTCTAAAACACAGGAAGTCACTGAAAGCAGAGCTCGCTTAACTTATTAAACCATTTACATACAGCGTCGTGCAGAAGTATTCACAGGCCTTTGACCTCTTTCCATTTTGGCTACTTACAACCGAAACCTTCCCTATATTTCCCAGGGATGTTTTGATGACAGACCAACACAAAGTAGTCCATGACTGGGAAGTAGAAGGAGTCAGTTTTAGCCTACATGTAAAATGCAGAAAGTGGTGGAAAACTAGCACTGCACTTGGAAAATGTTGGAAAACATTTTCTCCCCCCACAGTGAAATGTGGTGGTGGCAGCATCATGCAGTGATCTTGCTTTTCACGAGGACGGTCATGAACGCTGGTTCAAATTAATGATGAAGATGGAGCTAAATGCAAGGTAATACAACCTGTCATGACGCTTGACAGGTTGTCACAAAAACAAAAAGGAAAAAAAAAAAAAACATGCAGACAAGGCTGCAATAAATTTATTCTAATAAATGCGTATTTTTTGTTAGAATGGGACAATCAAGTATCAAAGAGTCTATCGATCCAAAGAAGATTTGAATCTGAGGCACGACTTCCATGTTAGTTGCCTATAAGATGCTCACAGGCGCTCCCATCGCCTTCTGGCTCAGTGCGAGCCATTTTGCAAAGAAGAATGTTCAGAGACATTTCTGGCTCTGTTAGCAGACGTACCCCCTTCCACTTCACAGATACGCGCTGCTTTGTGCTGCTGAATCAGATAAAATGTCAGCGAAAGCAACTGAACTCTGTGGCTGTGAAGTGACAATATCTGATAATGTTCCAATTATGCGTATGAATACTTCTGCGAGGCACCGTGGTTCCAATCCGACTGCACCTGTGCTGCATACAAACAGGCCAGACATGGCGATGGTTTCGGTTACTGAAATGTGATAACACCCCAGTTAAAAACCTCAACTCCCTCACACAACAACCCACATTAAAAAAAATAAAGTCCTTCGTATTATTTGCTAGTGACTGATCATTATCCTCACTGGAGTGATTTAGGAGGTTGAACTGACTGGTTCAACTGAATCTTCCTGCCTTTTTTTCGTAAAGTATGCTTAAATTTAGAGCAGTGCAACATATCTAATCACAATCGGCATTGCGGCTTCGATGCGTGCGACATTGCAACAGCAAACGACCGCTTTGATGCGAAATTTTGTAGGTCGTAACATTTTAGTGGCCATGCATGAAAAAAAACCCTCTGCTTGCCAATACTATTTTGGGCTGAATGGATGGACTTTTACGGTCGCCGATGCCCACATCTGCTCTAGATCTTAGTCATTTCACTCTTAGAGCAGACAGGAAAATGTGACTTAATTGCAATCCATACCCTCCCTGCAACATTTAACAATAGTATTGCACTGTCACGTCTTCCCAGCATTCTGCAGCCCTAATTAAATGCGACTGCTTATTTCTCCTTATCTGTTTTCAGTGTCTTAGGCAAAGATAGTTTAATTCACCTCGGAACCCGGGTTAGGGATTCTCTCATACGTCGGGGCAGGGACGGGAAACTACTCTCACCCGGTGTTGGACACAACCTGATAAAAGAAACAAAGTGGTAAGAAACCTGTGGAAACATGTATACTGAAGTGGCGGATATACAGAATGTACGGGTAAATCACAATCAGATAGCATTTAATCGAAAAGTTCATTTATTTCAGAAAAACACTCGGGTCCCATTTCTCATCAACTCAAGATGCTTCTGATGACGTGTCCGGGTAAGGAGAGGTTGCACAGGTGGAAAACGAAAGTTGCAGCCCATGTAGTGGAAAAGTCGGCGTGTGGTGGCCCCTGAATTTAGAGTCCACGTCCTGTGAATCTCCACCAGGGTCGTCAATGCTTGGCGTAAGGCCACAGCTATCCCTGCTGCTTACGCAACATTTTCCTTCCACTTAACTTTCCATTACTATTCTTGGATAAAGCACCATGAACAGCCAGCATCTTTGGAAATTATCTTTTGTAGCCAACCCTTCTTGTGACATAACACATTTCTGTATTAAAATAAAAAGAATTTTTTATTTTCTTCCTATTGCTCTTACACAATATGCTTATTTTCTAAGAACTAAACTTGGGGCCAATCATCAAAAGCAACAGCCAATAAACACTTTATATTTATCACAATATATTTTATGAGTTTCATGTTTTGAATTAATTTGCCAAATTAATTCGATAACACCTGTTGTCAGGTAAAGGGGATTTTCGTCTTTGTTAATAAGTTAATAAATACTGTTTATTCTTCGTCCAGCGAGCAGAGAAACACTATAAGGTCTCTGTTCATTGTGGATGTATGGAAAACTATGCAAATGACAGTGGCTGACTCAGAAGCCTGATATCATTACAGCTAAACTTCCCCCCCCTTTTTTTTTTTTATCTCTACAGCACTAAGTAGCCTACCTCCCAAACACGTATGACTCACTTCGGCTCACATCCAACTATGATCTTCGGAGTTCAGATGCATCGATGACGGCCGACACGCCGACCGTTTTATTGCATTTCTAATAATAATTATGAGGAAGATCGGCGAACACGCGGTAAACTCCTTGGTTTTTTTCCAGCTCCAAAACCCACAATCAATTATTTGTTTTTGCTCTTGTTATACTCACAGGAGCTGTCTAATGTTGCTCCAGTCCACACACATGGTGGGCACTTTGGTGCTACAATGCTCATGAAATTTATAGCCGCATGTTTGGCAACGGAATCCATTAAGGAGAAACTTCTGGCAAATGTCGCAGAACGCCAGCTTCAGATATGTCTTCCGGACCTAAATTTCAAAAGAAAAACGGGAAAGCAAGGCAGGTAAAGATGGGTTCTTTCTGCAGCTCTATTTTTAAAATAAAAAGGGAAACTGCAACTGTTTAGGTTACTTACAAAATTATGCGTTGTCAAAGGAACATGATCTAAAACCTCGACCAGCAGCTCTTCCCCGATCAGTGAGGTCGAATCAGTATTCCAGTCCATCCGGGTTTTGTTACTGATTTGGAAAAAGATAGAGAAACAAATTAGGGATGGACCGATATGAAAATTGGGGTTGATATCGATATCTGATATTAATATTGCTGTTATGTCCGATAACCAATATTTACCGATGTGTGACATTTACGTCTTTGTGATGGTCAAATTTTATTAGGGCTGGACGATAATTCAATAACTTATATATATATATATATATATATATATATATATATATATATATATACACACGTGTATCGATAGTAGAAAAAGAAGGGTCAATAAAAAGTTATAGAACAATAGAACAGTTTTCCTTCCTTTTGCATTCTAGCCTGTCATTACATCCTCCCAACCAATCACAAACGCAGACCCAAGAACCAAGCTCCGCCCCCTTCAAACAGTTCAGAGAGAGCATGCATTCTTTTTAATTTTTTAAAAACTTGCAGTTTTGGTAAAAAGTTGGTTGAATAAAAGGTTGAGTTTGAATTCAGTGTTTGTGAGTTCTGTATCTAAAAATGGGTCACTAAGAAACAGCATAAAATAACCAGGGCTGCACTTAAAATATATGTTTTGAATTTGTTGATAATTATCGACATCGATCAACATTTACATTTTATCAATATGCTTTTTTTCTATATCGTCCAGCCCAAACTTTTGCACAGTTTTGTACCGACTGAAGACTATGCAAACTGAATTATTGAAGTTATAATCTAGACTCACACACTGCCCAAAAACGACCACACTGCTGACATTGCGTCTCTGCTTAATTTTAAAACCCCACCATCATGGCTGCGATGCATCACTGTCACATGACCCAACAAACACCGCATGACCAGAGGGGATCTAGATGGAAATAAACAGCGGTTGCCATCATCGGCCCAGTTTTACTTATCGGACCGATACCGATATCGATGTTAATGCCGATACATTGTGCATCCTTAAAACAAATGTATGTAATACCCACAGCGGGAGAGCTCAGCAATATTTAAAAGCTCTGATTTTAGGACTTCCTGAGTTTACCTTCTCTGTCCGGGATGCAGCTTGAAGACGGCGCAGCACTGAGGCTGCAGGCCTCGCACCTTCAAGGCTTTGATCAAACAGTGGTAAAGAGTCATACCTGGTCGCACGTTTACCTGACAGACAAACGACTCATGTTAACGACTGTAGCATAATAGTTCTGAAGCCTTGTTCGGAGCGCCCGAACCTCCAGTCTTACCACGGTGCGCTGCTGGTTCGGGAGAAAGACGCGGATTGTGCTGCTAGCCTTGGAGTCTGGCATCTTGCTGTCGTCTGAGGAGCGTCGCTGGCAGGTGAAGCCCTGGACCATGGTTGGGGACAGGCAGGGGCCCTCAAACGGCGAGTCCTTCATTCCGAAGCCATTGCTCAGGGTCTTCCAGGCTCCTTGAATGTGCTCCATCAGTAAAACTAAGCACACACACAATGGTCTGGGAAAAAAATGAAAATAAAAGAGAGAGAAAACATTTATCAGCGTTCTCTCGATGCCAGAACATTGGTGCTGTCAACATTTGGTGTAAAAGATAAGAGTAAAATGCAGGAAGTGTCTGCACAGAATGATCCAGATTTAAATATTGTTCAACCTTGCACTTTATTTCAACACCAAGGAAACCGCCACAGATGGCTTGAGCAGTACCTGATTACAACAGGGGCCATTTTTGTCTGCAAGGGGGGGGGGGGGAAATGTAGCAAAACAAGAGATTTGAGTTATATAATCTTGCTGAGAGCTCACCTCCAGGAGTATGCTAATGACTGGGTTAATTTTACGGTGCAGGTAACGTCAACTCGTGAAGTGATGGCGGGTGGTGGGGGTGAAGTATACTGAACCTTTTTTTCTCCCTTCTGTCAAACAACAATACGACTGTGTGTTCAGGGCCAAACTATAAAAAGGACAAAAATAAATTGACTATGTGCTCCTGGATTAAAAAAAAAAAAAAAAAAGGAAGGCCCTTATAACCAAACACACCCTCTCTTTCAGCTTTGTTTGCACTACAAGCTGCAGTGCTTTATTGCAAATACACACAGGTTTTTGCCCATTCTTGGCAGCCACTTTATACACGAGCACCATCAGCTTGCGTAACTCCTAATTACCGTACCACTGCTTTATTTATACAAAGACCTGCTGACCCTGGAGAGATGTGTTTTTTTTTTTTTTTTTAAGCTGGTGTTAGCGGTTAGCTGTTTCACCGGACCTGCTGATTCGTTAGATGTGCAGAGAAGCTAAAATACTTTTTTTTGTTTTGTTTAAATGAGTCTTTATCCTTTTCTTTATGCTTCTGGGTTTGAGCTGATAAGTTATTCGAAAACGACATAAACACAAAACAGAAGTTCAGATAAAAGGTCGTATAAATTGCACCGCAAACAATGAGAAGCTTTATGTGGTTCTGTAGTTAAATGCAGTTGAGAACATTATGGAGGGTTAAAAGTGTCACAACGCTGTATAGAATTTAAATAACATTGCAGATAAAAAAATATGTCACTTTCTAATTATTTAAATGTGTAGGTAATTAATAAGACAACAAAATAATCAAATATGGACATGGTTATCAAAAAATAAACGCCTTAAAATCATAGTTTTTTTATGTACTTATTTGCCTGAGAGTCAGTTTCTGTGCTGCAGCGTGCCATAAACTAGTTGCACTGGCTCATCAAATGAACGTATGATTGGTTAAACTGCACAGCAAGTCAGTTCCTATAGGTGAATTGACCCGTAGACTGATCCTCCTCTTCTTCAAAAGTGCCCATAATTCAGTAAATAACTTTTTATTCAATACATTTTAATGTCCAATAAGCTAAGATTTTTATAACTAAAACATTTCTAAAAGTTCGTTGTTAATTTTTCATCTTAATTAATAAATTGTGTATTTAATCTTAAAATTTTAAGAAAATATGAACAGCTCTATCTTGTTATTCCTTTTCAATCTACATTTAGCTATGTTGTGTTGCAGAATTATACACAACCAGAAAAAAAAGAGGTTTGTTAGCAATGTAGCCCTGGATTAATGTTTGGTTTTCAACTAAAAAATTGTATTTCAACTTGTCCTTAATTTGTAAGTTGTTTGTATGTAGCTATATTCCAAAAATGTACTGTTTTGCTAAGTAAGCAAATACCTAATTAGCCCACATAACAGCTAAAAACTTTAAAATATTTGTTTTTATTTATTTTAATGTCAAGATTTGGCTGCAAGGTCTACACTGAAAAGAGTGCAAGCCAATTGGCTTTTTCTTTGTTTTTGGCCAGGCAGAACATTTCCTGTTGCAGTTTCTTTTTTTTTATATATATATATATATATATATATATATACACATTCTAACAAATTTGAGCATAGGACCGAATAAAAAGACTCTTAACATTCAATTAGCTGACATTTATTCTGAGCAGTTAAATAATAAGATTTCTTTTGTTTCACAATTTTTTTCACAGGCTTCAACGTAGGCTGAGTTCATCTCAGAACTTAAGCTTTTCTACTTTTGCTCTACTTTATTTATTTTTTTAAACCTACATACAAGATCTTGGTATAATTTAAGTTACTTTATTGCCATTTCGGGGGAAATGGTCCGCTGACATTGAAAGCTCTGCCAACATGCCTGATTCCACTGGGGGCACTTTCAACCCTCCATAGCTTGGTCAGCGTGCTAGCCTTTAATGTGGTTCGGGCTAAACGCAGTGCTTCTCATCGCAACCGAACAGAGTGACTAAAACGAACAAGTCCCTTTAAAAAGACACCGATTCATCTCTGACCCTGTAAATGGTAACCATAAACGTGGCTACGTGTTGTTTCATGAGGCCTGGTTGTTGCAGTTAAAACCCTGAAACAGCCCGGAGGCCCTCATAAGCAGACCGTATCCTTACACTTTACGCCCCTTCTCTCTCTCTCTCTCTCTCTCTGTTGCCGTTCTCGGTCGTTTGCCTGAAACTGAAGCATTTTTTTAACGAACAAATGTAGTTCAAAAAACCGTAGGCGCTAGAAGCTGTAGGTGCGTGCTCACCAAGAGAAGTTAAGAAAGTTCTGCTCCGCCATAACTTTGGGGAAAAGTGGCGTCGGTGACGTCATCATAATTGCAACGCGTTCAAAGAAGAAGGGGAAAGAAAAAAAACGAGGAAAAAAAGGACTCAAAACTGGTCAAGATCCCGACGTTTGAATCAAATAATCCCTACGGCGGAGGAATATTGGTGTTAAGCAAAATAAGCAAAGGTGGGTCTCTTATTTTCTTCTTCTCTTTTTTTTTTTTTTTTTTTTTTTTTACGAACCACCTAAAACAACAGGAGAAAAAAAGTTTAATCCTGCAAGTCGTGTAGAAATACGAGTGGGGAAAAAAAATCCTTCGGTCCCTCAAAGCTACACGACGAGGGATTTTCTTCAGGTCCGGGGAAGCGCTTCCCGAAGTAGAAGTCCGATGAAGTGCTTCGTAATGCTGCGCTGGTTCCGATCAATATTTACTTTGTTTGGGGAGAAGGTGAAGCGGGCTGAGTTGGTGTCGTGCGTCCGTCTGACGCCAGTGATTGAAACAGGACCTTGCAGTCATAACAAGACCTGCACACAACGCTCCCACTGCGCAACTATTGCACACTTTAAGCCCTCCCACCGAGGCGACACTGTTGCTTTTGCCTCGGTTAGATATATCTTATTTTTTTTTTAAAACGCTCCTAAGTAGATATAATCGTCTTTAACTTCTACACACTTCAAAATCCTGCGGTGTAGTCGACGTGGTCTTTAAAGCGGTGCACACGAAAGCTTATAATAAGCAACAACTGACCTTTGCAAAGTTAATATGCGTGAAACATTAATATGATCTTTCAACTTAGTTTGGTCAAATAAGGTTAAGTTTGTTTCAAAGAGCGAGCAAGTTATTGAGCAGCGGATTCTTTTAGAGGGAGTAACTCATGTTAACATGCGCGCCCTCTTCTGGCTAAACGTGGACACTGCAATATATTTGGAAAATTACTTTTATTCCTGCTTTTTATGTTTCACAATAATAATAATAATGATGATAATAATAATAATAATAATAATAATTTTACAACGATATCAAAGTAATACAGGATAAAACAATAAAAACAGTGCAACATAAACATACAATAAACTAAAAACTCATACACCAGTGAGGAATGCTTGTTTAAAAAGAAAAGTCTTTCTACTACACATTGAACATGTTTAGTAAAAAATAAATAAAAATAGATAAGATGCATTGCATACAGGTTGTTCAGGTAAAACATATATTAAGAGTCCAAAAGACATAAGCACATTTTATTTCTTATTTGCATCGGATGTGATAACGTTTTTCAACCATCGTCACCGTTTCTGCTACCCCAGAAACGGCTTATTCTCCCTGAAGCTGACCTTGAAACAGTTTAACCGAGAAACTATACCCAGCTCCACTCACCATGTGTTCACCATGTCTGTGGCATCCCTGTCTGGGTCCCCTGAGGTACTCAAATCACAGATGGCCTGGAGGTCCTTTCAGCAGGCTGGAGTTGACACCATCTTAGAGACAAGCAGCTCTGCTAACATCCTGTGTCTGCATCTCCTGATGGGTTCAGCATATATTGTTTCCATGAGGCAGCTCCTGACAATTTCAACGGGAGGTTCAAAAATAAACCTATCTTTATGTTCAAAAGCAAAACATGCATTAATTTAGACTTCTTTAAACTTTGCAAATGCCTATGGCTTTTTTCAGCCTAGTAATCAGCCCAACTAACAGAAACACCAACTAATGTTTCTGCGAAGATGAGGGCAGGGCTTTGTCATTGGGAGGCTTTTTTAAGGTATCCCGCCCCACATAACACTCAGCTACTGCTTTGAATTTGTATAGGACTTTATCAGCTTTGCATTTGTGTCATGCAGATTATTACTGGGGTAATTTCCCTGACTAAAAGTTTACAAGCTACTAAAACTATGATCATAGGACACAGAAAACCTACCGCTAGAGCTTTAGATCCAGGGCCACCTTAAGGCCGATGAGAACATCTTTTCCACCTATTGATCCATGCACTGAGCACTCTTAGCTGAGATGCTTACAGCTCTAATGAGTGCCTCTGTCAGTCGTCCTGTTTTCAACAAAGACTGGATTCAGGTTTCTTTATAAAATCGGGGGAATAGAAACAGATAATTGGTGAAAAAAAGTATGATTTTTTTTAGCCATTTTAAGTGTGCAGAAAAACTCATTAAGACTTGTTACTGCAGTTGATTTATTCAAAGAAAAAATCTGAATTATGCTACATGTAAAAAAAAAAAAAGACATTGTGGATTTTCTCTAATGCACGCATAGTCAAAATGATGCTTGCTACTCTAAATATATACAAACACCTTCACTGATTCCTGGTGTGCAGCCATCTTGAAGATTCTGGCATGATATATATATATATATATATATATATATATATCTTACTTACAGGGTTGAGGTCAAAGCCATTCCAGAAGCTCAATACTTTATCCACCCCTAAACCTGTTTTGATGCATGTCTTGGATCATGGCTCAGTTGGAGTGCCTGTATCCAAATAGCAGCAAGCTAGCTTTTAAATTGAGGCTAAGTTAAAGAATTTGGAGTTATTGTTTTAATTTTTTTTTCATTCTACCCACTTTGTGCAACCACAACAACCGCTGCAGGCTAAATAGCCCCTATGCGTGATGCCGCTACCACCATACTTGAGAACTGGTGAAGTATTATTATTATTATTATTATTATTATTATTATTATTATTTTTACTCCCACAAACACACTTCTTGTCATTGGGGCCAAATACCTCAATCTTTCTCTCCTCCTTCAGTAAAACCCAAAACTTGCTAAATGTAGCTATTAGCTGAGCTAATTAACTGGTTCACAACATATCTTCTTAGTTGTGTTTCTTTCCCAAATAAAGCCGCCAATGGAGCCAGTACTGCCATTAACCTTTTACTTTTCTCTAACATAGAAGGTACTCCTGAATCAGTGCTTCTGTGTTCCTTTTGTGTCTCTGCTCCGTCTTCTCAAACCCCCAATTGGTCGAGGCAGATGACCGTTCACACTGAGCCTGGATCTACTGGAGGTTTCTTCCTGTTAATGGGGAGTTTTCCTCTCCACTGTTGCTACGTGCATGCTCGGCAAAAGGGATAGCAACAACAAAATGCAAGCAAAGGTCCACTGTTGCTGCACGCTCTTCCAGGAGGACTGAATGCTGCAGGTCAAGGACTCGATGCAATCTGCTGGATTTCCTTAGATACAAATTGTTTAACCAATCTGTCTGTATGACTTGATAGAAATGACTTTGTAAAGTGCCTTCATATGAAATGTGTTGTGAATTGATGCTATATAAATAGATTGAATTGAATAGATTTTGGATTAGTAGTTCTTTCTTGATTGGCCCCCTCTCCTTCTCACATACGGAGTTAAAACATGTTACCCTGCAGACAGTGACACTGATGTTCCTGCAGCTCCAAGTTCATAGCAGAGTCCAGCTTTTTTGGTTCCTGGGTTGCTCTGAACATCATTACAAAGAGTACTTTCTTTCATCTTGGAGTGACAGTTTGGACCATAAGGTTTAAACCTAGACACTCATGTGAAAACTACTTTTTTGAATGGAAAACCCAGCTTCTGGAATCGCCTCGACCTCAACAGTTGAAAATTGTGAATTATGCATAAAAGATAGGCGCGTTCTAAGAAACCAATTAGATTAAATAAATCTGCCTTGTCTGATAAAATGTGTGGTTGAATATCCAGCCGGAATTATCCTTGTTGATAACTACAAAAACGCCAATGCTCTTCTTTAAGTCCCTAAAGGATATGGACACAAATATAAGTGATAGTGTGAATATTTTTTACCACACATGGGTTACAGAAAATAAGCAATAAATGAAAACTTATGTGCTCGGGTCCTGCTTTTAAAACTCATTGAAGCTGTTTGATGTGTTATTCAACAATAACAAAGAGTACTTTACATGCATTAATAAATTAAAATGAAATCTGTGTAGATGATGAGGGCGTGTCCACTTGTTACTGGCACTGGAAGTGAAAATAATTGTGTATCATTTTAATATTCTATAGTAGTTCGGATTTCGTAAGTAAGAAGCAAGTTTATTAAGTGGCTCAGGACTTAAAGAGGAAAACTCCTTCATCTCTGAAGTTGAAATTTAGATTTAGAACTGTGTTCTAGTGCTAAATTGTTGTGACCTGGATTACTACTAATTAGCAATGCAAGCTAAAATGTTTTATTTTTCCATGTGGCAACTAAATTAGATTTTATAGTACTGTGTTTGTAACTGGTTTAATGAGATCCAAATAGTCAAAGGTGTAAATAAACAGGTTTTTTTTATCATTTGAGTATCACTCAAGGTGGTTAAATATTGGATTTTGAGGTCTTGGTTAATGAGAAAACGCTCACTTTTCTGCTCAGATTTTTTAAACTCCAGACCTATTTATGTTTATTTTTCGAGTTTCAAACTTTAAAATGTCTTCCAAGTAAGAATGTAATGCATAAACCGCTTCAAACAAACACGCTAAGCCAATAAATAACCTGTTTTCTCCTTTTTTGTTTAGTTTTTTATCAAATGATACAACAAACTGGAAAAAAACAACAACTCAGGAGCACTGCTGTTTAAAAAATCTGTGAAAATTGAAGTGCATCAAAAACTTACTCTTTTTAATTGAGGTGATCCGTCAAATCAACGGGTTGAGGTCAATCTTTTTAGGTCTTAAATATGAAGGCAAAAATCTACTAAAGGCAAAATGGGACCGTTCCGTGTCCATGATTGGCCAAAATCCAGAGGCGGTGTCCAGACATCCTCGCATGTTATTGGTTGCTTGCCGAGTCGGCGGCCAATGACTGTTCGGTTTTTTACTGGATAATGCGAATGACAATTCAGGAACTCCTGTTGGCACCGCATGTAGCGCAAAGAAGGAGGCGTAAACACTGACACAGCTAGGTAGCCATCAAGGTAAGCAATAAAACGCCGTTAAATTCACGTCCTCGTGGCTCGCTTTATGTGTGTTCACTTTTGCGCTTATTTGCGCGTTGAAATTAACAACGGGCGTGAACTTTGCCGTTTGGTTTGATTCCTCTCGTGGACAGGCACTGCTCTTAATTATCTCTGCCCATACAAAAACTCAAGCCACGGGCTGTTAGCCCGGCCTGCTAACGCTAGCTCGTCACAACGACTTTGGTGTGTGCGCCCTGGCGGGAAATTTTGTTTTTAAGGCATATTCCCCCGAAGGCCCACCAAAATGCGCGTATTGCGGGTATTTATTGCATTTGGTGATGGATCGTCGGGTTCTTGCCGGGGAGTGTGGATCGATCGTCGACCGAAGCGCGTTTCTTGGTCGTGAGGTGTTGAGCTAATGTTTGCTAGCAGCTAGCCTAGCCAGCGCTGCTGTCTCGCGAGTACGCAGGAGGAAAATCAACGTGACTAGGCCAACGCTAGCGGAGTTTCAACCTTTGGCATTTGGCTAACTGGTTTACCTGCGCGCAGACGTCCTGCATTTACACCCCACGTCCGACTACACGTGGTGCGTAACTTGTTCGGGTGGTTTTGAAGCGATTCGGGGGACGTTTGTTTCGGTTAGGCGCGTGTCTTTGTTGCTTTTTAAGCACGCTCAATCATAACACGATGCAACGCGCTGCTCGCGGCGTGCTCTCGCAGTTATTCCTCCGGTAGTCAGCAGATTTGCACGGTCGCGGATGATTTAGGGTTCGTTTCAGCGTGTCTGACCATAGCCCTCGTAAATGTCTAACTTCCACGGGAGAAAAAAAAGTTTGAAACGGTTTTGGCTCCGTTTTGCTACTTTAAAGTGGGTCCTATTTTTAGGAGCCACGTTACGTAGTGTTCACGTTAAGTGCTTCATTAACTGTCATTCTTCTTGACCCGATGTCTTCAGCAAACAGAGGTTTGACCTATGGCGATCACGTCATGATCCCACTGAGGAAGTTTCTGTAAGTTAGCTCAGTAGTTTTAGTCTGATGCTTTGTTTATCCTAGACGCAGCATCCGATGAATGTCTCTCCCTCATCGTAGAGTAGAGCCCCACATGGTAGTCATTTTGTTGGTCCGGCTGCTGTGGTTCTCAACATGGTTCTGAGACGTGCAGAGTGGAATCTATGGACAAACCTGTACGATGCTGTTTCACGTAGACCTAATTTACTACAGATGTCATGTGAAGGCACTCTGCGAGGCAAAAAGAGTCAATTGTACAGAAGTATGTGTGAAGAAGTCAGTCCAGCCACGTTGACGGATCAAGCTTTAGCCACATACAAACCCAGATCAATGGTGTCATGGTGTGAAGTGAGTTTTTTTTTTTTTTACCCCTCGTGTTGGCATTTGTTTCTCTTTAGGATATGGAGATGAGCAGCAACAGCGAGTGCTTTGGATGTGGCCGCTCTGGTCATTGGGTCAAGCATTGTCCCAATGCCAGTGGTGCGCGCGGACGTGGCAGGGGCCGGGGACGAGGAAAGGGTACCCTTTTTATTTTTTTTATTTTTTTGGTATTTAGAGTAAGATAATTGTCACAAAACATTTGTGCATAATTTAAGGTTTTAGGTAATCTATCCTTGCTTGAGATATTGGTATCATCTCAACTTTTGGGGTTTATTTTTTCTGGATTTCATATTTTAACTAGATTTTTATTAAAATAACTAAATCATAGGAACCTACTTTTTTTTTTAATCTTATCAGTATTAAAAACTGAGTATTGTTCTTGCAGGAGTCAACCAAAAAAATTTAGATTTACAAAAAAAGAGCATATACCCTTATTTCCATATCACTTTTTGACACTACAGAGCTGTTCTGTTATCGGTGTGGAGACCAGGGACACATGGCCAGGGATTGTGACCAAACTGAGGATGGTGTGTAATGTAGTTCTTTCACATTCTGTATCAGCTGTTTCTTTTTACAGGTTATAAAGTGATAACCTTTTTTAACTGCGTCCTCCGTGTCCAGCGTGCTACAACTGCCACAGGAGTGGTCACATCTCCCGGGACTGCAAGGAGCCCAGGAAGGAGAGGGAGCAGCTCTGCTACACCTGCGGGAAGGCGGGCCACATGGCTCGTGACTGCGACCACGCCAACGAGCAAAAGTGCTACTCCTGCGGCGGGTTTGGTCACATCCAAAAGCTTTGTGATAAGGTGAAATGTTACAGGTGAGCGGGGGTTTCTGAAATTGCCGAGCTCTTTATATCTATATATAAACGACGATCTCACGCTTCTTTTTTTGGTCTTCTTCAGATGTGGTGAGATTGGTCACGTCGCTGTGCACTGCAGTAAAGCCAGCGAGACCAACTGCTACAACTGTGGAAAGGCGGGCCACCTGGCAAAAGAGTGCACCATCGAAGCAACCGCATAATCAGCACCCTCTGTTGCCCCTCCTTTTTTTCAGATTGATGGTTGGTTGTATTATTTTCTCTGAATCCTCTTCACTGGCCAAAGGTTGGCTGACAGAGGCTAGTCCCAGGCCTGTGAGCCTCTCGATATGTAATACAAAGAAAGGGGTGATAAAAAAATATCTTTCTGCATTCAATACAAAAAATGTTTTAGTTTGGTAGCGGTGTTATGTATAATGCTTTGTTAAAGAACCTCCCCCTTTCCAGGCCACTGGTGATCAGTGAGGAATAAACGGGACTGAACATATGGGAATCTATAGGACCTCTGAGCTTGTGGACGTGCATCTCAGTAAAATGAGATTGAAGACGGGAGTAAATGGAAACCAAACATCCATGTGTGGTTATTTTGGTTCGTTTTAGTGGAATCTGAGTTGGCCAAGAGAGTTTGACATGGAAACAGTTCATAACATGATGCATTTCAGCCCTACAAGCAGCTACAAGTGGGCGATAACAAACGCTATATTACTAAGAGATGAGAAAAAAAATTTTTTTTTTGGAGGTATTAAAAAGAAACATGCTCTTTTATAGAAATCTGTTTACAATTTAAATATCACTTTGGTAGTCCAAGGTAGATTTTCTGTTTTAAAAAAAATGGCTCTGGAAATGTTCTGGTTTCCTTTTTTTTTTTTTTTTTTCTTTTTTTTTTTCTTTTTTTTTACCTTGGCAAAAATTTAACATTGAGAACAGTCGTCAGAACAGCAGAATTAGGAGTTATTTGGGAATGACAAATGTTTTCACAGAAATCGAAATGTTATTTTTGTACAATATCACTTAGACTACTGTATAAATACCATTTGCTTGTACTCAGTTTTTAAGTCGGAAGGAAAGTGCAACTGAAGTCCTAGAAAATAGAAATGTAATTTTAAACTATCAATAAAGCTGGAGGAGCACGGGGAGGAGCGTGTTTGTCTGATTTCAATGCAACGCTGTTGGCACAAAAAAAAAGTTTTGCCTCATAATTTGGTCTACGCAGCAACACCTTAAGGCAAATGTCATTTCCAATCAGTTCACAAAGACAAATTCTAATTCAGTTGTAATGAAATGTGTAATCAAATCCAACCGTTTAAACAAGTGCTAATTTGATTTGAGCCTAGTTGTAATGAAATGTAGGCAAATTCAGTTTATTTCAGGAAGCCAGTGCATTGCTGTGGATTCACATACAAGCCTTTAAAAAATTAAGTCTAAAATATTTGAATCAGAAGAATGATTGGGGAGGAAAATAAGGAAATAAAGAGTTTATGTTCCCCCCCCCCCCCCCCCCCCCCAAAAATGGTGAACGCTATGCTTGCAACATGTCAGGTTTGATAATTGTGGAAACGAATATATGTCCAGTTACATTTAATTTGGGGATTTTTTTTTTTTTTGGGGCTGCAGCACCAGATCTAGGACTAGCATCCGAAGTGGGCTGTTAGAGGTAGAATCTGGAACGTGATGTTCTTCATAGTCCATTGCGCGCCCCGCAGAGCAGATACACCACCCACCTTTTAATTATCCCCGGAAACAAGGGACGATCTCAAATAGTTGCGATGAATGAGATCCGCTGTTTGTCCGATTTAGAGCTGGTAAGCTCCACCTCGGGTGTCTAAAATGGCAGCGGGGGTTGCGGTGCAGATGCAGCGCACAGAGACCCTCCTCCTCCCCATTCTGCGTCACCGGCTCTGCTCCAGTCACATTTTACAGCAAAAAAAAAAACAAGCCGAGCAGCCAGCCCGGCCGGTGTGAGCCGGCTCCAGCTCCATTTAGGGGTGGTTTTCATTTAGATATATCTAAAACACGCATTTCCCCCCCTGCTTTTGAAGCACCCCTGGGGGAAAGCAAAGGAAATGAGGGGACTCCTGCCGTTTTTCCGGGGCCTGCACACCGTGACTAACCGTCAAGCCAAGCGCAAGGCTGGGATTGTCGGGTCTCGGTGCGGGCTTTGCGGAACTCAGTCTGTGAACAAGGTACGGTGCGAGCTGTTGCTGCTCCTCGGCTCGGAAGAACAAAGGCGCCTTTGAACCAAGGCCGGGTCTTTTTTTTTTTTTGTAGCGGTTCCAGAGATTTGTGTCAAACTAGCGGATAGGCGTCGGCGTGAAATGTTTCGCAGAACTTTGTGTTGACATCAGGGCAGAGGCAGCTGTTGTAGCTTCTGTCCTTTTTTTTTTTTGAGTGGGGGGTCGCGTCGCTTGTCCACGAAGTTTTTGGTTTCTTTTAATAAATTCCGTCTGAGGTTAAAGGAAAGCACACCTCGGTGTATTGTAGACATGTTTGGAAAAGCTTTAATATGACTTGCGGTGCGGTGAATCGTCAGAGCCGGCCCAAGATATAAGCAATCTAAGCTGCTGCTGATAGCCACTCAGGCAAGACCAGGCCAGCAGGGGGCACCCAAGAGCTGGAGGACACAGACCTCAAAACCATAGACATTATGTAGGTAGACGCCCCAAGTACTGCCGCTGAAGTTTCAGCACGGCCGCCATTTTGGATGGGTCTCTCACGTGCCCCCAGTTCATTTATTTGTACTGAGGAAGCCCAACTAAAATAAATCATAACTCCTTGATTTTTTACCCGATTTTCACACAGTTTGATTTGTTACAAACGGCAGAGATGTGGTTATGATACAGCACGCTGTCACACATGGAGAAAAAAACATGTTTTAATGCTGAAATATGTTGTTTAAACAACATATTTCATAAATGTATGCTCTTTAACAGACAGCAGTATGTCATATTAATGTGTAAATGTGATTTCATACTGAAATACTTTGTTTTATGCTATTTAACAGACAGATGGGGTATGGCATATTAAATATGTAAATAAGTAAGTGCTTTCATGCTGAAATGCTTTGTTTTATGCTCTTAAATTAGGATGTGCTATTACAAATTAATAAATGTAATACATTTTATATTTTAATAAAGAAACAAGTTGGATTGTTCATTTAAATTTATTTCATTCTTTCTCTCTCACATGTACAAGCTTGAGCCTTTGCTACACACCAACAGTAATTTCTTCATATTTTTGCGTGCTATGCATGCACACATGCATGCACAGTTTTTTTAAAGGCCTGAAAAAGTGTTCTTTAAATTTTCCAGGTCATTTCATTGTCTTACACTACCCTGCTTGCAAAAAAGGCTGGAGCTTAAGACCCTTGAAAAACAACAGTTTTGCACAGCTTCTTGCATGTGATGGTACTCTGTAAGTCCAGGGTACTTAATTTGGCAACGGGATTCAGCCTGAATTTGTGAAATACAGCGATAACAACTTAATAAACATCGAATCGTGGTCCATCTGTTGGGTTTCTGCATTGTCCCCACCAAGTAAAAACTCATCTTCAGAAGCAAATTCAGCCCAAAATGGTGATCTGCACCCCGTGATCTACTTTCAGTAGTTATCGCCAGTTATTGTAACCGTAAACTGCAGAAAATATGGGCAAAGTTGCTCCCTCTGTGTTTATTCCCATTGGCTCCTATGCCAGCATACAGAACGAGAGACCCATCCAATATGGCGGCACCGCTCCAGCACATAATGAGGCATCTACGTATACAATGTCTATGCTCAAAACTCCCAAGTTTGCAGTTATGTTTCAAAGGTTCAAATGAATCTTTAAAGATATTAAAATTATTTAACCTTTAAAAGGCTTTTGCAAGAAATAATAGTTATATAAATAATATAATTTTATAAATAATTTAATTTGTTTCTTTATCGACTAAATATCTCTGTTGATTGACACTTTTCACCCCTGAGCCTCTAAATATGTCTTTGTTGACATGGTTGATAAGCAGATTTTCACAACAGTTATTTCCTAAGACATTATTGATATTTAGTCTATTTTCTGTAGGATTATGAAATACTTATTTAAACATTTTTACAATATTTCTCACTTGACACAATTATCCCAAAAAACAGAATTACAGCTTGCAAACTTTAGATCCTGCACCAGAGGGCATAAGTTTAGGATTTGATACAGCAGGGGTTTGCAGGAAGGGCCACAAAATCCCCACAGAGTACTGCTGTGTCACCATAGAATAATATTATATATAACTGGCCCATATTACTGTATTTGTTGTCAGTTAAATCACACAACTTCTATAAAGAAGAGGAGTGGGAACCAAACAATTACACATTATACAGACACTTTGTTTCCCAACTGGACAATATATAATTGAGTTTAATTAAAAGGAATGCCTAATTGTTGAACGACTGCTAAGTGATTAGCACTAAAAAAAGAGGGATATTACTAATACCCAGGGACTGCTTGAAAAGATGTAGGCTACTGGGCTTCAAACAGTTTGGTACCTTATACGTTCATTTTACTCGCTCAAATGACAAAATTCAAGCTATGGTTTTTGTCAGCCATGGGATATTTTGTCCTGACTATGAGCAAATTTTAACCCCCAGGAAGAACGTTTTGTACCCGCTTTGACAACCGACTATTTAACGTCATTTTCTCATTTATGATTATATGCAAATTGTGTTTCAGTGTCACCCAACAATAATATCTGTAACAGGTCGGTTAATCAGAGTTTTCAGTGTTTCCCCCCCATCCGTCAACCACTGTCAGAACCACTATCGATTTTAAGAAGAACAAGACTTTCAGAAAGTTGGAAAATTAGAAGAAAAATTGAATAACTTGAGGTAGGATTTAGATGTTTTGTTTATAGATATCTTAACAATTGAATGAAAATAATTATTTTTAAAACAACAGACAAAAATGGGAGTACAAAGATACAAAAGGAAATATGTCCAAGTGCATGTCTTACCTGGGGTGGGGCCAGCTGGTGGGGGGGGGGGGGCTGGCTGGTAGAAAGAGTAGTACATTGTGATTAATGAGCCACAGATTTCCATTTACTTTCACTTTTCCTTCTGAGACCAACTTCTGTACAGCTTCTGGATGCTGTTTGCATTTCTTTCACGCAGCCGACGTCATGCCATCGCTTCTCTCTCTCTCTCCTCTGCAGCCACAGCCGAGATTCGGGCTGCTCTTCGACATCGATGGCGTGCTTGTCCGGGGAAGGATGCTGATCCCCGCGGCCAAAGTGGCTTTCGAGAAGTTGGTCGACTCTCAGGGACGGTTTGTGGTGCCAGTAGTTTTTGTCACTAATGCAGGGAACTGCCTCCGACAAACAAAAGCAGACCAGCTCTCTCACATCCTGGGGGTGCCAGTGAGTTACCAAACACACTCTGTTCTTTTGATTTGTCTGGTGCAACCCTGACTTTTCTGCTAACATCACTTGCTCTGCGTTCAGATTACGCATGACCAAGTCATCATGTCCCACAGTCCCTTGAGGATGTTCAAGAAATTCCACGACAAATGCGTCCTGGTGTCGGGACAGGGGCCTGTCCTGGAAATTGCTGACAAGTATTAAAGAATTTTGCCCTTTTTTGCATTCATTGATTTTTAATATTCCTTTACAAAGCAAGCAAACCCAAAATAATGAAACAAATTCTTTGCTAAATTCTGTGTTTAGCGTGGGTTTCAAGAATGTGATCAGTATTGACATGGTGAGGGAGTCGTACCCGTTGCTGGACATGGTGGATCACAACAGACGACCCAAACTGCCGGTGAGATATTGGTGGAAGTTTAATGTTTTGCTTTAAAAGCTTTTTTTTTTTTTTTTATCAGAATGCATTAAGATTGTTTTTTTTTTTGTTTCAGTCCAGTCCTGTGGTCAACCTTCCTAAAATTGAAGGTATGAGCACACTTGTTGCATTTCCTTCTCAACGTTATATTATCGCCGTCTCAGACGTGGCACCTCATTGGTTTTCCCCTCCGTGCAGCTGTGGTTTTGTTCGGGGAGCCCGTCCGATGGGAGACTAACCTGCAGCTGATAATCGACGTTTTATTGACCCGCGGTAACCTCAACACTCCTCACCAAACCCACGCCGTACCTCACCTCCCCCTTTTGGCCTGCAACATGGACCTGATGTGGATGGCCGAGGCGAACTCTCCAAGGTAATCTCGTGAAGATGTCGGTCGTTCCAGGACGTCTCTGGATGTTGGCGGTGAACAAGTCGGTTATAGCCGTTTCCTTTCTTTTTTCAGGTTTGGCCATGGGACTTTTCTTGTGTGCCTGGAGAACATCTACAAAAAGATAACGGGCGTAGACCTGAAGTACGAGGCGCTCATGGGAAAACCCAGCGAGCTGACCTACCATTTTGCAGAGTCCCTTATCAGAAGCCAGGCCATGCAGAGGCAATGGGAACTTCCCATCACTTCCCTTTACGCTATAGGGTGAGCCTTTGTTTCCCTGCAGGCTACTCTTAACAACAGATCCCACCGAAGTAATCAAAAGGAAGAAAGACAGATGGACTACTGACTGAGATAATATATAATTATTAACTGACAAAATCAGTGGAGAAACACAAACTCGGTCAGTTTAACTACAGGCAATGATTCAGTTCAACATTTAGGCCCATAATGCCTTAATTTGTCCTGTTATGACATCAGTATAAGTTATTGGGGTGTTATGGAACAGACTACCACAAAGCAATGCATAACTGTAAACCAAGTACATGGCTTTTTAAATTTATTTCTTTATTTTAATGCCCATTTTACTCTTAATACACTTTAAGTATTGTACCAAGGTTGCACCGAGCGGCTTTAGGGAGGCTAGTTATTAAATAGAGTTCACCAGGTGTACTTTAATCACCTGTATGGATTCAGATCCATACAGATGATTCTGTAAGGATCTGTTCTGTTGCTGACGTTGGGGGTTTGTTAGAAAATTAGGGAGCAAACAGCATCGCAAAGACCGAGGAACACGGCAGACAGGTCAGGGAGGCAGTTGTGGCTGAGTTAAAAGTCAGGTTAGGTCAGGAAATAATACGCAGCTCTCTAAACATCTAGTGCCGGTCCAGCAATCATCCAAAGAGGCGTGAACACCTTGACTGTCATCATAGAAGCAATCAAGAGGGTCATTGTTACTCTGAGGGAGCTGCAGTGATCCACAGCTCAGGTGGGAAGAATATGTCCGGAAAAAGTTCTTACTGTTAGCTGGACACTCTACATGGAGCGGCAAAATTAAAGCCATAATTAGCCCAGTTTGCCACAAGCGACTTAGGAGACGCAGCCAATGAATGGACGAAGGTGGTCTTGTCAAATGAGAGCAAAACAACCTTTTTTTTGTTCAGAACTGCTGTGGAAGCCTAACCCTGCACGTTAACCAGAACACACCCCTCCATATGTGGCATAAACACGGTTCAGCAACACGCTGTGTTTTTTTTTTTTCTCTTAACACAGACAGGGGGCTGTAAAAGACTGGAGGCTGGGGCAGAGGAGAGATTCACCCTCCAGCAGGACAGCCACCCTGAACATGCAGAGTTGTTTACATCGAAATATCACCATGTGTTAGAACGGCCCAGTCAAAGTCTACATCTAAGCCAAATTAGAAATCGGTGGCAAGTCTGGAAAGTTGTTATGCACAGACGTTCTAAACTCTGAGCTACTTCGCAGAAAGTATTCCAGTTTCTAGCTTTGTAAAGATGATGGAGACATACTTCACCGTCAGGGCAGCTGACAACAAGCCCACACCATTCAGATTGTATCCGTCGGTATATCATTCTCCTTCCATGTCACTATTCTGTGCTACTTTCTGTTGGTCTATCGCATAAACTCCCAATAAAATACACACAGGTTTGGGGCTGTAACAAGACGAAATGTCAAAAAAAAAGAAGAAGAAAAAAATCAAGGGGTATGATTACACCTGTAAGGCACTGGGATTCTGCAGCTGTTCTCTCTTTTTCTTCACTATGGGAGTTAAACAGATCAGAAGAGGGCAAACCTATTCTGGCGTTTTTATTCATTTCCCTTCTCCTTTTCCATCCCCAGCGATAACCTCATGACTGATATATATGGGGCCAATATGTACAACCGCTTCCTGGAGGAGAGGGCTGCTAGAAAGAACCCCAAAGCTGTCGCGAAGGTGGCGGCCGCCACCGGGTCCAGCGCCGCCATGCCCGGCGGGGAGGAGGAGATCGACAGCATGTGGGAAAGTGAGCTGGCTCTGCCGTCCGCCACTTCCTGTAAGTCCATCCTAGTTTGCACGGGGGTCTACAACCCCAACGCAGAGGTGCCGTCCGACGCGAGCCGCTGCATCAAAGAGACCGTCTTCCACGGTCACCGGGACTTCAGGTTCGACCCCGCGCTGGTGGAGCCGGGCCACATCGTGAAGGACGTGGCGGAAGCCGTGGACCTCATCTTCCAGCAGGAAAAGTTCGTGCCTCAATAGAGATGGGAGCCCCCCCCCCCCCCCCCCCCCCCCCCAGGCTAAGGCGTTAAACTGGGAACACACCACCTAATGCAGGAAACCGTTGGGAGAGCATCACTGTGGACTTTGAGACAGGGCATTAACATAGTTTAGGTCATCTTCTAACGCGCTTCATGGAGACACGTTTAAGAAAACATGAATTATTTAACTGTTGACCACATTTTGGTTTCGTTATCGTCTATAACAACGTGTTGCTCGTAAGAAAACTTCTTATTGCTGCCTTATTTGACCCCGGTTCTCTTTTTTTTTTTTTTTTTTTTCTAGATGATGTGCTAGAGTACAACTCGTCAAACGCTCCTCATATTTATTTCAAGTGTTTGCCAGTGTTTTAGGAGAGCATAGTGCAAGAAAATCTGACCCTCGTTACTCCCTTTTTAAACCTTGGTTTGCTCAGTTTACCCGTAAGAATCTATGCATGAACACCAGAGAAATAGTTTTACTGTACTACCAACTGTTCCACGTGCAATATCATCCTTAAATGGTATCGTCCGCCCGCGTCCTGTCTTGCTGTGAGAGCCATAACCAAGATTTGCACAGATCTTTGACTTTTTGTTAAACGTCGCTCTTTACCTGCCGTGGTGTTTGTTTTACTGTCGAACTTCTGTCTTATGCGCTCAGATTTTCATTCCAGAAACAAAAGCTAACGACACGTAGATGCAGTCACACCGGTAAAGCCTTTACCGGCTCGTTTTTTCGTTGTACGTACCTTACCTTGGAAAAAAATATATAAAGAATTACACAATTGACTTAATGTGTCTTTTTTTTTTTTTCTCTTACACCTTCTCAAGAATCTTTATTGCCATAATGTAACCATAACATTGTTTCTGTTTAACCACCGGCCAGAAGCAAATGCTTAAAAGGAAAGAGCAAATAAACATGTTTGATTGATTATCATATTGGATAACAATATGATAACTATACCCGTTGATCCGCGCCATGGATCAACGGGTATTGACGATGCACTACAAAAAGGGAACTAAAAGTAAGTAAAATCTTCTTGAAATGAGTGAATTTGTCCTTGATTTGAACAGGAAAATAAGATTATCTGCCAATGGAATAAGTATTTTCACCCCTAAAATAAGATAATTAGATCTACTGCACTTGAAATAAGACGATAGAGACGAATTGTTCCTATTTTCTCTGCTCAAGCAGAAAGGCCCTTTTGGACCTGACCCTTAAAACACCTGAACGTCTATAGTGTTTGGTGCTGGATAAGTTTTAGATAGAATCTTTCTAGCCAAGCTAAACTCTACAGCTGTATGCGGGTGTCAGCAGGAGCAATATTTCATTTCTGCTTTTTTCCTTTTTCTTTCTGAAGCCTTTAGTAATCTCATGCTATGTTATGTAATAAACAACCACTAAGAAGAAGAGATTTTTTTTTTTAAGCAGTGTCCTACAAGGACTTTGGTTTAAATCCAGCTGTAGCTCGCGCACACACGAATGTTTAGACGTGTATTTCAGAAAGCAAGCAACAGCCGTCGTTTCTTCTTCGATAAATTGTTTCACTATTTCAGCACAAATCAACAGAACCTGATTAGTATATTCTCCCTTTGTCTTCTACCGGTTTACTTTAATGTGCACCAATCAGCTGGCGCTTATGCCCTAAACTAAACCAGTCCATCCTGTGAAGAAGACCAGCCGTGGTGTAGCAGGCAGAGGATGACACCCTGCCGCACATGCACCTTACTAAAGCATTTATACTTCTTAAACGTTTTTATGTCTTTGTCTCATTATGACCACAAACGTCAGCGCAGTTTACTGGGATTTCATGGCAGACCGACACAAAGTATTGCATAACTGTGATGTGGAAGTGAAAAAGGCATACAGGGTTTTCAAAACATTTGGCAAAGAAAAGGTGCAACAAACTTCACCCCCCCCCCTTACTCTGATACCCCTAAATAAAATCTGCAGCCAGTTGCCTTCAGAGGTCACCTGAATAGTAAAGAGTAGGGCTGGTATAGATATATAGGAAAAAAAAGCATATCGATAAAATAGAAATCGTATTGATCGATATCGATAATTATTTTAGGTGCAGCCCTGACCATTTTATGTTGTTGCTTAGCAACCTATTTTTAGATACAGAACACAAACACTGGATTCAAACTGAACCCTTTATTCAACCAACTTTTTACCAAAACTGCACGTTTTTATAAAATAAAAAAGAACGCCTGTTCTCTGAATTCTTTGAAGGGGGCGGAGCGTTCCTGGGTCTGCGTTGTGATTGGTTGGGAGGATGGAATGACTGTAATATTAACCTATATGGCTAGAATGCGTAAGGAAGGAAAACTGTTCTTCTATTTTACTTTTTATTAACCCTTTTTTTCCTATCATCGATATATATATATATATATATATATATATATATATATATATATATATATATATATATATAAGGGGTGAGAAGAAGTAGAAACCTATATTGTCACACCCTTTTTCCATGTAGTTATATAATATCTCAGCTCGCTTCTGCTTACATAAGTATATTGATAGTCTGACACAATTCCAATTAATCCATTACACCTCATATTTCCAGATTCTTACCATGTATGTATATTCTTACATATATACATGCATACATTTTGAATAACATATCATGGCTCATATTTAAATTAAGTGATGCAACAATAATAATTTTGCATGTTCCACATTCAGACTGTTCCAGAGTTTCACCCAACGCACTCAAATACAGAAAGTGTTCCTGGTGGTTCTGATTTTTTTTGGGTTGCAAATCGACACCCCTTTCCGTTTCTTGGGCATTCTTTAAATGTGATGTGGCAGGTTGCAATGTAAGGTTTCCAGTTGAGTTTATCTTTAAAAATCACACCAAGAGATTTATTCTCATACACTCTGTCAACATTCACCCCGTTTACCTGCAGACTGAGTTCAAAGTTCAATTCACAATTACCAATTTAAAAATGAATTTTATGTAGTTTGGCGTTAAAGACAGTTTGTTTTCATCAAACCACTTTTTCAGTTTGCTTGGTTCTTCAGTTACATCAGTCAGGATGGACTGTAAAATGTAAAAATAAATTCAAATAAACTCAAATAGGTGGACATTTTGGTAAACCGACAGTTACAGTTTATAATCCTAAAAATCCATTTAGCACCTTTGTTACTGCTCACATCCTCACTAATTACTTGTTTTAACAGTCCATTAAGTGGCCTTTATCTTTATGTTGTGCTTCTTATGTAACGTTTCCAGGACTTGTGGGAGTAACTCCATGTTCATGAGGGGCCTTTCCAAGTCCTCTGGAAAAATGAGAGAGTCAGAGTCGGCACTGAACCCCACCTGGCCTGCGTGCAGCCTCCTCCGGTTTTTGGGCTTCAGAGAGCGCAGGGAGTCCGCCTCGAATCCTGAATGCCTCTCTTCCACGTCCAGGGTGAAAGTAGATCTTCTGGCCAGTTTCAAACTCCACAAAAGCAGGAGAATAATGCAGCCGAGCATCACTGCTGCAGCGGTGTTGTAAGAGACGTAAACACAGCCCGAGGCGGTCATGTGACGCAGGCGTGGAAAGGTGCAGTAGGAGAAGTAGGCGTCGCACAGGGAAAGGATGGATTTCTGAGCTACAGAGCCTGGGCTGGAACATAAAGGCTCCTCGGAGACAACGGCCCTGTTCTGCAGCAGCCAGTCCCTCAGGTACTGGATGCTGCAGTCACAGCGGAACGGGTTTGGAGACAGGGACACCTTATTTAGCTTAACCAGTTGGTCAAAGTGGCCCGCAGTCACTGAGGTGAGCTGGTTGTGCTGCACATACAGTTCTGTGGATTCTGGAGGCAGATGAGGAAGCTCCATCAGGTTCAAAGAGCTGCAGTTGACCCTCAGCCCGGTTGGTTGGAGCTGTGAAAAAACACAGGACCGGGCGGTTCTCTGAGCACTTGATGAGGTCAGGAGAAGATAGACGGCCAAGGTTACACTGTGGAGCAGCATCCTGTAGGAAAAAGGAGGTTTTTTTTAGCTGTATAATACAGCCAATGAGATGACATACATTTGTATTCAGAAGTTTACATACACATCACGGTATGATTCCCATTCTACTTTGGAGCCTTTAATGCTTGAAAATAGTTTTACTATTTCAAATATTCCAAATTACACCCGCAGACTCAAATATGTGCATATACTGCAACTAAGATGTAATTTGTAGGTAAAGATCACCCTTTTTGTAGCCATCAACAAGCTCAGAGTATAATTCTGGTTTCATATTCGACCAGTCTTGAGGTCAGAAATGGTAGAGCTGATTTAAATCGACTGGTTTCCTGAAGCAGATCTGAATTTTAAGGACAGTTAAAAAAAATTTAAAAGGGTTGAGGTCAGAGCGATACCAGAGCTCCCCTGTTAACTCTTTTATTTATCAGTTTAGTTCAAATAATCCCATTTACATGGCACCAAATTATCAGACATGTCCACTCAGGACACTTAAATTGGCTCGATTCATGTGTAGCTATGCAGAATTAAATTAGCTCCAAATTTAGGATAGATTATATATATTTCAGCTCATAACAGTTCAGTCCAACTGAATAGTCAAATTCACATCCAATTATAACACCACCCAATATAAGGCAGTTGATCGTATTATGCAAGTTGGTAAACAGTTATCTAAGGATGATTGTATCGGGTTATTGACGTTGCAGCATCACGTGGACAGTGGAAAGGAACCACTTTAACATCCTTCAGCAGAGCCGGGCAGCCATCTGCTCACGGGGGATAGAGAGGACCGAGCGGACAAAAAACACTAAACTAAACTGGACACAGAAGCTCTTGTGACAGAGTTTTGTCTATGTAGAAGAAAAGTAGAGTTAATGGCGGCAATGGTTCTGTTAGTGTCTTCTGGTGATGACCAGCAGCACCATCTACTGCAGGGGTCACCAACATGGTGCTCGCAGGCCTGTTCATAAAAATAGCACAAGCCTCCAGTGAGCTGCATTTAAAATGCTATTTCATTCAGTTGCTCTTCCTTTTTAATCATACTTGTATTTACATAGATTTAGAAATGACAAAATCATTAAAAATGTCACGTTCTGTTAATTGTCACGTTAATGATTTTATCCAGGAAAGAGTCACTGCTAAAGACGGGATCTGTGAGTCTTCAAAAAAGCACTCCTGAGGTTTGTCTAGTGTCTTTGTTCGGTTGGAATGAAGAACGGTGTCAAAGTTCACTCATCTGACCCAAACTGTCTCCCTTAAACGAAAGAATATTGGTGATACTGTTAATTTTTTTTTTTTTTAAACAAGAACCACCAAGGTTCAAGTCTATGCTAAACTGAATGATGCTTCAATACCAGAATCACTGTCCACAGCAAAGCATGTTTGGTGTTTATGCAGATTGAGAGGGTGGCCAACCAGGAAGGAAGCACTAGCTCCAAAATTTACACCTTCGAGCAAGACTGTGATTTTCAGCTGCCCACATTAAGAAGCCAGATGTTTTCTGGAGAAAAACAAACAATCTAGTCCGGTGAGAAAGAGACTGAGGTATGAAGGTCTGGGTGGTCAAAGATGACCGTCATCCCAAACCTGCGTCAAAACTGCTTCTTAGAATCAAGAAAGTGGGCTAACAGAAAGGTCTTGAAAAGTCCCTGGTCTGAATCCCGTTAAAAACATTATGGATTATGATTTAAAGTGTGATCGACTTGTTACCTGGAGACCATCCACTTTTACTTAACTTTAACAATTTGCATAAGAATACAGGTTACATATTCAGCCAAAATTATGACTTATGCCAGAGACCTCTTGATAGCCACAAAAACATGTTTATTTGAAACTGTTCACCAAATATTAGTGAAGTGTTTGCGCATTTTTAAGCCCATGTGAATAATTTTGACCACAAATTCCAATTCCAGTTTTAAATATCTTTTGAGGATGAATTATACTTCGATTCCTGTGAAGAAGAAAAAATTCAGATGCAACATAAATTCATAGATTCATTACACATAGAGTAAAATATGTCAAGCTTTAGTTTCTCGTAATATTGATAATTATGGCTTCCAGGTAAAGAAAATCCAAAATTCAGTGTCTCAGAAAATATCACATTAGACCAATCAAAAGAGGATGTTTTTGGTGCAATTGTCCTGCTTCTAAAAAATCTGTCCACTTTATGCACTTAATACTTGGTTGGGCCTCTTCTTGCATGAATTACTGCATCAGTGCGCTGTGGCATAGAGGCCATCAGCCTGTGGCTCTGCTGAGGCGTCATGGAAGCCCAGGTTGCTTTGATAGCTGCCTTCATCTGATCTGCCTTGTTGGGTCTGGTGTCTCTCATCTTCCTCTGGACAACAGCCCAGAGATTTTCTACAGGGTTCAGGTTAGGGGAGTTTGTTGGCCAACCAAGAACAGGAACACCATGGTCCTTGAAGCAGTTTTTGGTACCTTTGGCAGTGTGAGCAGGAGCCAAGTCCTGCTGGAAAATAAAATCAGCATCTCCATACAGCTTGTCAGCAGAGGGAAGCATGAAGTGCTCCAGAATGTCCTGGTAGATGGCTGCATTGACTGTGGACTTCATAAAAGCAGTGGACCAACACAAGCAGATGACATGGCACCCCGAACCATCGCTGACTGTGGAAACTTCACAGAATTCACTTTGATCTGAAAATAGGACTTTGGACCATTGAGCAACAGTCCAGGTCCTTTTTTCCTTAGCCCAGGTAAGATGCTTGTAGCACGTTTAGGATTTGTCTGTGCGTAGTGGTTCCAGCCTCAGTCCACTCCTTGTGAGGCTCCCCCAAGTTCTTGAATTGATTTTGCTTGAAAATGATCTCAAGGCTGCAGTTCTCCCTGTTGCTGGAGCAGCCTTTGGGGCTGGACGATAATTCAATAACAATATATATTGATCGATATTGACCTTTTTTTTATCTATATTGTTCAGCCCTACCCTTTCCTTGTTCATTGTTCAGCCCTACCCTTTCTTACCTTCCACTCAATTTTCTGTTAACATACTTCGATACAGAACTCTGAACAACCAGCTTCTTCAGCAAATACCTTTTGTGGCTTACCCTCCTGGTGAAATGGTAAATGTCTTGTACTTGTATAGCACTTTAACTAGTCTTGACGACTTCCAAAGCACTTTACACTCATTCACACACACATTCACACCCTGACGGTGGTGAGCTAAGTTAGTAGCTACAGCTGCCCTGGGGCAGGCTGACAGAGGCGAGGCTGCCATACAACCCCAAAAAGTGTTGATGACTTTCTTCTGGACATCTGTCAACTCAGTAGTCTTCCCTATGATTGTGAGCCAGAGTAAGAGACCGTTCAAAGGCTCAGGAAACCTTTAGGTGGGACACCATGAGTTTCCAATAATTACCCTTTTCACAATATTCTAATTTTCTGAGACTGAATTTTGGGTTTTCATCATCTGTAAACTATGATCATCAAAATTACAAGAAAAAAAGTCTTGGAATATATCACTCTATGTGTAATGATTCTATATAATATATGAGTTTCACTTTCTGAGTTTTTTTTTTTTACACCATGTTCAAATTTTTTGAGATGTACCAATCTTTATAGGGACAGAGTAGCAATAAGCGATATAAACTTCTGTTTCCGAAAATATCCCTAAAAACAACAAATTAAAAAAAATATAACCAACCTGTCTGTGTCAAGCCAACCTCAAGGTTCCTTCTGCTGATGTCAGTCATCATGGTGAAGTCTCTGCTGTTGTCCGGTTTAAGCATTAGGAAGATCCCCTGACTCTTTCCCCCCCCTAACTGATGCGTAAGTGAACAAAGACATAATGACACCTCATACTACGCAGCGTTAAGGTGAGGAGTGCACCAATTAGAGTGCAGAGTTACGGTCCACATGGCATGAAGGAAGTCCATCTGCTTGAAAGTGATAAGAGTTATCTATTAATACGTTGGCCGAGGCTCTCCAAACAACGCAGCAGTGGCTGTGCTGTTAACATTCACTGCAATGCTTGAGGGGAAACATTATGTGAAACGACTACTGGAAGCCTCATCGTGTATTACATTAGTGATTTTATGAGGTAAAACCTATACCAGCTGAGCATATGAATAATCTTCAGTCATGTAGTTCAGAAAAGCAAGATGATACGCTGCTATCAAATACATTTTGCAGTCAAACTTCACACCCATAGGTGGTGTACTGGCGCTGGTCACCAATTCTCCTCTAATGTGAATTTAATAGATGCCCTCTAGTGGAGATGTGGTAAGTAAGGTTCTGGAAATTAGATGAAACGTTAACATCCTTACGTTCTCCACTCATATGGAAATCATCAAGTGTCGCGTGCTTTTCAGCAGCAAACCAATGTGGACATCTCACTTTAGCTCAGGTGGTTCACATTTGAAACTGCGTGTGAGATGGAGTATGAGATGGAGCTCGGTTTTACTGAAGGAGCAAAGATAAAGGAAAGTGGCAGCATTCCTTAACACCCCTCACTATGACCAGTAAGGCAGTTCAAATGGGAATGACCAGTAAACTGAAAATTGCTCAACACCTGACTCTTTCAGACGGAAAATCATCAACATCCTATGGTTAAATGATTAAATAAAACAGAAGTGGTTCACATGGAACAGCATTTACCTTCTTCCTTCTCAGCCATTAGACTTAAATCCTATAACACTCCTGTGTGGTGAGCTGAGGAAAACCTAAGAGGTTATGTAGGAGCATCTAGAGCTTGTGTAAAGAAGAACAAAGATCCCTCTCACTGTTTCAACCTTATGAAATATTCCAGGAGAATAAGAACTGTTTGCAAAAAACGAGTTAGACAAACCATCAACATTAGGAGTAAAAAATAACTGTGCCACTGGGGATTTTGGCCACAAACAATTATTAACCACATAATTTCTTCTCCACTGAACGAATGTACTGAAAGTGTTAAAAAGTACCTCATGTCCAGGGATGTCCTTCTTTTATATAGATTTGATAAATGTTCAATTATTTTAATGAATAATGACTGGACAGCAACCTATAAAATGAAGTATGAAGTAAAACAAAAATCTAAATATAAAAAGACCAGTCCTCCAGAGGTGTAAAAAGTATTCACACCTATTATTCAAGTAGAAGTATAGATACTGGGGTTTAAAAATACTTCTATACAAGTAGAAATATCAACTCAAATCTTTTACTCAAGTAAAAAGTATAAAAGTAAGGGCTTCAAAACTACTTAAAGTATTAAGGTAAAAGTAATTTAAGTAAAAGAAATGCCAATAAGGTACAAAAGTCCACATGGGTCTATAATGCACTTAAAAAGCCTGTAAAAAGGAAAATAACTAATAATCCTAAAAATGCTAGGTTTTTCTTCTACATTTTGTTCTTCTTCATAAGTTTTTGTTGGGGCATTTGGCATGATACTCAAAGCCAAGATTCATATGTTGTTTTATCACTGTATAAAAATATGAATAGAATAGAAAACATGACTTCATCAAATTTGTTTTTTACTATTCAGTTGACAGTCTAAAAAAAAAAAAGAGACGTGGATGTTAACAGTAGATTTTGAAGCCTACAGGCCGGACTCAAGTCACACCAGCTCTGTCTGGAGGAATGGGCCAAAATTCAAGCAAACTATTGCGATAGGCTGGCCAAAAAATATACCCTAAACGTCTGATACCAGTCATACAACCTAAACGACACTGACAAATTGGATGCAAGCTTGTGAATCTGAAGGTTTTTTTGTTTTAACCAGTCATTATTCACAGATGACCTAAAGCAGGAACAATTAATCGCAAGACAGTGAGAAAAACAAGTTTTATCTTCCCTTGTTTTACAGCTAGCTATCACTAAGAAGCCCATTAAATTGTTAAAAAAAAGTTTAACAATGGAGAATAACAACCAGTGTACCATAAGTCATATATTTGTTTATTTTGCGTTCTCAACATCGTCACAGTTGAAGTTTTACAATAACTGGGGTCTTACTGACTCACTATTCACTGTACAAACAGAATGCACATTTAAATGAGGCCATTTCTGTCGTTTCCATTCTCCAAAACGTGTCCCGCGCCAGACCAAACAGCTCGCAGCCGGTTGTTTGTACATTTATCTGCGTGTTATTCTACTGCGTGTGTCTGTGTCTGTGAAAGGAGGACTGCATGTAATTGATGGCAGCACGCTTTCTATAACAGTCTGGTTTTGATTTCCACAGCAAATCTCAGTTCACAACAGTCGGAGGAAGAGAGGATCGATGGGTTCAATCAGCACCGCTCCCATCCCTCCGGGAGGCGACGCGTGTACATCCCGACCTAAACTGCAGACGTCAGAGTAGAGCACTGGAAATATAGACATTATGTACATCTCCTTTAACCCCAGTTTTGGTCCCTTTACAGTCTTCACAAAGTTAAACTCTCTTACCGAGCAGTTCATCAGCTTGCACGACAGAATCCTGTATTTACACAATGAAAGCCCTCAGCGACGAAGTGCAACATTTTTTTTTTCCTCCTCCCCTCTTCTTCTTCTTCTTCTTCTTCCATGTTTGTAATTTACACAATGGCTTTGTAGATGAAATGCATGCTGAGCTTCAATATCTACCAGGCAAAAACCATGGGACGACAAGGACACGCCAACATCGTAAAGTTCCAACTTATTCCGAACCAGAAAAAAAAGAAAGAAAAGAAGTCCAACGTTTTCTCGGCTGATTTCTTCCCCATCAGCTCACAGTGAATAGGACGCATGATGCATCGGATCCATGCAGTGCATTGTTGGGGTACTTTAAAAAAAACAAAAAAAAACAACAAAAACCAAAAACAAAACAACACTTAAAGCACGACAGCACACCAAAATAAACAATTGCATCAGTTTCACACCATTTTCCAAAATTTCTGAATTATAGCAAAGATATGAAATCATCGGAAAAAGACACATTCAGCTGATCATTAATGTCCCGCGTGTGATATGTCTGTCGTCTAAAAGGAAAGAAAAAAAAAAAGAAACATAAGAAAGATAATGTGTGAGCCCGACTTGTGTGGATTCCTTCTTGAATATTAAAATACATTTTATAACCTGAATATTGGGACAAACAGCTTACTGTTACTAATTTACACACTAGAATAGACTCTTATTTGTAGAATATAGAAAGATAATCTTTACATATAACCAGTTCTTTTGTTTAGCTTGCATTTGTGTAGGTTATAACTGCGTTTTCTGAAGAAGAAAAAAAAAACTGTACTTTTATATGTGCTTGTCCAGCGAAATATTTCTGTTTCCTTTTTATTAAAATATATACACACATTCTTCTTTCCACTCTGAAATGTCTAGGTACTTATACATCTTTTTAAAAGAACAAAAAAAAAAGTTTTTTTTTTCACCTGAATCTCATCCTGGACAACAAGACGACAGACTTTCACTCTCAAGTACAAGCCTGCATGATTGCACTTAAACTTGCCATGGTAACACTGATTTGTTATACAATGTGCAGAGGATAGCCTCACATCAAAAACATTACATGCAATACAAACAAAAAACCTTACAAGACATTCCACTGAGCTCCAAGGCTGTACCCCTCCTAAGACCACGAGGACAGGCGGACATTAATTTACAGAGAAAATGACTCAGACAGGGGGTCAAAAAGTGAAAATAAATAAATAATGACGCAAAATGACAAACGCACAAACAGGAGGGGTGGTGGTGGTGGTGGGGGGGGGGGGGGTCCTTGCTTGGTCTTGATGTACAAAATCAGTACAAAGATATTGCACATTAAATAGAAAAAAAAAAAAAAGAAATCCACCAAAAACAAGTTGGTGAATGAAGAAAAACATAAAACCTCTAAACAAAGGAAAAAAAGAAGATTTAAAGATATTTTCTCGGTTTGATTTTAAGAGTAAAGCAAGCAGCTGCTGCATATAGACAGGACCACTTGTAACAGAAACTTTACCTGTTAAAAATACAGTTTTGCACCAAATTCTTCATTTCGAGCGCCTTTCTTAGAGGAAACGTCTCCTTTAGGAAATCCGCTCCGCTCAGACTACATTTATCAAGGTCATATATGCGGCAGCTGCCATCTAGAGCTTCCTTTTTTTTAAATTTCTATTTTTATTCTTTCTGTAATTCACCGGAAAGGCAAAAAAGCTTCAAAACAGATCCTAGGCCTGGACCGGAGCACGGCGGGCCGATTGGGAGTTTCTTCCATTTTCAGATCTATATCCCGTCACCAGAGTCAGCGTAATACTGATAGATGCCATTTTCGCTTATAATAATTGTAAGTATAATCTTACAAATTACTTTACACACAATATACTGTACATGAAGTCTCGACTAAATAGATTATGCGTTAATAATTGGCACATTTATTTAATGAGAGCTAAGACACAAAACGTGTAGCTGTCGCATACAGTAAATACAGCACTAGAACTACTATGACTGAGTTGTTTAGCTGTCCGTTGACTACGTGTGAAATGCTTATATCTACGTTTTTTTTGTATTATATATGAGCTCTAGAGGAGGCGGCGACAAATAGCATTCACATGAGGGCAGGATCTGCCAAAAAGCAAAGACTGGACAGTTGAAATTGTGAAAAACAGTCGAACATGTTCTCATCTCGGGGCGCCCTTCCTCCTGATTATGTGATGGTGGGAAGGGATAAAGCAGCGGGTTGTAGAAAATAAAAAGCATCTTCCTGTGCAAACCGCCCGCACCCTCCACACGCAGAAGCCCCCAATCAGGCAAACTAGTGAAGGCCCCATTGGAAGATTTTGAGTCCGATTTCTATCCTGCATATTAGTTGGACCTGGAAGTGGAAGCGGTGTCTGGGTGTGACTGGTTCCCAGCACAGCAGCTGAAACACAGTGGACAGGCCATAGAGTTACGCTGTCAGTCCCTTTGGTGTAAGCGATTGTCCTTCCTTCCTACGTACAGTCTCCCCCTCTCACTTCCCGTCTCCGGGTGCGGAGCATCACACTACGGTGCTGATGCCACTGTGTTTAGGTTTGTGGCCGCTGTGTGCCGGGCCCGCCTGCTGGCCGTGGTGGTGAGAGTGCGGCGCGTGGTGGGGGTGCTGGCTGTGGTGGCCGTGCTGCGAGTGGTGGTGCGCGTGCGAGGAGAAGGCCGGGTGCTGGTGGTACTGCGTGTGGGGCGGCGGGTGGTAGTGGTGGTGGTGGTGGTAAGGCGGTGGGTTCTGCGAGACCTGGCAGTACTGGGGGTGCGGGCCGTGGAGCTGGGCCTGCACAGTGTGCACCACCTGGGCCGTGTGGTGCAGGTTGGTCGGGTGGGGCTTGTGCGAGATGAGGGTGGGGTGGCCCGGCGGCTGCAGGGGGGGCTGGCCCTGAGACGGTGGCTTTCCCCGCTTGCTGCCGAAGAGCGACCCGAGGATGGACGTCGATGCCGAGTTGGGGATGGAGGGATGGCCGCGGGAAGAGCCCTCACGTGCCGTGGTGGGTCTCCGACGGGTGTGCGGACTGCTAATGATGGACCCCTAGAGGTGGAAAATATAAACAATAAATAAACTATAGCGATGAAGCGTTGCCAGACCTATAGCGCTCTACAATAGTATTCAGACCCCTTTAATGTTTCTACGTTGTGTCAGATTACCCACAAACTAAGTGTGTAGTTGGGAAGTAGAAGGAAAGGACGCAGGGTGTTTAAAACTGATCACAATTTAAATTCTGAGAGGTGTCATTTATTTTCGGCCACCCTGATTGAGAACTGTGTAGAACCACATTTTGTTGTAATTACATCTAAAAGGCTTTTGACTCTACCAGCTTTGCACATGTAGAGAATATGTTTGTTTTTCTTAATCTTCCTTGCAAACACACATGAAGAATGTAATTCATCAGATTGGATTAAAATAATCTGTGAACATCACCCATCAGGTCTTTTCTCAAATTCTCAATTGGACGTAGCTCTGGACTTTGACTAAGCCATTGTAACATAGGAATAAACATGATCTAAACCGTTTGCGGTTCGTTTTGGAGCCGGCGTGCAGCTGGAGGGTAAACCTCCACCTCTGCCTCAAGTCTTTTGGGCCTGACGGTTGTTAATAGCGGTCCTGTCAACACATTGTTCCACCTGAGCTGATGGTCTCTGCAGCTCCTCCGGTGTTAACGTGTGCCTCTAGGCTGTCTCTCTAAAGTTTGAATCCATCCTTGTCGGTGTACGTTTGCAGTTGTGTCATACTCTTTCCATTTTCAGTTGACTGACTGAACAGCGCTCCTCAAGATGTCCAAAGTCTGACATATTGTTTGTAATATGACTCGGCTTTAAAATCCTCTAAAACTTTGTCTGGTTTGTTTCTTGGTCTTCGCGATGCTGTTTGTTCACTGATGTCCTCTGACAGACCTCCCTAAATTACACCTAGTAAGTAAACTACCTACTTACTAGGTGTCTTCAGCAAAGGGTATAACTTAGAGGTACCAGACTAAAACAGCATGAATACCAATACACTTTTCATATCTTCATCTGTATTTTCTTTTTCATTTCACAATTATGTTCTACTTTTTCTATCACCTGAAATCTCAATAATGTAGAGAAGTGTGTTGTGCGGGAAAAAAGTTCAAGGGGTTTGAATGCTTTTGCAAGGCTCTGAATTACAGTTTTCTTCTTTTTTTTCCCCCCAGATAAAGAGGTAGCAAAATGTTATATAGCATGCAAATGAGAAACTAAAAAATATCATGATAGGCAGCAGCAGGAACATTTCAGCTTTCATGACAAAAAGGAACCCATTTTCAGAGAAGCTCTACAATTAGGAAGGTAATCATCTTGAAAAAGTAGTTCTGTGATCATAAATACTTTGACAAGAATAAATAACCGTGAGAGAAAAAAAAGTTGGGAAAATTATATTTAATCTTTTTTTTTTTTTTGTGCCAAACCTTCTAAAAGTCACACATGCAACTCGGTATTATTAACGAAGGCACAGTTTCCACATGCAGAGGGTGTGACAGGCAAATTTATCATTCACACATTAGCATTCAACTAGAAGTCAGATGGCAGGAGGAACTGAGCACTTGTGTGCAGACTTCACAACAGGGTTGGGCACTCTGCCTCCTGTTTCGGGTCCAAAACTGCTCCACAGGTGCAAGAAAACCCTCATTTCTTTTATTTCGTTTACCGTGCTTTGTCTAAGACTGAAGAAACAGCTTTTGCACTGCAAGATTTCAAGGATTCTACACTTTGGCTCATGAATACATGAAATGAGTGCAAAAATGGATGAATGAAATCCACATCTTTCTAATCTGTGCGAAGCCAGTCGCTTACTATTAAGGCTACACTCCTCCCTGAACCTTACAGTATCGAAGAAAAGTTGTGGATAAGAGGAAAAAAATAAAAGACAGACCCAGACAGGGAGAGGGGCTGCAGGAAATGAAGAGTTTCCTAGTGTCTTTCAGAGCTACCACCCTGCCAAAGAGAAGAACCAAATGAAAACCGCTTGGATGTGACTGAATGAAAGACAGAGACAGGCGACAAGGGAAGGAGGGGAAGGGATCAGAGGAGGCATTAGTGGGAGTCATGCTTGTTTGAGGGTAGATTGTATATTGGTCATATAACATGACCAAAACAGGAGATCTCTGGCTTCCAAAAAAAAAAGAAAAAAAGAAGAGGGGAGGCAGGCAACCCATGCATGCACACTAACTGAGGCAAGCAGGTTATAAGGCATCCCATCAAGAAAAAAATAAATGATCCAAACAAATGGACTGGAGTCTATGAAGCAAAGGAGGTGTAAGACCAAAAAAAATAAATGGAGTGTTTCACAGTGCACATCATCACAGAGAAAGAGGAGCTCGGATACCAGCTGCTTCCAACTTACTTCCATATTGCTGTCTAGTGATCCTGCACTGCTGCGACGCCCCCGCTTGCCTGCCCGAGACATGCAATACCAGAGATTAGAGATCGACAGCACCTCCTGGGTCGACTACAGACGTTCCGGCCGCCCAAAACCAAAGGGGATGCGGGTAGGGTGGGTGGTGGGGGCGGCGCAGTGGATTGTGACGGTGAGTAAGATCCAAATATGAGAGATAGAGGGGGTATGGAGGGAGGGGCGTTCAGGTCTCAGAGGGAGGTGGTGGGCAGGTGGAGCTTTGCTTTTCTACACTCTGACGTCAAATTTGAAATCTGTTAAAATACGCTTGAAATAAAAAAATAAAATAATAATAATTTCTGCTGGATTTTTTTTTAATGACGTTTTACTTCTACATTTAGTTTGCATCGGGAGGATCCCAGTCCTGGGGTTGTTTCTAAATCCTGCCACAAGGTTCACAGCAGAGCAAACGTTCCGCAGAGTTCTCTCTCTTGAGTAAACGGAGACAACTCATTCTTAAGGTTGTCGGGGAAAGCAACAACAACAAAAAAAGGATTAAAATAAAGCCAGTCACAAAGCAGGAGACAGATCAGAAGCAAAACCGTGGCTTTGGCACGTCCAGGTCTGAGGTTGGAGCTTTAGGGAGCACTCGGCCGGTGATATATGACCAATATTTACACATAAACAGGAGAATACCTGATGTGTATGGACAGTAAAATACATGGGAAATGGAGTATGGGAGAAAAAAAAAAAGAAAACAAACAAAAATGACCCCACTAACATGCCACATCCTGCACAGAAAAAACAAAACACAGGAGACAGGAGGGACTTCTTCACTACCTGACTTGGAGTTTCCCTCAAAGGATCAACCGAAACAACAAGAAATCTCATCTTCAGAACTGAGGCAGACCACCTAACTGGATTACATGATGTTATCAAGTTTTTCACCTGATAACCTCAGCTGTTATTTGGAATGAATGACATGTATTCCCGCTCCTGAGGCTCAGCTATACACACTGACTTACGTGGTCATGGGGTGATTCTTAACGTCACCTCGTCACTGCTCAGACTGCTGTTCGCTTACAGGTGAACGGAGACGGCACAAGATTTCTGAGTAAGCCACAACGCGTTTGTGTTAAATCTCTTTGGATAAAAACAAACCGAAGAACGCAAAAATGCTTGGAAACAAAAAATAAATAAATAAAATAAAATAAAATCATAAGAATGGTAAGATGTTAAGAAAGAAATTTATGCAAATGAAAAGGAATGAGAACTGCCCAACAGCTTCCTTATGTATCAGGAATAAATGTTAAAAAGCTGCATTGCTAAACCTTTTCTTAAACAGGGCATCGAGTCTCTCTTATATGCAGTGTGTTGCTAAAGTGTTCCCACCCTTTGAACCGGGTCACATTTGTTCAGGTTTCAACAACCAACCGTACTGCATTCGGATTTTATGTGATACACCAACACAAAGTAGTGTATAGTTGTGAAGTGATCGGAAAATTACACTTTTCCCTTTTATATATACTTTTACATTTGCATTTAGCTTCACTAAGTGAAAAATAATTGTATTATGACCGTTGACTCTAGGTCTCTCTGGGTAGATCTCTACCATCTAGAATGTGGTACTTCTGCCAAATAGGTCAAGCTCAGTGCGGTTAGATGAGGAGCATTAGTAAACACTGAGCTACAGATTTCCTCTGCTGGGCCATTGTAACACGATTGTACGGTGATCTAAACCATTGCATTGCTTGCTCTAGCTAAGCTCAACCTCTGCCCTGGCCTCCGTTCTTTTACAGATATTCTTCCAACAATGCTTCTTGCTTAGCTACTCAGTACTCAGCTCCGTCTATTTTCACATGAGCTCTGGCAAAACTTCCCTGTCGCTGGAAAACGAAAGCATCTCCGTGGCATGATGCTGCTGCCTCCACCGTGCTTTTTTAAACAGTGGGAATGGTGCGTTCAGGATTATGTGCAGACTTCGCTTTTCTCCACATTTTGCATATCGACCAAACAGTTTCGTTTTGATCTTATTTGACCAGAGTGCCTTCTTCCACACATTTGCTGTGTTCTCTATGTGCCTTATGAAAAAACTGCCGTTTTTAGTTGTCTTGTCGACAGAGTCTCCCGGTGACCTGTGGATCTGTGCAGCTCCTCCAGAGTAACACGAGTCTTGCTGATTAATGCTCCCTTTTCCCTAAAAGCTTGGGTGAATGTTCTCTAACAAACATCTGCGGCCTTCACAGAACAGCTGGATATAAACTGAGATTAAGCTACACACAACTGGTCTCCGTTTATTACTTTTGGTGACTTCTGTCAACAATTCATTGCACTGTATTTTTTATAGGGCTATCAGAGTAAAAGAGACTAAAAATGCTGATTTTTTTTTTTTTTTTTTTTATTGGAAAACATTTCTTCCCCTTTAAATATGCACAGCATTTTGTCTATCGGATAAAATCCAAATAAAATCAATTGAAAGCTCTAGTTGTAACTAGTGATGCTGAATACAAATATAAAAATGTTAAAAATATATATAATTTTCCAACCATTTCACAATTATGCACTACTTTGCTTTAGTGTATCACATAAAATAGAAATAAAATACATAGGAGTTTGTTGTAACAAAATGGGAAAAAGTTCAAAAAGGTATGAATACCTTTGCAAGACACTGTGAACTCCGTAAAAAAAAAAAAGAAAGATTCTAGACCAAACTATCCAATCCTGGGCGAATTCATGGATTAGGAACGAGGAGGAGTTTAAAAATCGATGTATGGTGCAGTGACACAACATTTTGCTATTTTTATCCCCTTAAAGTTCTCGGCAGGGAGGAGAACAACAAACGTAAACTGCTCTTCCTTTCCTTGCCAAAAGCAGCTGGCGAAAGGCACGCGTCATGTTTAGGCTCTACCTGCTTCAGAGAGGTCCCGCAGTGAGCTGCTGAGGGCGCTCCTCTTCAGGCCCTCGCCCATGGCGTAACTGTCATCCAGACTGGCGCGGTTCATGCCCCCGTTGCCGGCTTCCTTCTTCAGGCCGGAGCTTTGCGACATGCTGGGCCTCACAACCCCCTTCTGCTTCTCCAGCTCGGCTGTGGAAACGAACCGCGGAGACACCGGGGTCAGTGGCAAAGACTTTACTGACATAAAGACATTTCAACATCCTACTCTACATTGTAACACCGCCTCTGCGCGACCAGAATAATCTCTGCCCTGCTATGAGCTCTTGTAATCCACCTCTTTATAAACTGGCTAAATTGAGCATAAACAGGGCATGGTCCTTATTATTCAGCTGTTTCAGAGACAGAGAGGAGTGGGAGTGGCAAAAAAAAAAGTCAGCTCACACTCTATTCGGTATTTCTCCATTTCCTGGACCTCTGCGATTGACTCTCGCAGGTCATCTGTGAACTTCTTGCGGTCCTGGGGGTTGGGTGCGTTAAAGTTGATGAGCACTTTGATGTCTGCCCCTGGTATTGCTGATGTTAGTCTGATTCCATTTGGGTAATCTGGAAAATGAGAGGAAGAGTAATTTGCACATCAGTCAGTTCGGTATAATGTGCGAGTTTATCCAAAGCTTGGAGCGTCTGAATAGAAACCTGCCCTCATCAGCCTCTGTGATCTAAGTACTGTCGTAAGAAACACTTACACTGGTTCTCAAAGAGCATCACTTGCATCCCGTACAGAGAGAAGGACTGTCGGAAGCTGTATGTGACCGAGTTCTTCTTCTTCTGGAAAATCTTTGTTACCTAACATCACAAAAGAGATTGTTTTAAGCGTTTGGATCGGAAGAGGGAGAAAGAGGAGAGAGGGAGGGGGAAAGAGGAGAGAGGGAGGGGGAAAGAGCAGAGGGCTTTTACCACAAGGAGGTCATTGAACAGGAAGATCTCCCGCTGATGCAGGCCCAGCTTCTGAGGCTTGTTGGGGTCTGGTACTTCAAACAGGCGGCAGTAACACACCAAACGGCGATGGGGCAGCGACAGCACCTAAAAGGTCCCCACACACACCCCAGAGGTTATTATGGCCTCAGTCTACAGACTAATAAGCAACAGAAGCGAGTCACAGATACACAGAGTTGGACAAGTCAAATGTCAGTTAATAAGATAAACAGGCTACTTACACATCCCAGACCATGGTGGAGTGATCCGATCTAAGAAGAGGACAGAAATTTCATATATTGTAGTTACTTTTCAGTTTACTGTTATAAATAAACTGAATAAAACCTTTCTTGATTCATTCTATGCCCATAAAAAAAGAACCCTCGAAAGCTGTCGGCTATCGTGGACCTGAATATTCTGAGGTCAAATTCCTGGTTCGGTTTCAAAGATTATTCCTCAGTTTTGCAGCTAGGTGGGTGAAAAAGCCGTTTTGTTTGCAACAATAGTTTTGTTGAATTTTCTTTTTTTTTTATTTGAACAACACAAATACAGCAGCCCAGGCGGAAACAGAAAAGAGCAATAATGAAATGATGTTTTTTTTTTTTCAAATGCCAAACACTATTAGAAAGGACAGCCCCCCCCCCTCACGAATAAACAAAAGTCTTGAACAAGAATAATAAGAACAAACCAATAACTATAATAAAAGTTTAAACCCAGTTTAGTTAAAAGTAAAGGACACAGATTAAATTGTAGTGTCCTAAGTAGAGGGAGAGGCACATGAAACCTACTCAGGGTTGAATTGATGATTTCAAACACTTCACTTAAAATTGTTAAAGTAAATGTGGGCATGATAGTGATCATGAGTGGGATTATCGCTCTACAGTGATGTAAACAAAGGATCAAAACAGCCGTTACCAGGGGGCAAACATTCGATGCTTTGTGCAGAAAAGAGTCTTTAGACTTAAGTGTGTACATGGGTCAGGCCATGGCACACACAGACAGTGTTTGTGAGGAACTGATAATGAATCATGTATGCCTTCCTCTTTGCTTTAAACTTAAAGTAAACTGAAGACTAATGTGCTAATCATCGAAACCTATATATTATTCTGAGTTGCTGCAGGCAGCGGGTGTAACCAGTTGTGTGTTTCCAGGTACAGAATCCAGCAGAGAAAGAAATCTGCACCTGAACACATTCAACTGAGCTGCAAAAATACAGCGTTTAATTTACCCGAGTTACAATTTTGTCTGATAACTTCTTACAAAGAATTAATGTTTTCAATATCAATGTTAAAGTGAGGAATACAAACCTTGCAGTGCTTTAAAGGATGCTATGAATAATGCTCATTTACTTTCTGACAAGTGAAATCAGAAAATATGTGAAGGATTTTTTAGGAGGCCAATAACAAAATACAGTTTTGCAAAGAAAGCTAATTGAAAAACAGAGAACAGAACATATTTAAATATGTTAAAGCAGAGTGCTAAATGCTTCAAAATGAAACAATATGTTAGACAATACCTGATATTGTGAGCTACACATTTAAAGACTTTATATCATAAAACGATTAATGAATGAACACAAGCTAACTCGTGTTGGGAGAGTGACTTTAGATCAGAATGTTTAGGTGGTGAACTGTGGATAAATTCAGTTTTAACCAGGCTCAACTTGCACAGGACTGCTGCTCTGCAAGCCAAGCCTCTTCTGCAGGGCTGCACATGTTAGTCACAGCTTTACCCTTTACGCATGACAGAGACAGCACTGCATGCTGAACATTGCTGAATAATGGTGCTGCATTCACTGCTGACAGGATGAGGCTCAGGCAGATCTAAATCTGGAAACGGTTTCAATTAAATATACATAAATTGGTGTCCGTTTGTGTCAGAAATTGTGTCGTTTTTATAACGCGCCACGATGGAGGCGTGTAACCATTTGTTTTATCAGCTCTGCTGCGCTGGGCAGTACCTCTCAGGGACTGTGGGTGCGTCAAAATCACCAGCATGAAGGTCTAAACCCGGACATGCCAGTAATTTCACAACAGCAGCCAAAGGCATGCATGCCTATTCTAGACTCCATTTCTTCCTGTTTCCCAAACCCCTCAAAGTAATTTGAGGACTAGAACTGCGGAGGAAAATCCGGACTCCAAATATAAAACATATTTTTAGACCGTGAGAGTAATTATGAAACGCCCGTTGCCTCTGAATGACCAAGGATGTCCCAAAGATCGGTCTCTTTCATGCAGCAAAAAAAGGGAACACGATAACCTAAATAGCAAAACAATTAGCATTACTCACTGGTTTCTTTCCCACAATCAGCTTCTCAACCTTCTGCACTTGTGACACATGGTCTTCATTGGTTTTAAGTTCTCGCTTACGAATCCTCTCATAGATGCCGACCAGAGTCTCTCTGGGTATGTCCTCTCCATCGTCCACACCTGAAAGACACACATGAGCTGAGTTACTGCACCTAACATATTGAAAAGGAGTTTCGCTATTTGTTAACTACTATCATGGAAGACAGACTGGGTCTTAATTCCCTTCCATTAGAAGAAAAAAAAGCATCCACACAGATATATTACCAAAAGGCCGCAGATACACAATGGGTAAATAAATCTGAAGGAGTTACAGTCACGGATGCAACACACGTCCATATTTGTTGGCATTCCTGGTGAGATGTTCAAAACACTTAAAATAAATTCAGATCTTGATGCATTGGCAAAATCTCATACTGAAATATTTAAACCTTTAATTTAAGTTCATATATTCAATCAAGGAAAAATCCCACTTGAAGAAATAATTAATGGTACCACATCAACAAATGAAGTCATTTTTAACTTAAACACAATCTTATTGATCCCAGTTTTTGGAGCTTCTTATGATTAATCAATGACTTCCTGTCTCCCTGTTTTATAAATTTGTAGTGAAAAAGGGGGGGGGGCGATTTCTTTTATTCACTGATGGAACACTTTGAGGATTTTTTATCTATGCTTACTTGTTTTTCTATCGCTTAGTTTAAACGAGTCTAAGACTGAATGTTTTGTCAACAAATATTCCGGGTGGGTCTGGCGTGAGGCAAAAGGTGAACATGTGGACAAGCACCTCGTGCTTTTCCACAGACCTCAATCTCAGGGAAAAGTGTGCTGAGCTGAACAGAGAACAAGGTCCAGGAATGAGATAAATAATCAAAGCTTCCCCTCTCTGTATGCTCCAGCCTTGTGATAGGCTACACGTGAGGTCTGTAGACAGAGGAGAGCTTGCTTATTAACAAAAGGGGGTTGGAGAAATGAATAAACATTATTAGATTAAGGGTTACATTTTTCTCACATTTTCCCCATGAGATTATGCAAGCACAATAAAAGATGATTTCAAGGCCTGCCACACATTTTACCTGGGGATCCAAAATAATGTGAGCAGCCCTGAGCCTATGAGCAAAATCCAACAGGCCACTCATAACTGCCATTTGCTGAAAACAGAGGAAGCTATGCGACGCTATGCTATAAGATATTATTTTATTGTCCCACAACGGGGAAACATATATAGCATAATTGCAAAGCTAAAACAGCACAAACCACATGTAACATCAGTTCTAGTAAACTGTGCCATGAACACATTTTAATATGTTTAATGTCTGACAGCTCTAACCTTTCCAGTATTGTCAACATAAACGATTAATGCAAGACCTGCAACTGTTGCTGCAGGACAGTAATGACTGCGGCGTTCCACCACTGGGAGGAACATGCAACTATATCTACATTTGCAGAACAGCCTGGGGGAGCAGCCTCTGGCTGAACGGCTCTACGACTGGTTAAGGTCTGCTTTTTGATCAGAGGAAGGGCAGCAGGACTTTAGCTTCCTGCTTAGAAGCACATCATACATTTTTCCCCTGTGATTTTCTCCAAATGTCCTGCTGTGTCAGATTGTAGTTAAGCCTCATTTAAGACCAGGACAGGAAGAAATATAACCAAACCTTTTAGCTTAATTACAAGGAGCAAGTTATGTGATTTATATGGACAGATGTAAAAGAAAAATACCTTTTCGCCTGTCAATAAACAGTTATTTTTATTGTTGGTACCTCTTAAATTCTTGATGAAGTCTTCCAGTTTCATTTTCCTCTCTGGCTTGACGTTTGGGCTGTACATGTCAGTGTTGAGGAGGATGATGGCGAAGGCCAGGATGAAGATGGTGTCGGGGTTCCTAAACTGCCGCACCACCGTGGGGTTACAGATGCAGTAGCGCTGGCTAGAGATGTGAAAGCATATCAGTTTGCAAACCGTGTTCAGACAACAAAGCACACGCACACAAAGAGCAGGTGAGGAAATGTTTTCAACACCGTTTGAGGAAAGCAGAAGTAATGCTGGAAAAGCTTCTCTTTGTGTACTAAAATACAAATAATAAAGTAATAAGACGGAATTATAATAATTTACTCAGTTGGGAATAAAAAATGAAAATGACTGTTTTATTTTTGTTGGTTTGACTAACAGAATCTCGTCAGTTTTCATTGTGAGCTTTAGCGGTGACTTGCTTGATATTTTTAAGAGGTAAATGGTAGCTCGCCGTCTAACCTGAATGCTTCAATCAGCCTCTCCACCTTCTGAGCTTCGCCTTGGACACGAATGTGGTTCTGAAACTTCCTGAGAGCCTCATCCAGCTCCATGCTCTGGAAGTCCATTTCATCTACCACACAGCTGGCACACGAGGAGAGAGGACAGACATCCAAAAAGTTAATCACAAATAAAGGCTTTTTTCAGAACATTTTTAACACCGTTGGACTATTTTATTCCATTTCAATACCAAATATTGTATGTATGAATATGTCTTTGGGGCCAGAAAACCAACAAATTCTTAATACTATGAATGATGAATAAATCACTGAGGGCCTTTCCATATATTTTCAGTTATTTTAAAATAGTGAGACAAAAAGAAGCTTTTGAGATTTGCCCCCTGCCAGCACATGCTACAAGATGCACCGTCTCGTAACAAGGCGCTCCAAGGCTGTAAAAAAAAGTGAGTTTTGAATTTTGCCACAGAGTTCACCTAGAGCGTGATGTGGGAGAGTCCTGCAGAAACAGGTAAAGAGGATGGGTTTCTCCTCACCCACCAAAAACTGCTTCCTATATGAAAGACCGCCCAAGGTTTATGTTACGAGTGGAATTTTGTATTTTAAAGGTGCATAGCCACGTTATTTGACTTTTTATTTATTTATACGTCAGTAGCTCACTCTGGTTGCATACAAAGTTTTTATGAAAGATGATCATGTCCTGCTGGCATATTAGTTATTATTTTGGAGTTTTGTGCTTTGTTTTTGCCCAAGTTGTTAGTAAATAAAGCATTTCGTGTTTATTTTTAATAACAGAGGAAGTAGATTTTGCTACATTCCTGCATAAAATGCAGATTTGTTAGGCAGTTAAAAATTAGACTTGCACAACCATCGCATAGCTCTTAAAGTTTCTGGGGACACACTGTTATTGGGGAAAAGTGGATGCACTGATGCCTGTGACCATCAGAGTAACCACTACTGTTCTCCAGATTTGCATTGCATTACATTGAAATGACTGTTGTCATTTCAGCTTTTAACTTTTTGCTCTCTCTTTTTTTTCTTCATACTAGGTACACCTGGTCTGGCGCTCTGTTAACTGTGACATCATCCAGGGAAGACAGATCACCGACTATTACCATATAATGTAGAACAGATTACTGGATCAATGTGTGCTTCTGTGCTTGTTTGTCTCTCTTGTTGTGTCTCTGCTCTGTCTTCTGTAACCCCAGTCGGTCGAGGCAGATGACCGTTCATACTGAGCCCGGTTCTGCCGGAGGTTTTTCTTTCCCGCTAATGGGTGGTTTTTTCTTTCCACTGTCGCTTCATGCTTGCTCAGTATGAGGGATTGCTGCAAAGCCATGTACAATGCAGACGACTCTCCCTGTGGCTCTACGCTTCTCCAGGAGTGAATGCTGCTTGTCGGGACTTTGATGCAATCAACTGGTTTCCTTATATAGGAAAGTTTTGACCAATCTGTATAATCTTACCCAATCTGTATAATATGACTGAATTTGACTTTGTAAAGTGCCTTGAGATGACATGTTTCATGAATTGGCGGTATATAAATAAAATTGAATTGAATTGAATTAATAGAGCTAGTTAAAGCTGGAGCAGAAATTGCAGTCTATCTGAACGCGGACAGATTTTTTTTGACTCCCAACCGTCAACCTTTTGGCACCTTGATAAATTACAGGATATGCCACAGAACACTTTTAAATCCCTTGATGGATTGCTGGTTTGTTAGGTCTCCAAGCTGTTGCTCTCAGACAATGTTTATACTGACTTCCTCCTCATTGAATAAACGGCAGAGGGTAAATGCAATGTTCTCATTCATGGCTACTTTTAGCCCCGGTCTCAGCGGTCTTGTGTTGAGACAAGGAAAAGAAAGTAAGTATCATAAATCTACAAACCTCAACACCTGAAAAGTCAAAATGATAATAGATTGTATGTCCAATCAAAAGCTTTGTTTCTTTGTAAAGAAATATAACAAAGTACATTTGTTAGCAAGACCCCACCCCCCAAAAAACAGTATAATTACATAGGTTTTAAATAAAAACAGTTTCTTCTAGTTTAATTTAGTGGCAAAATTGATTAGAAAAGGGAAGGAAATAAAATCCAACTCACTCCAAGACATCTCTGTTGAACTGTTTCTGTCGATTACCCAGAAATTCTCCAATCATCTGCCTACTGAGCCCCTTTCTCTGAAGTAGGAAGTGGGCAACACCGACCGGCGTGTCAGGGATGAATCCTCGCTCAGTCAAGTACTGGATGCCCTTCTCGGGTTTCCTGAAATTTCAAGGATGTTGCAATTTTAATCTGCAAAGCCAGAACTGGAGAGAATGATGTGTTACTGCTTGAGATTTCAGAAAATTATCATGTAAAACTTCTTGAAGCAAGCCAGTTGATATTTTTTTCCTCATACAAGCATTACATAACAGAGATCTGCAAAACGGTGTGTTTAGTTTTAATTGCTTCATGAGCCCTCATTATCAGTTGGGTAATGGCAAAACATTCACATGGCTTTAAATCTCAATACAGTCTGTTCAAATCTCTAATCGGCAATATGTCTTTAGTTTTATAGTCAGCTACGATTACATTTTTCCCTAACAACTAAAACTAATATTCATTACAGTCTGTACAAGAAAAATAAATCTCTGTTACATAATACACACAAAGCAAATGTTTATTTTTTTCTTCTTCCACAAAACAGCTTTCAGATTGCCTTTTTGTTTGGCATGCACAATTGGATGCAGTCTATGGGGCAAGAGGGGACGGCTTTTGAGTTTTCTGTATTCTTTGTACTCGCAGTAAGTCAAGCAGCTGCTCTATCGCAGCCGAGTACCTACTTGTTGAAAAGATTGAGGCCGATGCGGTAGTGTCTCTTGCGGATAACATCATTGCTGAAGATCGGCGAGTCCCAGCTGTTTCGAGTCTCCTTGTGGTAGGTCTGCTTACTTAGGGTCTGCTCTCGCAGGCTGTCCCTCGACGAGGACTCGGAGCTGCAGTTTATGGTGTCGTTTGAGTTCGATGTGCTGTTGATGCTGTCGTTGTCCCCATCTGAGAAGTCCGATTCGGACTTGCTCTGCCGGTTTGCCGACCCATTGATGGCAAGGTGGCTTTCTAGCTGCCGGTGGCGGTGGCGCAGAGGCGCGTCGTCGTCGCGGGAGGGGGCTCGAGGCGGGGGTCCGTGGGAAATGTGTTTGGGGCTCGCCTGGGATGATGTCACGATGTGGCCATGAGGTTCGTATACAGGCGGTCGTTTGACAGAGCCGCGGTCAGAGCGATCGCTGAGCTCTGCTGAACTGTCACTGGGAGGTTCTATGGTCAAAAGAGGGAGATGGTCCATTCTAAGACGCTGCTCTTGGCACTCCAGAGAGGGAGTGCTGCGGCAGCTTGTGTCTGTGTCACGACCCTCATCTTTAGAGTCGATAGGCCAGTACTCCTGGGAGGAGTTCACTGACCGCAGCCGCAAGTCTGATTCTGTGCTGGACGGCTGGTCTCCTGACCTCAGAGCAGCAGAATGGGACATGTCATCCTCATCGATGAACAATGTAACGTCACTATACGATGCCACAGTTTCATCCCGTATCCGTCCAGCTGGCCTGCGGTGGGACTTCACCTGATAGGGCACTTCTCCCTGCACCTTGGAGCAGCCCATAGCCTCAGGGTCAGGCCCCTCGTCCCCCTGAAGGCTGCGACAGTTCAGCGCGTCATCTATGGACTCCGCCAGAGACTTAACCTGCCTGGAGAAGGCGTCCTCCAGCTCCGTGATGGCGTCCGTCAGATCGGCCTGCGGCGGCGGGTGAGACGTCATGTTTGCCTGCTGATGGACTTCCACATCCCCACGTTCAGACTGCACCATGGACAGAGGGGTGCCGTCCTCCGTCATGGACACCTGCCTCCCTTCAAAGTAGGAGCTGTGCACTTTCTCAGGGCCCTCAAACGAAAGCTGCATCCTCATGTTAGAGAGAACGATGCGCCTGGACATACGGTTCTCTGACATAGAACTCCTGAGACGTTCAAAGTTCTTGTTCATCTGATACTGTCTGAAGGCTGTCTGAATGGTCCGAGCTGCATGCCGAGTTATGAACCTTCCACCATATTTACGCTCCAGCATTTCCACCTAGGTAAAGGGGGTGGAGGGAGGAAATTAACTGTAAATCTGTACCACCACACAAGCACTACAACATTTGGAGGAACATGCTTGAATATATTGATCACCCACAAATGTTAGTTATGAATATCAGTTATGATTAAATGTGCCTCAGAAAATTCTCCTTAAACCACACCTTTAAAAGCCTCTGGCCTAATTCTGCCTGGATATTTAACCACTGTTCTTATCAGAAATGGTATAGAGGTAATTTGAATTGCTTGCTTAATCTCTCTCAAGCCTAGTCTTATTTTCCATAAAGTCATAGTTTAGGCTTCATAAAGGCAATTTTTTGTCCGTTCAAAGCCAGTTTTAATGTTTGTTCACTCACTGTCCTGTTGAAAGCGTTAAAATCCATACAAATTCTAATTTACTGGCCAAAGCGTTAACCCTCAGAAAGACAACATTAAGCTTCTGGAATAAACCCAACCTCAATGCTATTTAAAATTTGTCTATGTGTAAAAGTTATTTTCGGGTCCTCAGCAGAAAAGAAAAAACTATTTAAATAAGCTCTAGAAATTCTTCTGAAATGAGTGATCAAATATCAAGCCTGAACCATGCCTGAAGCTTGTCAAAGGCTACAATAAATCCAAACCTATGCACCCAGTTGTTATGTCTTTCCTCCAGCACTGTGTTTAAGCTGATATGCTGCCTCCAGTTGCCATAGCCACTTGTCAGCATTATGCATTATTTGACAAAGTTGGTTTTCTGATAAATTTGCAAAAATGCGCTTTTCACAACAACAACAATAAAAAATATTCTGGCAACTTTTAGGGATACCTGTTTATCCTGGAGGTCGGCGGAGAGCTCATAGCTCTCAGAGAGCGACCGAGACCGCTTGATGGCCTCTTCCTCAGCCTGTTTGCGGAGGATGGATTGCGAATGCTGAAGCTTGGGCCGACGGGGCCTCTGCGGTCCGGGTTGGACCCCGTGGCTGTAAAGCGGGCCGTCGAATCGGTCGGGGCTGATGGCCAAGCCGTGAGTTACGGGACCCTGGCCGTAGCTGGCTCTGCCGTCCAAGGAAGGACCGCTCTCACTGGGCCGTCCATCTCCTTCCACACTGCAGTCAGAGCAAAGAGATGGAGGGAAAGTTCAAAAGGAGAGACAGTGAAAGTTCTGACACGATTAAGATTAGATTCTGAGAGCAAAAAGTAGGTTGACTCTAGGGATTATGATGAGCTTTTTCCAAATGAGTTATTGAAACCAGCAGTTGTATTTTTTATGAGATAAACAAGTGAAAAGGAGTGCAAAGGTTTTTCCTTATTCCTAAGTCTAATGAAATGAGATACAAGCCACCTTTCATTCGGTCAAAGGCTGTCTGATACAATTCTATATGTCAGTATACATTATTATCTAAAATAACATAAAAGCCTTTGCGATATTTCATTCAAAAAACACAAATGCCATGTAAACACACGCTTAAAAAGAAACATCCATGTTTATCAGAGCGTCCACTTTTTACTTACACAGTCTTGTGCTCGGAAGCCCTATGAGAAGACTGCTTATTGCGAAAAGACCGTCTGTTTTCGAAAAAATGCCAACTCTTCCTCCATATCTTGTCCACCATTCTGTCAGTCAAGTAAAGTCCAGAGTGCACGGGCTCCTCCAGGAAACCAAAGTTTATGCAAAGTTAAGGGCCAATCAGTGACCAGTGGGGAATTACATCATGTTTGCAGGAGTGACGACACACTGTTCAAGTTCATGTTACAAAGTCCAGTTTAGAATAGGAGGACAGAGTAAATACAACCTTCACAGATCCCTTAAGCAGGTTGAGATGTATCCGAATGAGGATCCGATCTGCTCAATCAATCACACCATGCCAACATTCCTCCTGTGCCATAGTTCGGTGTGCCCACGGTTCAGTGACGGCCGACCGTGTTTGAACTGTGACTCGGCACACCCATACAGTGTACACAATCCACTTCCTTCATTAGAGGGGCCTGAAATCAACATTCAGCAAGAACAGCAGCCAATCAGACAAGAGAAACCAGCGTGAAGTGAAAAAGGGGAAACCGAATGACTTCAGGCACCAGACACATGCAGGAACTTTTTCAGTTTAACTAAGTACAGAGTCATTGATTTGTAATGCATTCCAGAAAAATGACAACAAAAATTAAATCTCTTTGCAGCTTAATTTTAAACAAAAGAAATCTTTGGCTCAGCCTGGTTTGATGCACACTGTAGTTGACCCAAATTTTCACAGCCTCTTTCTGCAAGCGGATGCCTAACACAAACAATATGTCCTATGAATATTTTATTTTCTGTAGTTAAAACAGTTTTTCTGCTGACAAATTAAAATCTTAACTACATTTTTGGAAGGATTGATTAGTTCTAGAGATAAATGCAAAACATTTGGAGAATCTGTGTGGTCTTGCTTCAGCGAAGCGATTCATTGTGAAAGATCAAAACAAGCTGACAGGAAGTGCTGCTAAACGAACAACACTTATACTGTAAATAGGCACATGACCATGATTGGATTTTCCAACAAACAAATTTTATTTTAATATGGTTTTGCCATTTATGTCCTTGGTGTGCTCTTTGCCGTAAAGATAGACATTCTTTTCGCAAGACAATAAACTTTTGGAGTTTTTGACCAAATAAATATGAATGGGCATGTAATGACATCAACGCATTGGATTCGTTTTCATTGTCAATTATGGGCATTTTAAAGTTTTAAGTGAAACACAAAAGACAACCACAAATAACAATGTTTACTACAAAAATAGTGCAAATGCAACTATTCTGAAAGTAATTTTGAGAAATCTATTCTAAAAACATCAGCAACAGAGGGATTTATGTGATTTTATGCCTACATGTCATCATACACAGATTATTGTTACTTTTACATTGAAAACATTTATAATCAGCATTCTCTAAAAACCAGCACACACATACAAAATAATAATAATAATCTTTGCTTCTACGACCAAAGAGTATTTAGATGAAAATAAATATCATAAATTTCCTTTTTTGTAGTGTGGCTGTTTAATTCATCCAGGTCCACCATGACTTTATGCTATTCAATTTGAATCTATATGACTGGATGTTATTGGATTGATTTGATTGTACATTTGTTTAGAACTGGGTGTGAAACGAACTGGTTTGTCTTGTAAAGGCTTGCACCATGGCGTGTTGTGAATCACTGCTAAATGCAGTAAATAAACCAAATTTAATTAACAGTTTTGTTTCAGGGCAGCATTTAGACATTGTTTAATTGTGATTCAGCACTCAGCAACAGAGTAAAAACAGCCATGCTTTTACACTGCTGGAGCAACACCAGAATAACCACAAGTCACTGAAAAGCAGCCTCATTGCATAATCACCACTGGGACAAATCTTTCCAGCCATCTGTCATAGCAAACTACAAAGCCGCTATCCTCCAACTTAAAAGCGACACCTTGCCTTCTGTTGAGGAGCTAGAATACAGCTGAGAGTGATTTCTGATTTTCTACATCACTCAACAGAGCTTTAATTAGAGAGGTGGATAAATGGGGTTAAAAATAAGGTTTGGGGTCTAAGGCTTAATTCTTTCTTTTGCAAGCAACACTGGCCAAGATGTTGTGGATAGTTTGCTGCTCAGATGCTGACAATAATATGAGAATATGAGAGTTTCCATAACCTGGCCAGCTAGATTGATAATGTACCATTATCAATTGATAATGTACCATTATCAATCTATAATGTACCATTATCAATCATTATCAATCTGGGGAAAGTAGCAGAACTCTCAAGCTGATAGGGTGAAGCGACACCTAGTGCCCGCCTACCAAAGGTTGGTTTTAGCCAATCACGGTATCAAATAAAAATTTAGCAGCAGGCGTGTACCACAAGAAGGTATTCTTTCAAGAATGAAATCGAAATGAAAATTTGAAATTACCTGTTCACGCTGTAGGATCATAATAATGACCTCAGTGTTACCAATCATCCTGAACTCTCCATGAAATGGATTTGGGATTTTACAAAACAAACCCAATTTTTCCCTGAGTACTAATCTCCTGCTATTAAGTTAGGGTAATAACAAAGGCACCTCTGGTTTTCAAAAATAAAACAGATCTTGATATGTTTGTAATCTATTATGTACCTTGAAACGTGGGATATTTAAGCTTCACCAGCTTTTCTACACAGATGTTTTTTTCTAGGATTCTTGCAAATCCTCTGGCTCCAAACAGAAGGAAGAAAAAACCTTTAAATCACTGGTAATGTAACATATAGTAGAGCAGTGAACAATTTGAGCGCCAGGGTAAAACAGGTGTTGTGTACGTCAAGGAAAAGGGCTTTAACTTTGATTTATTCTGAAATCAAACAGTAGGACTTAAACCTATTTGTTGAACTAAATGTTCTAAAAAATAAACATCTTATATGTTAATTAGACATAAGAATAGGGGTTGGAATTTGCAACCTAAAGCAATTCTGTGTTTTCGGCAGACAGCAAATGCTAACAAGGCTACCTGGTGAGCTAAGACAGGTAAATTGCGCCACCCTAAATCTGTTAAACCTCATGTTTAGTCAGAATTTCTGTAACCTGACAAAGTTTTAAGTTTAATATAAATCCCTGAAAGACAAAGAGCATAGAAGCTTCAAAAAAACAAACAAACAACTACAACAGGCCTTTAGCTGGTGTGCTTTCTCATTCCATCAATTCCTAAAAACATTTACGCCTCTAACTCAAAACCAGCTCCAAGGCTGGCTCTGCTTTTCCCCAATGAGGCTTGTGGGGCCAGAACGTTCACTGCTTATATTCTGCCTCTCATTCAGCCATCCAAGTGTCCAGACATTATGGGATTGTGGGTACGTGGAGACATAGGAAACTCTGCGCTTTTTGCTCTGAGGTCACTAAATACCTGACAGAGTGAGGTCAGCTGCTCGTGATGGAGAAAACGGAGGGAGACGGCGGAGAGCAAAAATTCTGGACTTTATATTTGAAGCAGCAGTGGATGGAGGGAAAAATGGGAAACGCTTTGAATAAAGCTGGGCACCTTTGAGTGAGCAAAAAGTGAGACATAATCTATGGCTATGATTTATGTGAACATTATGCTGTATATAAAGCACATGGAAACCATAGAGCCGCTGTGAAGACATGACGGAGGAAGCGGTGATGTGGTCCTCGCACCACCTTCTGATTACAACTGTATTGGCCTTGAAATATGATCGCAAGGTTTTAAAACGGCAAATGTCCCTCCTTCAGGCTCTTTACCCAGCAGGAGCGCCTCTTGCCTATGATGTAGGGAAACACAGCAGCACGGCTGGCAGTGATTTAGAGAGAGGGGGGAGGTCTTGGGGGGGGGGGGGGTACTGGACAATCACCTTCTTCCATTCCAAACATCCTGAGTGAGCAGATCTAGGCCCCTGCCCAGGCCTCAGCCCATTCCATCAGTGGGACCTGAGGGAGAAACATTCCTAGATCCCGGAAAAGAGGAGTCACATCTACAGGGGTTCTGAGAAGAGACGAAAGCTAATGAGCTGCAGGCAGAGTGAGCTACAGCTTGGAACGAATGTGGCTCCCAAACAAAGCCACAGACACATGTACAAACTGTCAACTCTGGGAACCATTTAGGAAATGTCTGCGCCACAGTAGCCTACACTTTTGCAAGCTTTAATGTAATAAAGAAACAGACCTGAATATGAGAGCTGGCTCCCTTTTTCATAGACAAAGGTGTAGAATCACAAAACTGATGGTCATTCAAATCGACATGGCTTTGTTTTTCAGAAAATGGAGAAATAAGGGGCTGAGAGTAACCCAATGTGTTCAGAGGAAATGTTGCAAAAACCACATTACACTCTTAGCCCTCTTACATCACAAACTGACTTATTTTACCCAAGGCAAAAAGGTCCTTGTAGACAAAATGAAAGTGAATGACCAGTTGATTAGGCTTAGTTTTTTATTTGTTTTTGTATTCATAAAGCTCATATTTATCTAAAGGGATTTACAGAGGACATAAATTGAGATCAATCAACCAGAAACAGCAAACTACCAATTTTTATTAACCTTTTCTTTTTCCTTCAAATAACAGCACAAAACGAAGTTCTTCAAAACTAAGAAATCTCATCCTATTTGGTCTTAAAATGTATCAACTAACAGCATGTGTGTAAAAATCAAATAAAGGACAAATGGCTCAATGCATAAATAGGGAAAACATTATCATTCCTTCAGTTCTTTTGGATTTCAGGCTACCACCTCAATCAATGAACCTGCTGCATATTTTCCCCTTTATTTATCAGAGGCCTTTGAAAAAAATTAGTAAATTGTAAAAATATGAATCAACAGGTCCTATTTCTAAGAAAAAACTACTTTTTTTTATCCAAAAAAAAAGACTGATTTCTATTTAATTTCTACTTAAAAAGAAATGAACGATAATCCAAACAACAATTAGTCATATTTGTGTGTGTGTGTGTGTGTGTTTGAACATAGTCACGTGGCATTACAGTAACCCTCTGAATAAATCTAATTGTAACTCCAGGTTTAAGATAAAGAAGCAGAAAGAGGCATATGTATCATGTCTGTAACGTATATAATAGATATTACAACACCAAAAATAGCAAAGCTCAACAATAGTGACCTATTGTCTTTCTCTACTTTCACTATTCACTCTCGATGGCTGACACAGATCATAGAGAGCCCAAACCTTTCTCATCCTGCAGATTAAAAACAAGGAGCGTGGTCTTCAATATTCTGTGCATCCTGATTCACCTCATCAGAGTAAATGATCCAGTATGTCGTAATCAGCCTTATGAAGCCTAATTTCTAAGCACCGGCATCAGCTATGAAAAAACAAGCCTCGTCGGTGCACCGTTAATGTACATCCATAATTACAGTCCCCTTTGACCTGGCTATTCAAAGATGCCAGTTTTTATGCGTGTATATAAACACAGGCAGTAAAGTGACCCTTCCAATAAAAATCAAACGGCCCCTCCACATCACACCACTTACCCCACATGCAGTGACGTGTGCTGGAAGCAGCACAAAAGCAGATGTTCTCTCCCCTTCTCAAGGTGACTCAGAGAGCTCATAAATACAGATGCACGCAGCAGATCTCACAGCACACAGATGTGGAAGTGAGCAGACTCCGCAGGTCGAAGCTCAAGACACCACACGGTAATACATGAATCAGGTTCAGCATTAAAAGGTGAACCTGCTAATAAGCACAGGGGGAAACCCACTGTCTCAGCTCCAATTACTGGACTAATGAATTATCTTGCAGCTGCTATAAAAACGCACAGCGGAGCAAGTTCAGAATTTACAGTTTGACCCAGCAACGTGCTGGAAAGCTGCACTGGCCCGCAGACTGACAGCACTGCTCCTGAGAGTTTGCTGCAGACTGTAAATAGTCGACTAGGGTCTCATTACAACTCATGGTTGATAACTACTGTCAGTTGTGTGCTTCAGTTTGAGAGTTTTCAACGGATCCCAAATTCCTTTTTGGCAGCTAATTTACCAGAAAGCAGTAGCTGAACCTCTGGAGGGGCACAACGGACTGCTGAGTGATAGGAAGGATCTCAGACTGTCCAAAAGACAGAAAGTGGATTGGTCGCCTACTGTAAATGTCACTTCTTTTTTGTGATGTATTGTTTCGAAGCCTGGAGTTCAGCACAAGGCTGTTATAATAAACGTCCACATTTCTCCTTCATTAATTGACATAACCTGCAATAATACAACCTTACAACACAAATTCATACCAAGGTTAACGTTGATGAATTGTTGATCGAGTCATAATGTTTATGCTGAGTTTTTAACATCTCTTTGCAACCAGGCTAAAGACTATAAGCTATAATTTATCTTAAAATATCTGCGTTATCAAAGTTTTAGTGTTAAAAAAAAGACAAATAAACTGTACATTTCTTATTTGTGATCTTGTTTGTATTTCCAATAAATAGATTTTGATTCTAGTAAGGCTTATCATATTTTTGGTAAAGTTAAATTATAAAAGTGGATTTAAAAAGGAATGCAACAGGATAACATGGTGGAGAATAGTTGCTGGTAGGCTAAAAGACAAAAAATGCCTTAAATGCTGTATTTTTTGGAAACTTAAAAGGGGTGTAATGATAAAAATAAATCACAGTTTTATATGCAGCTCATATTAGTGTCACGGCTCAAATCCAGGATTGGTACAAGAGGCAAAGAAAGAAAAAAGTTAATTAGGTTTCTTTCACCTTATTTTGGACAAAAAAAATAAGCCCTTACAAAAGCTGAGACAGAACAAAAACGTGCTTGTGAGAAAGTTGTAAAATACAGGCGGCTGTGAACTGCATGGAAGGATTTGTCTACATGTAATCTCACATTAAAATGTAAAAAAAAACAAAAACAAAGATTAATCACTCTGAGCTTGAACTTGACCTACAGGCGTAGCTTAGATCCAAAACCAAAAGGTTTCTCCTTTGCTATGAAAATAGTCAAAGCATAAGACATTCTTAATGGGGTTTGTCACAAATAACTTGGTCTTGTCTTGATGCAGATAAAACAGCAATAGAGAAATTAATAACTAAATCTAACAAATATTAAACAAATCAAATGTTATATACATACTAACAGCTGTGATATTTCTTGTTACATAATGGTCAGATGGCATTTTTATTAGCTTTGGGCAGTATTTAATATCTGTGATTAGATGTCAAAAGAAGTTTCAAAGTCCATGAATTGTGACCCTTTCGGCCTTCCGTGTACCGACCAGTCCGTTAGTCATCTTTACCAGCCACTCCTGTATTGTTTTGGTGTGAAGTGCTTCAGATTGCATCTCCATCGACTTATTTTCTGCCCTAAAGCAAAGTAATATAAAAAATATGTGTCCTCTTCTGGGTGGGGGAGAGGATCTGTCCCCCGTCAACATCCAGACCGTGACTGTGGGTAAGAACTGGTCTAAACGGCCTTCAAGCTTTATACTTCTTGTGAACTGTTACTTAATCGTCTTCTTCTTGTCTTAAATGTCTCTATGTTTTAGTCACATTTCTATCATGGACCTACTGTAAGCGTATGTTTTAGCTTTGTTTATTCTACACTACATTTCTATGTTGCCTTGGTTGGAGAGTAACGCGTTTTCAATCCTCTGTATGTTCCGTACATATGCATTACTGACAATAAAACGATGAATACGAATACTTTGTGTGAGAGCATCCACAGGACTGTGATATCTGTACTGCAATGATTTAGCCGTCTTAAACCTTAATATTTAAAGACCATCATCTACTCTAGATTTAACCTCTGTATTACATCCACTGCTTACAAGCCTGGTTGTTTACATAAGGCTGACAAAATGTTAATACGATGCCAAAGTTAGCAGCAGGTGTTATTACATTTACAACACCTTTTCCACGTTTTTCCTCTCATAGCAGATAAACTAAGTTGACAGAAAAAAACATGAATAGACACATTAAAAGTTGTTTTCTTTTTTGCCATTAGGATATACACATAATGTTTTGCTCATCTGTTTTTTTATTTTTTATTTAGGTTTTACTAATTTGAGATATTTAAAAAAATTCTTCAATCTGGCATTGTTGAAAGGAGGGGCATATGTTATTTTTGTTACATTTTCAGAAAATAACACAAAATATGATTGTGAATAAACAATTTCTTTCCATTTTTGCCGGTTGATTAGCAGCAATTACTTGCTGATCAAATAGGAGCACATTCATTTGCATTACATATTTGCAGAATAAAGGTGAGACATATAAAATTGACATTGCTGCTATCAGTAGGAGTGAGTTATCAGTGTGTAGACACCATCCATACTTGTGGAGTCATCTGAAATCAGTACTAATCTCCTGTTAACCACCAGACCTCATTCTGTCTGATCAAGGCATTTCTCCTTCTCCCTCACGACCCGTTTAGACAACAAACAGAGCGAGCGTTCATTAGAAAAGAAAATAATGAGGCTTATCCTTGGAAACTATGCTCAGCACCTGTCCTTGAACCTCTCCAGTTATGGAGCAGCTCAAAGTCAGTTGTTCTGGGGGCCACGACACACCGCAGGAATGCATTGCACTCCAGCTCCCAGATGGATCCTGTACAGTAAGACTAAACACATCCATACAGTGACTCAGAGCAGGGACCTGGTCTGTTTTCCATTGTGAGGGAGTCGAACCTGGGGTGGAGGACCAATCTTTGGAGGGCCCTAAAGCTTTGCATTATGCCAGTCATTCTGCTAAAACACAACACAATCCTCTTTCATTTCCAGTGTCTTCTCATTCAAAAGGCAAAACACACACACGCATGCTTAAAAACAATACGTGCACGTCCTTTACTTTTCTATGAGTCTTACCAGCCCTTTAGCTCCAGTTCCAGCAGCGACTGAGTCTTCTCTGAATTACACTGCAAACACCACATGCTGGCCGGCAATCACAGGACGATGTACTCCAAACATTAGTGGGTTCCCTCATGAATCCCCATACTGCCTAAAAGGTTACTCTAACAGACAAATGCATCTCAGAACCATCATCTGCTTCAGGATGCAGCCTACTGCATCTCACCAGCACTCCTGTTTCTTTTCCTGTCCTATAAATGCTAGACCTTTGAGTCAGAGCTAAGTGGCATTCTGCAATCTCTGACAGACAAACTGAGCTCTCTCTTTTTGCCTTTCTTCCTCTATCCCCTCTGCGCGGCGCGCTGGTAGGAGTTTCAAGGGGGGTGGAGGCTTGGAAACATGGGGAGTGTGCGAGTGTCGGCCAGGCCCTGAGCAGTATAGGAAAGGGGGCGGGGTGCAGGGAAAGGGTGTGTGAAAGGACGGGGCTTGTAGCTGTGGAAGGTCTGGGTGAAATATGTTGTTGGTTTCAAACACCATGCAAGAATGGGCACCGCAAAGGATAGGGGAGTCAGGTGAAGTAGGCAGGAACAAGGTTTGCTCGGGCTTGTTACCATGAACATGTGAAACGGAGAATTTGCAGCACAGAAAACTGAGGGTGAGATGAGAGAAGGCGGTAAAAAATGCAAGCCAGGAGGGCGGGGGAGTGCGTACAGGCTTAAAGGATGAGGGTATGGATAGAGAAGGTGCAGGTAAGAGGATGCAGCCTCTATAGAGGCTAAAGGAAACAAAGTATCACAGATACACACAAAAAGAGAAGGGGACGTACTAGAAAAGCAAATAAAAGAGGATCTCTATTAATAGAGCCTTTCAGGTCTGAGATGCGCAGAAGAAAAAAGGGCCAGAGGAGATTTTATCTCTCCAAGCTCTTTGGAGGGACGTTGTCCACCTCGAGCACTTCCGTTTTCAGTCTACTTCAAAACAGCTCTGTTTCAATCAACTCTATGCAAAAGTGTTCACACCCCTTGAAAAGGAAAATAATTGATGTCTTTCGGGATGTTATACAAAAGTAGATCTAAAGTGTGGTATGCATTTTTATTCAGACCCCATGATGCAACAACACAAGCTGGAGACAGAAAATCTCTCCAGCTAAACCGGATTGGATAGAGAGTGGCTATAAACAGCAACTATCAATTTGAGACTTTGACTGGGCCATTCTAATACCTGACAATGGTTTGATCTACACCAACCCATCCTAGCTGTGGATGCTTGTTCAGGGTAGACAACCTGCTGGAAAGTGAACCTCCATCCCAGCCTAGCCGGTCAAGCTATTACCAGCTTTACGGCGAAGAAGAGCCTCCCCACAGCACGATGCCGCCACCTCCATGTTTTACCATGGGTTTAGTTTTCTAAGCCACATATTGCAGTTAGAAGTTCGGTTTTGATCTCATTAGACCAGAGGCTTTACTTTCATGTTGTTTGCCCTAATTCAACAGTAGCTTTCTTACATAAGACTTACTGACACTCTTCCATAAGGACCGGCTTTGTTTAGCACATGAATGGCAGTCGTCCTGTTGACAGATGCTCCCACCTGAGCTGTGGGCCTCAACAGCTCTTCCAGAGTTACCGTGAGACTCCGAGCTGATTCTCTGATTAATGCTCTCCTTGGGCGGTCTGTCAGTGGACATGGACGGCCTTGTCTTTGCAGCTTTGGATTTAACGTCATAGTCTTCCCATTTCTAGATGATGGATTGAAAGGTGGTCTGTGAGACGTTCAAGCCTCTTAACAGCTCCCCCCGATCTGTCTGGTGTTTTCCCCGATGTTCATAATGCTGTTTGTTTACTGATGTTCTCTAACAAAACCCAGAGGCCTTCACAGAACAGCTGCACTCATAGTGAGATGAAATTATACACAGATGGACCCTCATTAGGTGTCTCCTGAAAGTAATGGCTTGTACTGGTTTTTAATTAAGGCTAAAGGGGACTGAACACACAGATATCACACTTTTCAATTTCCTTTTTCTTCCACTTTGCAATTATACATCACTTTGTGTTGGCTTTTCATATAACATCCCAATAACATGAACTGAAAATTGGGGCTGTAATGTGACATTGCATACCTCTCGTTGTGGATTGCAGCATATCTGCAAGACTGGAGTCTCTACTCCCCATGCCTAACATGCATCAGACCCCACTCTGGCAGCCCCGTGTTGCTGGACTTCACAAGCCACAGACGAATCACTCCTCTGAGACTCGGGGGGGGTGGGGGCAAACTGCCCCCCAGTCAAAAGTATTTTCTCTGGAATGACACGGGCACAGGAAACAGTGGAGAATGGCTCCCACATGCAGCCAGTTTACAGGGACACCAATCATCCAAGCAGAGACACACATACACACGTCCCCCAAGGAAGATTCTTCTAATTACAGGCCTGGACCCCTGAAATGATCACCTTCTGTTGCCTGTTTTCATCTGAGGCTTTAAATGAAAGATGCAGAATTAGAGACAAAGCCAAAAAAGGGTAAGTAAAAGATATTGTAACAATTGACCGTGACTGTCCGACCGAAGCAGAGTGATTCTCTGCAGACTACTGACCAGCTGATCTATTTCAGTGTGAGACCTTGGCACTGCAATCTGTTGACTACAGCTGCTAATGCCCTGTGGAGGTGCAGAGAGTCGGCTCAACTTACATGCAACTACTCATCATGTTTGAAAAGAAAAAAAAAAAGCAGTGAGTCATTTAAAACCTTTTATTAAACTGGGACTCTGATTATTTTACACAACAGAGGCACAAAGCACCCTGTTAGGAAATGTCTGTATCTGAAATTAGTCCCGGATTCTGGCTTTGTTTTGGCAAAGCACCACAGGGAGCAGCAAACTGGAGTTTATTTTTCCTTATGAGAGATAAATGAAGCCATTTGTTGGTCTAATGCGGAAGCATGTGATGTTTTACCGCCTTATTGTTTCAGCACGAGGCTCAGGGGCAACATCAGTTTCAGAATTGAGAAGAGTACTCCTAAACTCATTGCCATTTGATGGGTTTTAAGTAAATTAAGAAATGAAAGTCTTCGCAGGATTAGTTAGTACATGTGACTCTCTGAGCCTGCCGGCCTCCGAGTCTCCCTTCCTCTTCTAGAGTTACGATGCCGTCTAGCCGTCCCGTCTGGTGAAGGCCCACTCCATCTCTGGAGCCCTGGCTGCACGGCGCTGCGCTCCAGCATGAGGTCATGCAGAATTCCAGGCAGAGGCCCACTCACTGCTCATAAAATACCGTTTCTTCAACTCAATACATATGGTCTTTCTGCATCTCAGCTCCATTTCCATCAACACCCAATTTGGTTTTAATCCCCTCCCTTCTTTTAATCTTTACAGCCGTCGCAGAGCAAAGAGAAGCTGGATACACTGGAGTTGGGCCGATGCCAAAGAGGCATCCGCAAGTCAGAGACAAGCAGCTGAAAACTGCTTTATCTGGTGAATTCCCACAGATGTGCTGCCTGAATACTGTTAGGGAACAAGAGAACGAAAAAAAAAAAAAAAAAAAAAAAAAAAAAAAACTTGACTCTGCTTTTGCAAGAAGAATGAAAAAAGACAGAGCGGGGGAGAATACAGCAAAGGAAACGGCAGGGGAAAGTGATAGCTTCCTGGAAAGTTGGTCACAAGATTTTGGCACAGCGTGTCCTATCTACATGACATCATGTGTAGTTTCCCCATTATCTGCTGCTTTTTTTCTTCCTCTGGATGCTGAGCAAACGAGGCCTGCATCGAGAAATGGAAAATAAAATGAAAACTCAACCCCTCGCCAGGTCTGGAAACAATTAGAATGGGCTGATGTCATAGTTTGATACAACAGTATACTAAATGAGATGTAGTGGCCTGGTAGAGCTTTGTGAACACAGAGGACTTTGTATAAGACGGGGGGATGAAAAAAGAAACAGTTCTCCTGTAGACTCTCGGGAACAAAGAATGTCTGTGCATAACAAAGATCTGGCAGCAGATGTGTAGTATAAATAGGTCTGATTTAGGAGTAATTAAAGGATATGTTGCCTCTGCTCATCACATCCTGGCAGCAAAGCTGGACCAGATGTGTTGGAATAGGGGTCCTATGGGAAAAAGTTGATCAAACACAAGTGATATCTGAAAGTCTTCTTTTCTTTTCTTCAGTTTTTACATCTACACAGTAAGCAGTGAACACTTCTTCCACTTCGGACAGAAATAATCCATCCAGATCCAAGGAAACAGAAGGCCGTACTGCTTTTGATAAAACCGAATACTGTTTCAAATTGCCGAAAACATTTCTACAAATCCTGTCTACAGAACCATGATAGGACTGAGCTCTGAAATAACTTAGTGACACTGTTATACATAATGCCCAATTGACTAACTTACAAATTACAATATTATTTTACTGCCCACAGTACTGGTTCACGTTTTATTTCTAAAAACACACACATGTAACATTGCAACCACTCCTACTACAAACTGTTAATGACCTTGTTAAATTACACAGTAATGTTGCAATAAAATCAGTAAATAATGAATCAGTAAAAAAAAAAAACTAACACATCTAAGAGCGAATTAGAGCTTTTTCCTCCCAAATATAATATTGGAGACAGAAGTTTATTTTAAGTTAATCCTGTAGAATAGAATAAGTGAACATTCTGTGGTATGGCAGTCATATTCTGAGGTTTCTAATTAAAAGATGAAAAGGTGTTAAGGAATCATAATCTGTTTTTTTTTTTTCATTTTCAGGCAGGCTTTATTTGCACTAATCTCTTTATTCCATAAAATGGACGATATTATTACTAAAATTCCGCTGCAGGAACATGAAACAGGGAGCTAAACTATAGGGCAGCAGTAATTGCACCACTCATCGGTGCGGATGGTGTTACAAAGGGAGGAAGACTCAGGTGTTTAGTTCCTTAGAGATGTAACAAGGTATTTCAAAACAAACTGCATAATCTATGCCTGAGGTTCACAGAGGCTGTTGGAGGAGCAGAGAGAGTAAGACTTGCAACTGATAACAGGAAGGATGAACAAAGTACTGAAAAGGTACTCATGTCTCATATGGAGCATGGTGGATTTGAAAGTGGAGGCAGGCTGTTGGAAATGTCAGAACTAAGAAAAAGATCAACACTGGAGAATACACACAGGGACTGCTACATGTATGCTTGTGCCTTGGTGTCTGTTCCTTTATTTTCCTGTAAAGTGCTTTGAACCAAAAAAAACTCTGATTGGATTTATTTTGCATGTTCTTGGTGTAGATTACCTCCTCTGGTTTCCTTTCACATTCCAAGGTCATATCTGAGCCAGGTGGAGGCTCTAAATTTCCCTAAAATATGAATGCCAGCCACTAGTCCCCAGCTCTTGGGCATTCCTTGGCAATTTTTAAATGACTGAGTGGGCAGCGAAATTGCAACTAAATAAATAGCACCCTCTCAGTAGCAACCGAGCAGAGCTATACTTTACAACTAAACCACATGTTTGTATATTTCCTTCTGTGATTGCAGTTTTGTGGATGGGCTCAGCTGATTTCATCCACCTTCTCTCCGTTTCTCTAATTCTCTTTATTTTCTACAGCTCACATACTGTTTTCTGCTTGGATTTTCAGAAGTGGGACGTGTTTGTCCTGTTCAGCTAAAGCCAACCCCGTTACGGTTTATCGTATTTCTCTGAAGCGCTTCACAGTCGCCCCACCCCGACATAAAACTCCCACTACGACGCAGTTCTCCCTCGGCTAAAAATAGCTCCATGTGAGGTGACACGCGCTGCTAAACACAAAGCTGCAAAGAACAAGACAAAGAATACATATATTCACACAACGGAAAAGCTACTGAATGCCCTGCTGATTTCATCTTGTTTGCTCCTTTTCGGGACACCGATGAGAGGTGCTTTTATTTTTTTCTGTGACCCACGCTGTAAAATCTGGAGGTCAGCTGGGAAACAAAGCGGGGACTCAGGCGGTTTCTGCGGTGGTTTGTGCTCAGGGCAGCCAGGGTTTCTAAATGCGACAAAGGCCACAGTGGGTATAAATACCCGTGGTGGTCATAATGACTGCAGCTAGGCAGCCTGAAAGACAAAACAGAGGCCTTGCACGATGGGGCACAGTCCAGAGAGGGCACTTAGCATCACATCGCCTCCCACTGGTTACAGAGGACACAGCACGCTCCCTTTAAGATGCAAACGTAAGCCTGATGATGATGGGGGTCAGGGGGGGTCAGAGCAGTGTGGCAGTGATGTCACTCATGATGACTGAGGTCAGATATTTTTTGTTCTGAATGCAAGTCAGGGGATTACTCAAAGGCACCGGGATGTAACAGACCGGCTTTTTCTGGCTGGGAGAAGTTTGTGCATGAAGCAGGGAGTATGTATGTGTGTGTGTGTGTGTGTGTGTGTAGAGGGGGGGGGGGGGGCAGTGCAGTTATCTATTTAAGGCAGCAGCAGGCTCACACCTGTCTCAAGTGACAGTCCTGTGGTTGAAAGAGTAGAATAGGCCAACAGAATGTGGCACGGCATTTGAGTCATTCTAATGGCCACTTTAAAATAACACGAGTTACACTATTTCAGAGCAATAATATGCGTCATAATTAAAGCATGCTCATTAATAAGATGTAAGACTTGTAAAAATTTATTAAACAATGAAAACAATTAGGTATACGTGCAAATGTTAGCTGGCCAACATACTCCGAAGGATTTAAACAACTTCCTAAATTCCTTGAATGATCCGCTTCCTGCCCAAATAACAGCATGGTGGGCAATAAATCAATAAAAAGACAAAAGAAAATCACATCTGGCTGCTGTCTTGATTTCAAGATTGATTTCTAGAAGCCATCCATCATTTTTATCCCTAAAATACAATCGAAATGTATCCATCTTCAGATATAAGCCAGGCAATTAATTGAAGTTGTTCACATATTTATGTGAACAAGTGCTTTTAGCTTAATATGTTTCTGCATCTGACAATTTAATCGCTGTGGGGCCAAGAAGTGAAATTACTGAATAAATTCTGGGCTTCCAACAGGGAAACTTGCTGTTTCAATCCAATTTTGTTTTATTATAGGTCACACCATGGCTACCAATACTTTCTTTAAACTTTTAGCATTTAACATGTAAGGGTCCAGAGCTGTATCATCCTTCTGCAATATATCTCAGTATTTAAATTGTGTACGTTATAAAGGAATGCAGCTGTGTACTATTAAATGTACCAGAGAAAGTTGATGAATGCACAAAGATAGATTTAAAGGTGCATAGCCACATTATTTGACTGTTTTTTATTTATTTATACGTTAGTAGCTCACTCTGGTTGCATACAAAGTTTTTATGAAAAATTATCACATCCTGCTGGCGTATTAGTTGTTATTTTGGTGTTTTATGCTTTGTTTTTGCTCAATTTGTTAGTTAATGACACCTTTTGTGTTTATTTACGATTTTGACTTTACAGAGTTGACTGACGTGAGTAAATGTTCTGATATGAGGCAAGTTTTTGCAGATTGGTTTATTTAATTAATAACGGTTGATCTTCCATCACGTCAAGATGCCGCTTTACTGCGAGGCATTGTAGAGGGTCAAGCTTTGTCCAGCATTATTTACAATTGATTTATAAATCAAGCAAACCGGCATTATGATAGTTCTGCGATACTGTCGCCACATCTGCTTATATTTGTTCATCGCATCCAAGAGCGAATTCTTTTTCGGTTCAAAAAGGACCATCAAAACACTATCAAGATGGAGGTTTTTGGTCTTTTTTATAAGCATATTACATGGCTATATACCTTTAATATATTCTCTATTAATGATAAAGAACTAGCTATGGGCTTCTATGATTTACGTGGTGTGATACCACAGCTGTAAGGGTTGTCTCAAAAAATTAAACATGATTTAATTGCTTTATAAAATTTAAAAAGAAAAGAAAAATGTATTCCTGCTAGTGCAAAAATAATAAAACAGAATAATTACAGTTATCTAAAACCATGTGCTTGTATTCATTTTTAATCATTTTATATGTTTGCTTAAGCAAAATTACAGGGAAACCTCTTGCTTAGGAGTTTAAGGGTTAATTGCTTATTATAACATTATAACAGTTTTTGTAGAGTGAGACAACTTGTAGTTTTAAAACAGAGTGATGGGTGGTGAAAATTAATATTTCCAAACAGCCACATTTGTGTTTGCTATAAGAAAAGTAAAGGTTTGATTATTCTTCTTTCAGCCTGCAATCTGTAGCAATGTGTGGGGGAGGCGCAGGAACCACATTACTCTATGCACTTGTTTTTTCTTTGAGTTAACCAAAACCCATAAAGCCTGGGGTCATATGCTTTGATGAATGAATGTGGATTATATCGGCAAAGCCTTCTGTCCCTTCTTCTATCTTCATGAAGGAATCTGCAGCGCATTTTGAATTTTAAGGTCAGTGTTTTATTATGATTGCTGCTGAATTGAAACCACGTTCACACAAATGAATGTGAAGTTATTAAAATCCGCTTGAAATAAAATTGTAATCATTGGTCAGACTTCAAAGAAAACCAGAAAACCGTTCAATTTCTGTATGTGATGCAATCTACCTCAGACAAAAAGGGTCGAGGTTAAACACATAAAAAAGGATGAAACACAGATCAAAACCTATTTCTCACAGTTCACAAACTGCTTACACACGACCAACTCTCCGCTCCACTGATCACTGTAACATCACAGTTCGCTTCAAGTTGTTTTCCTGCAACCCTGAACTCCACCCTTACAACTCTGCCTCCATGGCATCTCAAGCCTACAACATAAACGGCCCACAGATGCCTAAAAGAGTGCCTTCAAATTCAACCAACCACACTGGCACAAGTCATTGTTTGTGCTGGCGCGGCATAGAAAAGCTGGCTTTCACATATGTGCTAATGTGCCTGGTTCAGAAAAACACTGAACAGGAAGTGCTGTTCTGCCATGACCATCAATGTGTCAACATGTCACATAGCTCAATATTATTTTTTTTATTTTTTTTGGAGACATGTGAATGAGAGTTATCTATACAGCAGGCTTTAGAAGCTGTTCTCCCCCCACTTGTTGCTCCGCTTGGATAAAAGGTGTTTTATTTTACACAGCTGATTAGACAGTAAAGGAAGAATTAATTGTTCTTTGCAACGCTGCTCAAAGTTGTTCAGGAGGGACGGAGAGCATCTGTTAACAGCAATTTTCTAATCTTTCCACAGTTTCACGATTGCATTAAGGTCTAGAGTTTAGCCGGGCCATTCCAACACATGAATATACTTTGACCCAAACCGATCCGTTACTGCTCTGGCTGTAACTTTTAGGTCTTTGTTCTGTTGGAAGGGAAGGGTGTCCCCACGCTTCGGTCATAAATCTTTTCTGGTGTTTTTTCTACCCAGAATTGCACTCCCATCCACTCTGACCAGTGTCCCTGTTCCAGCCCCACAGCCTGATGCTGCCACCATTCTTCACAGCTTTTTCTTTTTGAATACAGTTTACCGGATGAGCTTTGACACAACGATGGGCTCAGGACGCAAAAGGTTAAAGGTTTTTCATTGTACTGTCAAGCAAACGAAGTGAATTTGCCGTCACAAGGGAATAAATACCGCTTTTCTCTATTATTTTCCTTCGTCTCTTAGAGTGAAAGGGTTTGGTCAGTAACAAAAGTCAGCAACTCAGCAGAAGTGGTGTGTCAGGGTCTCTAAATGTGAAAGGAAATCCTGACTGTTATGTTTTATTTTTCCTTTTGTTCAAACGCTGCATATCCAAGCAGATAACAGCTCTAATTCCGCGAAGATGAAAAAACAAACGATAGGTTTCCTCATGATGAGAACTTGATCGGCTAAGTTTAAAATTTAATTCAAAGGCCACAGTTAAAAATGTCTCAACAAAGAAAATTGTTCATAAATCTTTTCTCTTGTTTATGCATTCATGGAAAAAGTTTTTTTTCTCTTTTTTTTTGGTGGTAGTGGTCGTGGTAGGGGACTAATAATAAAGGAAATGCAAAAATAGCCATATTTATGAAAACAAAAACGATTGATAGGTCAGAGATTCATTCTCGGAAGATAACCAGAAAGCAATTAATCTCTAAACCAAAGCACAGAGATAAAGCTAACACGCCTGACTCCTTTCTTCCACACAAAATGAAGAAAGCAGCTGTAAAAACCTTCTGTGCAGGTCACAAGAGTGCTGAGAATGGATTCATGTTGACATATTCCAGAGGAACAAGATATCCTGAGTGTGCAGGTTCCATTCATACCACGTCTCTCCAAGACCTGCAGGGTGCAAGTCAGCAGATCTTATATTCCAACCTGCGCTCCATTCAGACAGGCCGAAACCGGTGCAGGACACGAGGCGGGCCTTCATGCAGAACAACAAGCACACTCAAATTCATGATAAGGAGTCATTCAGGAGGGGTTAATCAGAGCTATGTCTATGGTTTCATTACCTCAACGCCTCCTGTGACCTCCTCTTGAGCCATTTACGAGAAAAGTGGGTTACAGGAGTGCACAGATTAATTCACTGTCTCTATAATGAACTAGACGATAGCTAATGATGTTTTTTTTTGCTGCTGCTGCACAACAAAAGTGAATAAAAACCAACCCTTCCATGAAGAAACTACAGAAGCACCAGGGATCCGTATGACTTGAAATCTTTACCACAGCCTTTATCGTAGAAAATTCAAAGAATAATGAAAAATAATCCTCTGATCGCTAGGAGAGGAATTTTAAACGTGGCACATATCCATCTGAATCCCCTGAGGTTGCACTCATGCTCCAGAAGCCTAGTCTCATTGACTAAAAGCACAGCTGAGATGCCTGCAGCATGCAGAAATATAGACCCTAACACTCCTGCAAATGAACAGGCTTTAAGAAAACAGAGGATGTTTTTCCACCTCCCATTTTCTGTCATCCCACAGCTTTCCCGAGAATTTGAGCGCTCCACGAAGAGACCTACATGTTCCAACATGTTGGTTTAGGGCTCTTTTCATTTCAGAAAAAACACCCGCAATAAGAAGCAGGATGAATATGACTGACTGAGAATGTGTCATGTCCTGGTTCAGACTATTTCCTCAAGACGATTCAAAGCAAGACCTTGACATCCAAGAGAAAACTTATTTTCTACAACGGCTTGTCAGCAAGGGAAGCTACCATTTGAAAGATTAATGTTTAATCTAGGAGGCAGTGATATTTCTTGCTGTTTCTGTGATTACGCCTAATATTCTGGCCTCAGGTTGGGTTACATCAAAGCCAGGTTAAGCAGAGACATCAACACGCTGCATGAAATAACAAGCAAAGACAATTAGAAATTCATGGCAGGCAACTTGAGATATTCACTTTAGGCAAATTTAATTAATTAGGACAGCATTAGAGCCAATTACTCCTGGTAGCTTCATACAACTAAATGAAAAGCGAAAATACAGTGCCTTGCAAAAGTCTTCATTCATACACATTAAACTTTTTTGTTTTACTAATTAGGCAACTTTAAAGGCAACTGGTTGCACTAGAAATGGAAGCAGCAGAAATGTCTAACCGTCCAAAATAAAAGGGTCTAAATATAAATGTGTGCAACATTTTTCTTTTTTTTTAAAAGAAAAAGCTGTACTCTCACACACACTCCTGTAACATAAGTTGAGGTCTTTGATTTTAACAAGACAAAATGTGAAAAAGGCTCTGGATCACTTTCATGGACATGTCTGTGTATAACATCCAGCACCTCAGACTTCTTCTACAAACGTTTGTGAAAGAACGGGCCGCTCAGTGAACTCATATGGGTACCGTGATGGGATGCCCAGTAGGCAGATTTCCTTGTTACTAAACCGTCAACAGTCCACTGTTAGTGGTACCATAATAAAGTGACAGTGATAGGAATGACGGCTGCAAGCCACAAAGTGGTAGAACATGTCAGCGGAAGTAGAGGAGCATTGAGTGTAGAGGTTGGTCATTTTCTGCAGAGTCATTAGCTACAGACCTGCAAGCTGCATGTGACCTTCAGATTAGCTCAATAACAGAGTAAAGAAAGCTTGATGGTATGGGTTTCCATGGCTGAGCGGCCAAATCCAAGCCTTTCATCAGCTTTGAAAGGAGTGGGTTAAAAGACGCCACCATTGGACTCTAGAGGGGATGTGTTCTCTAAAGTGACGAATCATGCCTCCCTGTGTACCAATCGCAGGAGTCTGGGTTTGAGAGTTGCCAGGAGAACAGCATTTCCTGACTGTATTGTGTCCAGCATAAAGTTTGGTGCAGAGAGGACAATGATGATGAGGTGAGCCAGTTTTCCAGGAGTTTTGGCTCGGCCCCTCGGATCCAGTGAAGGGAACTTTAAAGGTTTCAGCATGCCAAGACTTTTTGGACAATTTCATCCTCCAATCTTTGTGGGAACAGGTTGAGGGTGGCCTCAATCTGATTTACCACGACTGTTGGCAAGATCCATATAGACTTGGATGAGCTAGTCTGGTGTGGTGAAGTCCTAACCTCAACCCAACAGTGAAGCTTTGTGAGAGCAGAGACTGTGAGCGAGGTCCTATCGTCAACACAAATGTGCGCCTCGGAGAATGATCAACTATTCCCAATAAACCCTATGGATTAAGAGTGGGATGTCAATCAAGTTTATGGGTGGGTGTTTGTCTGTGTAGACAGATGGGTCAATACTTTTAGCATTATAGTTTATAAATCTTTAGTGGCTATTATAGGGTGTGTTACAGGCATAGATCTTTCTTTAAGAAGACCACAAATGCAAAGAGTCAATCTAGCAAATGTCTGGTCTTTTGAAGCCAAGGACTTCTTGAAGTGAGGCAATACCAAGAAATCTTCACTGCTGCTGTATTTTCAGACCTTATCATCCCTGAAAAGGATGTCTATCTTTAATAGACTCAGCACTTTGAATTGTCTTGTTACTGAAAAGTGCTTTATTAATAAACTTGCCTTGCCCAATATACTAATGTAACTATAATTCAGTTTTGATAGCTGGTCCAATTGTCGTTCACATTCCAAGTATAAAGTTAAGAAATCTCAAAAAACTTCAAATACTTTAGGTAAATATTTAAACTGTTTGCTTTATCAGGCACACTTTTAAAAAGGTCAATACTTCCTTAATAAGTGCAGTTTAAGTTTAGTGCTAGAATCAACTAGAAATTAGCTGAGAGCTGCAGGGAACACCCTTGTTTCATCCTGTGCTTCAAACAGTTCCTCTAAGAAAAACAGTTATGCTGCTTATATCTGTTTTTTCTGGAAAATGTAAAAATATATAATATATAAATATGTAACAAAAAATAAGTAGTTGGCTAAAATCTTTTAAAATAGAGACACCATGGGGTTTTGATTGGAAGAGAGCCCGTCTGTCACTGTCAGCTTTCGAGGTACTTTATCAGCCCTGCTGCACAGCAAATCCATTGGGTAAATAAGGTCACCAACCTGACTTAAACTTCATGTAAACTGTGCAGAATACCACCACAAGCTTGCAGTGACAACTGAAAGGAGCAGCGCCAGAGCGAGGGAATTACTTGCTCAGACCAACCCTGAAAAGGGGATGGGATCCTTTACTCGTATAATCTGTGCATGTTTTCGAAACTAAGCACTCCGAGTTCCACAGGAGGGTCTTTGTGAGTGTGACAGGTCACAATAATGCACAGTGGACCTCCTGTACAAACACGAAAACATCTGTTCAGTGTAAACTAACTGCATGCAGAAAACACCCTCTTCAGTTCATTGTATTTAGGCCATTTTGGGAGTTTTTTTTTCCAACTATGTCCACAGCAGAACTGAAAAGCCAGGTCACTTTGTCTGCATCTACAGGGCCCTTCGTTACAAAACATCACAGCAGTTTGTGCAAAGTAATGCTCCAGAGATCCATAGCAGTCCCGTCAGTTTATACTTAATATGGAATTAATTGAACAATAATCTAAGTACGGTTCAGTTCTGATAGCTGGTTTCACTGTTGCCCTCATTGCAGGCATTAAGCAAAGGCAAAAAATCTAAATACTAAATGTATAATATTCAAAATAAATGTTTAAGTTGCTGTAACTGCTCCTGTTAAAGCTGCAACAAACTCCTGATAAGTGCCTTTCTAATAAAGCGGTATTAATAACAAAATAAAAAATAAAGAAAAACTCCACCAGTCCAAGTATGAAAGCTTTGGTACCACAGTGATTACCTGTTATTATCTTATGTACTTCCCATGCAAACACAGGCCAGCAGTCACTTAATTAGTCAACTTTTTAGCTGAAAAGGGTAAATACTATAAAAAAAGAAAATGACAAAGCTCCACAAAATTCACATTAAATCGTCATCCACACTTACAAAGTTGACATTTGTGCATTATTAATGACATTTTCATGTATCAAAGATGTTGGTAATCCTTGTGTCAGCATGCAACATGCCAGCCTGTCAAACAACTGCGGGGATGAACAATGCAAACAGCTGCAGAGCCTATAGGAGGCTTTGCTTCACAGCCACAGAGCTCACACAGTCAGCGTAGAGCCCACCTACCTCCACACATCTGTCTCTGGGTTGGTCCGTGCAACGTGAAACCAGATCCGGACTCTGGTGATAAGCCACAGACAGGTAAGGTGACTGGTGACTGCAAAGCTACACTGGCTCCGTGAGGCACACGAATGGGAACCACCATCTGACTGGTGTACTTTCCGCAAATCAGCACATTCCCCTAAACGTCAATGAAAAAGAGGAAGCGCTCCCTACTCCGAGCACCCTCCCCCTGCCTCACTCAGCTGTGTCGCCCACAGCCTCACTCTGACTTTGAATATGTCCCATTATTTCCATCTCTACCATTTTACCATTAGTTGTCTCCGCGCCCTCAAACATGCCTTTGCCCCCGTCTGTGGTCAGCGGCTTTAGCTGCCGTGATGCCTGTGGCTCAGTTGGGACATATTTGGAGTCCGCGTGTTGCAGCCTTGCAAGGTCACCGATTGTTTTACCCTCTTTTCTTTCCTCTTAAGGACACATGGTGTGGCCGAAGGGGAAATCTGAGCTCTCAAGCAGCTAGAAAGAGCACACTCTGAAATGCACCCATCTAGCCATCCCTTTAAATCTAATGGAAACAAAATTTTATGACCTGCTTTAAGTAGAAGTTGGCAACAATATATAACATATTAGGAAGTATGAGCCACTAAAAAATAAAATCTCTTTTGCGGATAATAATCCAGGGTGAAATAAATCACAGACTTCTAACTTATGAAAACAAATATTTGCTGCCAGGCACAAACGTTCTTGCATTAAAACAGTTATGCAATCCTTGGCAGCGAAGCTCAATGACGGGCCGGCTATCCGGGAAAAAAGCCAGCAGAGGGGTCCATCCGGCCGCGGCAGCCTCGGTGGGACACCTGACGAGGAACGAGCCCCCATCTGCCTTAATTTGTTTTCCTTCCCTCCACTTATGACAAACACAGGAATTCATTTATTTGGCTTAAAGTGTCTCCCATTGTTTAATTTCTTGGTTCTCTGGATTCAAGTTCCTCACAGAAGAATGGCTGAATTGTTAAAAAAAATATATGGTCTGGATCAGCCTGATGTGTTCTCGCTGAAGAAAGCGTTCAAAGGGAGGCACCCTGAAATAAGGCCCTGCTAATTGTTTTTCGTGGAGCTGTCCCTGCCCTGAAGTGTCTCGGCCAACAGATGGTGCTGCTGTGCAGTGCAACGCACAAGGACTGGCACAGGCTTTCAGGATGTAGACTGATCGAATGGACTCATCCATCTTTATTGAAAGGAGGCAGGAAAACACGGCAGCGTAAAACAGAGCAGAACTGGGAGAAGAGGGAGCAAAAAAAAAAAATGAGGTGGGTATTTGTTTATTTCACAGAGGAGCTCATTTAAACTTCAGCAACTTGTGTTTCATTCCAAATCACCAGACAGGTTTATTTCCTTTAGTTAATTAGTAAAAAGTAATTCCTCAATTTAAAACCCACATTGGACAAAGCGGCCTGTTTATTGTCTGAGGAATACGTAAACCCATTAATACAAACAATTATTAGGCATGGTAAAGATAAGTATAAGAGCCATTGTGCAGAATGAATGAGCAACGGGGTGTCTCTGAGGAGGCATCGTTGGACTGCGGGAACCTGAATGATGCAGGTATTTGCATCTCTGTGGATAAAGGCTCATTGACTGGGAGCAGGATTTATCACAACTGCACGTGCTCAAATCCTCGGCTAGTTGTCAAGGCAACAGCTACAGCAGACAGATATAAAAAAGAGCTCCTACCGTACACCCTGAGCGGCAGATACAGACATGTTGATATGCATGCACACACAAGCAGCAGCCGTCCACACACAGCCTCCAGCAGTAAATCCAGTAAGGATAAACATTTAAGTTTAATGACTGTTTACCAGTCAAAGTCTCAGCCCGCCCCCCCCGGCTGCACGGCTGTTTCACTCTAAAGAGCAGACAAGTGCTATTTTCCCAAGTAATGAGCCCACACAATGCAAGTCAGAAAGAAATACAGCTGATCTAATATTAATCTACAGAAAACATTAAATTCTGCTTTTAATTGGCCTCAACTACGTAAAATGGTGGCAAAATTCTGTTCAATAGCATCGACAATGCCCTGCATGTATGCATAGCTCTTAAGCTTTGTGACAAACCATCACATAGAAGTGAAAGTAAAAGAAATTCATGGTTTTCAAAATTGTCTACCAATCATAATCACAAAGGTGAGGCACACATACACATGCTGTCCCCTTTACTCTGACAACCGTCAATAATATCCAATCCAAACAATTGATTCAGCAAAGTCACCTAATTAGTAAATAGTAAATATAGTAGTTGGAGGTTTATGAATATTTTTCTAAAGCGCTCACTTCACACACTTTTGTTGGAGACCATTAGTGAAGAAATGGGCCCCACGAAGGCCAAGGAACACAACAGACAGGTCAGCCTCAAAGTTTTGGAGAAGTTTAAACCAGAGACGTTTTCAAACAATATCCAAAGCTGTTAAATTCATCATCTGAAAATCTAGAGTGTGGTGGAGCTGTAAATGTCCGTTCACCTAAACTGAATGTAACAGCAAGTCACACTTTTCAGATTAATATTTGTAAATTGAAAAATAAATTTTTTTAAATCATGTCTGCTTTTCGTTCCAACAATGCTACCATTTCTAGTGCAACCAGTTGCCTTTAGAAGTTACCTAATTAGTAAAACAAAAAAGTTTAATGTGTATGAATGAAGACTTTTGCAACAATTATGCGTTGCTTAATGTTGATCTATCACATAAAGGTTTGTGGTTGCAACATGAAAAAAAAGTGACAAATCTCTCAAGGGTTGTGAATACTTTAACAAGGCAAAGTACGGTGCAGAGAACTGAAAACAATGATTTTTAATGTTACGATCACTGATAAACACTTTTTTTATATACACTTGTTCTCCATTCCAGGTGGAGATGCAGCTGAAAGGCCCCATGAAGGAGCCCTCCGTTTATTAGGGGGGAAAAGCCATAAAGCAAAGTGGAATAGCTTTTGTGCCATTATTGCAGACACCAATCACCTGACTCTGCTTCTCTTTGAGCATTTCTGACATAAATCAAAACGTGCCAAATAACGAGGGACTGATTCATCACCAGAAAGAGTTGGCAAACTAAAAGCGATGACCAAAGCTGTGCTAGCTCAGTTTGATCACGGCTGAGCATCAGCTCCATTTACGCTCAGTGATGCATGTAAAGGACAGCACCAAATAAAGCCTTTGAGAAATATAAACAGTCAGTGGAAAACCTGCCTGCTGGACAACAACTCCTGCAAGATTATTTTTTTTTTTTTGGATTAACCGTATTCTTGCAAATCATCAATCAAACAACTACTACACATAAATTGAGTTTGCATAAACGCACCTCATTATGCATAATAACATATGGCACGGAGCCAAAAGGTGCAGAGCGTCTATAAAAGCTGCAGTGCAGCAGCATGAGCTCATCATTCTTCTCTACAACCCCCCCCCCCCCAAACACACACACACACATTCTCCCACCTCTCAGCCCTCTGCTTGCTCGCCATTACATAAGTTAATGCAGCAACCAGCCTCATTATCCTCCAAGCAGGCACAGGGAAGATGCAAAACGAATATGTCATCAACAGTAAAATAACAGCTAAAAAAAAAATACACAAAAAGCTTTCAGAAAGAGACGGCGCATGTGAGCCGTTACAGTCCACTGATCAAAACGAACAGCACAGAGGAGAAGCAAAATATAGTTTTGCTCCCCTTTAATCACACAGTCTGTCTGCAAAAAAAGGCGACACAGGGGGATAAAACAGAAAGATGCCAATATGTCCTGATGAATTATTTCGATTCATGGGCATTTTTCTGATCAGACGCGTCGTTGAAGAGAACAAAAAAAGAAAAAAGAAAAAGAACATGAAATGAAAATGCGCTCCGTTGAAAGAGTGGCGCTCTTGTGCATGGAGGTAAACAAACAAGCCATCTCAGGTGATTAGCATTTCAAAAGCTTCCCAGCTTAAACATGCACCAGAAGCGGCGTTCCCAAATACATTCTCCCATAATGTTTTAGCCTTGCAGTCATGAGAGGAGAAGACACAGTGAGAGATGTAGTATATTTCTATGCATCTCTCTTGCATGCACGCATTACAGGTGCTAATGGTTACAAATTATTTTAAGAAAATAATGACTCTCAAATAAGATTAATAAAGGAAAGAGATACACCTCTCGCACTCTGCCTGCGTTCCTTTGGGAGAGACATTTGTATAAATTATTCAGTGGTATGAAGACAGAGACAGCAACTTAAGCATGGATCACAAAAAAGGCGGCCGCGATATGTCTGGTAAAAGTGACACATCTGTGACAAAAACTTATGAAAAGCAGAACATTTTCTAACTAGGAAAAAAACAACATGTAAGCACGCCTACATCGGACTGATAGCGACACTCTTTGGTGTAGAAGTTGTTCCTCAGCGAGGAAGACTCTTAACTTAGCTATTATCAGCATTAGTGAAGTTTTAAAAATCAAGTCAAATAAAGCAAATATCTTCAGAAGCCGTTTAAGAGGAAAATGTAATTTCTACATGCTCAGACATGTATGCGTTTCTTTCAGACTGCCAAAGGGCAGCAGATAACAGCTCAACAGAGAACACAGGATGCCGTACTTCATCCTTTTGAGCTTCAACCTCTCTGTCTTGGCACTGAGGGGATTTGGAAATGTCAGAGCTTAGGTAAAGGTCTGGATTCTCAATATCATACACATGGAGACTGTTACTTGTAACGCCGGCCTCGCTAACTAACAATATAGGATCCTGAACTCCGTAAGATAAGATAAGATAAGATATAGACTTTATTGATCTCACAGTGGAGAAATTCACATGTCACATATTGTAAACATATTGTATTTGCTTTAAAATCAAAGTAAAGTGTGATATTGTCTCTTCAACTATAAATACTGGCTGCTCCTGCTTTGAAGGCTATTATATAAGCTGTTCTTATATATTCTCATTTTATAGTTATAAAAAAAATCATAATCAGCTAAAATTGGTGTTGTGAGGTTAAAGCTACAAAAACCAGCGCTAGAATAAAACGAATATATTACAATTAAGGTCATTTCCATTCATGTGGGTACATCAAAGTACACAGAGAAATTATTGTGTTTCCCATTGTTAGAGAAGCTCAGATAACAGAATACACATAAAAAACCAACTCGTTGCATGTTATAGTTGTATCACTTATTGTGCAGCATTGCTTTGCAGTCTAAGAGTTTTACACATTTACCATTTACGAGGTGAAAATATTAAACGTAATCCTAAAATTAGCCACAAAGACCTGAAATTGGCGACGCATCTTCAGTTCTCAGGCCTGTTTAATGGGACAAAGTTACTGAAATGGTAACCTCTAGTCCAGGAGACTAGAGGTTACGCTGAAGCATAAACATAAAAGCAATGTTTAACAACAACTGGGAGGGAAATATGCTGAATCAAATATAAATGCCCATATCTGGGGTTAGGCTTGGCATTATGCACTAATGTTTCTGACTTTGGCTCCAATTTGAAGCACACATCTGCACCAGATTTGATACGATTAACAAACAGCAAACGGTACAGGAATCAAACTGGCCAGCTTTTCAGTTATGTCAAACTGGAGTCTGATCAACATCAACGGAAGATTTCAGAGCTGAATACGGCCTCCATCCGAGACACGTCTCAGCTTTTCCACCTCGCAGGCTTTCTCTCTCCCCCCCCCCCCCCCCCCTTCTCTCCACTCACCACAGTGGAGCTCCGAGTTGGCAGGTTGGTACATTTCCATTACGAACAGTTCCTCTTAAACCTCTCCCAAGGAATGATTAAGTTGTTTTAAAGCCAATACACCACAGAAAAGAAACTAACACAGGGTCAAAGTCTGCTCTCATTTTATTTTTAATCAAGTTATACTCTGTTTAGATCACAGCTAAGTTTCTTTACCTTTCACGAAGCGCTGTGAGTCTGCCAGGAGGCGTTTTATCATCCCTGTTCTTGTCAGAGTTTCTTTCTGCTGCTCAGTTCCTTGGATATCCACAACGGGACGAGCTGGCACCGTTGAATAAGTAATGCTCTCGTCATCTTGAAACCCAACACTGGCTCATGTTTTTGTCACTGAGCCGAATGAAGCACCCAGATCAAATATACCCCGGTGTCTAAAGTGTCACAGCTAAAGGCTTCATGATGTATTCATGCATACCAGTGCATAGCCCTGTTATTGTAATATGTCAGCCACCTAACAGGAAAATATTTCCACTTACCTTCAGTCGACACTGGCTGTATCGTTATTCATGTAGTGTTTATTCTTCCAACTTTGCCATTACTATTTATGGAAACCAAAACTAAGTGTCAGTGGTTCCTGATATATCAAGATTACACAAACGTAATTATACCCGACACATTTGAAAAAAAAAAAAAAAAAGCTCTGAGTTTTGGTTTAGTTTTATAATCCATAAGCAACAGCCAGTTTGGATTGACCAAATCTGTAACTCCTGCAGATCCCTGCCAGGTGTCCGTCAGCTGTGACAACGTTGACAGTGTCAAGGAAGCAAAAGACTAGATAAACTTCCCATTTAGCAACTGTGCCTTACAAAGAGGAATAGATAGATTTCTATTAGCTCCCACTGTAATAAAAGGCTTTTTTCCACTCTGTTCTTGTCACATCTTACAAACAAAGACAAATAAGAGGGAGCTCCTCTAAATCTAAGGCCACTGCTATCAACCAGTAGAAGGTGGCCTTCCCTATCCAGGTCAATGGACAATCTCTGCCTCAAGTGGAGGGGTTTATTAGAATTATCTTGGCATCTTCCTTCCTCATGAGGGATGGTAGTATCAAGCAGTACATGGACAGATGGATCGGGGCTTTTTCTGCAGTAATGCAGTTGCTGCTCCAGTCTGTCACGGTGAAAACAGCTGAGCCAAAAATCAAAGCCTTACTAGTCTGTCTACATTCCAACACTCACCTATGGTCAAGAAATATCAATTAGGACTGAAAGATGGAGATCACAGATGAAAGTGGCTGAAATGACCTTTCTTTGCAGGATGTGGCTGGACTCAGCCTTACAGACAGGATGAGGATTCCCGTGGTCCGGGGAAAGCACAGAGCAGGTAGCTATTAGACAGCCACCACTTCAGGAAAACATTAAATTCCAATGCTGTTGCCAGTATTGCAAATACAATACTGTTTATGATTAAACTTCATCGACAAGAGATTTTCTTTTACAACCTGTCTTCCCCACGCTCCACGGGATCAAGCATCTCAATCGATAAAGAAATACTTTTGGTAGGAACATTAAGGGAAGTTGGAGTCAATTCAACTGGATAAATGTCTGTAATAGATTTAGAGTGAACATGTGAAATTAGAAAACAATATCCTGCCATATATTTCATACATGCTTCAGTGATTATAATAATGCGTGCACTACTACTGTGATTACAATTCAATTTAATCTGCAGCTCTAATATACAGTTTACACAGCACAAACAAATAATTTACTTACCTTAACGATAGCAACATCATTTCAGGACCAAACTAAATTTTGGCTGAAATAATTTTTTTATTATTAATTTATTTATTTCTATAATATACTGTTAACAATAGGCTATTGTTGTGTCCTCTGGTTTTTTGGGGTTTTTCTTGGTGACTGAGGATTTTCATAAGTAGCAATAAGTACAAAAAATAAAAAGGATTTAAAGAGACACAAAAGACACAAAGCCAGGCATCCCAACATTCATACTTAACCTTAGATTTATCATATGGGTGGAGGGGACCAGAGTACCAGGAGAAAACGCAGGCATGCACAGGGAGAATATACAAACTCACAGGCTGGGATCTGAAACCAGAACTTTCTTGTTGCAAAGCGCCCCCCCCCTCCCCAATCTCATTGGTTTGGTACCGCTCCAAACTGTTTTTGTTTTGTTTTTTTCTGAATGGGTTTAAAGAACAATTGTGGGTTTTGTTTTTCATGATTGAGAAAGCAACAAATCAAATGTCATCACGTTGTTTAGTTAAAGTCAAAGGCTGTTTTGGATACTTTTCTATGTATCAGATAACTGATGACCAGTAAAAGGTAATCAATGGAGCAGATTGTCACAAGAAAACAACAAAATAAAGGTCAAAAGAATCGAGATAGGACGTTTTACTGGACAGCGACAATATGTACATTTACAAACCAACAAGCAGAACTAACGTTAATCTTTGTTTACTTTATGTGTTCTCTGACAGGAGGAGATGAATAAAAACTCTGTAGGAAAATATCCACAGTCCAAATCAGTACACCACTGGACATCATTTTACTGCAAAAGCTCTCATCAATCAAGAGTGATGAAATATATTGTTTCTGTATGAATCATCAAACCCCTGTAAACTACGATGACTAGGAAGGTTACGCTGACGTGAGCTTGATTGTCTCAAACCATTTTCCTTAAATGTTTAATTAATTGCTACAAGCCTATTTGTTGGAGAATAGGTTGGAGAATAACCAATCACGGTGATGCATTTGCCCTTCTAAAACTGAGAATCTGTAGAGGCCTCAGACTGAAAGAAATCCTCATATTTTAGTCCAAGAGAGTTGATTCCTTATATTTGCTTAATTAAATACATTTTGGGGTGACCTCATAGTGAGTTAATCATTGCACATATCAGAATTAAAAACCACTCTGCATGTGTCCTTTATTCATCAGTAATAATAGATTATTGGATCCAAGCTGGAAATAAATACTTACAGACATTGTCTGAGATACAACTTGCACAGATTAACATCATTTGAAGCTATATTTTTATGCTCTGGTTTAATTTTGAACATGGATGCAAACAAAAAGGCACATTTCAAATAACAAAAGGAAAAGGTTAATAAATGGTAAAGTCTGGATTTAGCAAAAAATGAATGTCACACAGGGGAAGGAAGGGCTTTTCTTCATAACTACTGGTTTCCCAGCTACTTTAAAAAGATTTTATAACAGAGATCATCTTGGATGTAGTCCTCTATGTCATGACAAAGATAACTGTAATAAGGCTTTAAAAAGACAATCAAGAAAAGTCAGATTATTTTTCTAGTCTTCACAGTCAAAGATGTGTCCTTGACAGAGCAAAGTGCCAGGAAAGACCTTGAACATTTCCTCCCTGCCTCTTTTAGCTGGCTGATAATATATTTCCAATGGCTTTAGAGAGGAAACCACCAAGCTTGTGAGCATATGGACAGGAATGTTACTTGATCAGAGATATCTGCACTAACTGCTGCGGTCAGTCCAAAAAACAACCAGCACTCCGACCGCAGGCCACTACCATTCACACTCCTCTCCACCATATGGTCTCCTACCTTATAGTCCGACTGGCAATGCAGTACTTCCACATCTTGTTCCATATGACGGTGACATCAGCACGGGCATCAGAAAAACACATACACGGCACCGAAGGCAGGTTACAGAAAAAAAAAAAACTGCGGCGACTGTTCCCCTAAAAGCAGCAGAAGAAGAAAAAAGTCTGCGCAAACTGCTTCCTCAACCACAAATTACACCCCACATGCTTCACTTTCCATAGACGAAGCCACAGTGAGATTCGTTCTTTCACTGCAAAAAGTTGCTCTGTCTGTGCCTTTCCGAAGCCCTCCCTGACCCAGTTTATGCTGGGCTCAGAGTTGCAGCTCTTGCAATCTGCCTGATGACCAAGTAAGGTAAAGGATCAGTACGTAAAGAAGAAGAAAGAAAGAAAGAAAGAAAAAAATATCATCCCTCTTCTTAACAAAAGCTCTCCACCCACATTGACCCAAACACCAGTCCTCTTTCTCCCCTCTGCAGACACTCCTTCCTTATTGTTCGGGCCAATGCAATCTTTCCCTCGGCTGGTGCTTCCAGGATGCTTGGTTCCCAGCGGTGATGGGCAAGCCTTAAATTCATGTTCCCTTTTTTTTAAGGTAAAAACTTTAAAACAAAAGACAAAGCACAATAAACTTTGACTCTCCATGTGTATGGTTATCCCTGGGCCTGGGTCCAACAATCACTCCGTTCTCAACAGGAAGGCCATGCGGGCGGGAGGGTGAGCCCCAGTTCAGCAGCTGGGAGAGGCTGTTTTAAGTTACTTCTCCAAACTTGCTCAAACAGCCCAGTCCGAGACCCAGAAAATGCTGCACTAAAGCCAAAGCAATGTAATGAGTTACGCCCAGTGACCAAAATATTCCAGTTGCTGCAGAATCAAACACATAATGAGCTGTTAAGATTGCATGGAGAAAGAAAACAAATAATCCAGAGAGAACTGAGTCAGAGTCTGAGACCAGCTGTGTCCAAAGTCAAACCTATTTATGAGTATGTTGTAAAAACAGCAGCTTTTCATGCATACACCACTTTGGTGCATTGTATGCATAAGAGGTCAAGGCATATGCAAATGAATGGAGACAATAAGAGAATGGAGGTGAAACAGCACAGTAACATAACAGAATTAAACAGTACATCAGGGGAGGGAAATTATTTTTCCCATGTGAGCAACTCTGGCTGTTGCTGAGGACCAAACCACTCGTTGAATTCAATTATTCCAAGCATAAATGAAAATCTTTAATAATAAACCAAAAACAGGATTTTTGCCATCTACTTTCAACAGCGTACTTTGCAACTGAGCAACGATATGGGATCCACACTACAGGCCACAGAAACTTTATATTCACTTAATAAATAATATTATTTAAAAAAAACAACAACTGCAATTGTGCTAAGACGTTGCCTTCAAAGTATAAATCTAAATTTAAAATAAAGCAACATAATAAGATTCATACATTCATTCATTAACATTTTATACAGCTTTGATTTTGGAGCCTCAGCAGTCTATGTAGCAGCTCTGTAATTTAATGTTACAAAAGCAACACTAAATGCTGAATTAAAACTATTCTGGTTTGAAAATTATTGGTCTCAGTAGAAATTGAATCTCAGTTATTGGGACTGGACCAGAACCCAAAAATCATTGATCAAAGAATGAAGATATCTAAAGTTAAGGCGACCCAGTGAGAAGAAGACAGGACAGGTGAGCTGAGGTCTTGCTTACGTCTGCCTGTTCGAAGTCAAGCCACAACGTTTTAGACAAGTTGAAATAATTTTCCCAAAGTTTTCAGGTTTTAGGGTAAAAAAGAAATACTGAAATAAAAGTGTGTTAACATACTAGCTGGGTTTTTCATGTGTAGAATATCAGCTTTATTTTAATTTATACTGTGAGTGACAGCTATGATATCAAATCGTTTAGACAACCCAGTGAGATATTCAGAGGGCCCACAGAGTTCTCGATGACAGGGAGACAGGTCATCAGCTTAACTGTGAAAAGAAATATTATAAATTTAAACTAAATGGGAGGATTTAGAGAGAAAATGAAAGTGGAACGGGAATGGAGCCTTGTGGGACCCCACACTTGGTGTAGATGCTGTGTCTCAATTTAACAATAAAGGCCTGTATGCTTAAGTAGGCTATACAATGTAAGCTATTTGTAGAGCAGCTCCTCCTCCTCAAGCTGCAATCAACAGACAATAATAAGATCAAAAGCTGTGTGGAAAACAAAATTAAATTAACTATTCACAGAACGGGAGAAAATACACCTCTTGAAATCCATATGAGCTCAAATAAATAGTAAAGATATTATTTTAAATTCAGAGATACAATACTGCACCTACAGATAGGGGATTCCCTGCAGGCTGGAAGCTAAAGCTGAATTATTAATAAATCCTGGACACTGTATCTATTGACTATTTTCAGAAAGCTAGTTCATGAGAAATCAACAATATGTGTTTGAACTACGTGAGAACGGATTAGCATACAGACAGAAGGCAGCATCTGATTTCGAACATCTTTCACACTGCAGCTCGCCTCCGTTTCTGACATCAAACATCTGCATGTTGGGGGGAGCTCACAGAGGAAACGTCAGCAAATATATACAGTTAGAAGTCTTAAACCTAGTAGAGAGAAAATGGGCAAAAAAAAACAATAACCCAGAAGTGTTGCATATTGTTTTGTTTAAGAAGAAAGCAACAGTTTCGGCCATCTGAGATTGAAACATGCAACATAAACACAAAACTTTAAAACCACATTTCCCCCAATACCTTTTTCATTTTCCAGTTTTACATCTTCTACACACACTTGTAGTTGAAGCCTTCGTGCAAAAAATAAACAAATAACTAAATAAAGCATCTTATCTTGAGAATGTAAATCTACAGAATCTGGAAGATCAGATTCATTTGTTGTACACATGGCAACAAACTAAGAAAGTGTAAAAAAAAAATAATAGTGAGTTTTGTTTAAAAAAAACAAAAACAATTCGGAACATTTTTGTAATGTGACTTTTGCAGATAATATTTACAGACTGAAACGCTGGCAAAAGATGTGGAAATCAGCGCAGCATGACGATGTGATTTGCATGTCAAATTTAGAAAGATTAAAAAAAGGCAAATTTAATGTAAGGTGCAAGGGTAAGATTAAAAACGGTGATCTGATTATCCACCAGGTGAGAGGTGAGCATAAGCGGGTCTTAAAGAGACAGCTTTAAATACACTCTGCTCAATGCCGAACAAACACAGAAAACCAAAAGTTATTTCGCTTCATGTTTGGGGGGGGGGGATGCCTAAACCAGATTAACACACACACTGATAATAGCCTGACGAAGTAATCGCACTCTTGTTTGAAGTGATTTAGTGTAGGAGGCATTTTAGAAGAGGCAGAAACAGTGACAGGCTAACATACAAAATGCAACACAGCAGAAAAGGCAAATATGATAGCCACACGTGACCATATTTAAACATACCTCTTGTAAAAGTTGTTGTGTGGGTGCAAGCACAGCACGTGCCAATAATCCAGACAAAACGCTTTGAATTTCCACATCTTCAGGTCAGAGAATCAACAGGGTAGCAGAGTATCCAACCATATTACAAGGCATCCCTGCAGCAGAATTACAGCAGGCGGCTCATAATTTTTTTATTAGATAGAGAATCCTGAGCGTGGACGTTAGCTCCGTCCTCTCCAGCTCCAGCTTCCCCACTGCCACTGGATGACAGACTGGGAGATTTTAACCCGCCCAGAACAACCACATCAGTCCTGGACGGGTCGCGGTCTTCAGAGCCAAATAAAAAGAAGAGAACCCAGATCAGAAGTCCTCCCGGACTGATTTGGACTCAGTATTGATGTCTGGGATCCACCGCCCAAAATTAGCTGCACGTTGGCTCCTTTGGCTCTATTTTAAATCTTATCCAGGTCAGTCAGTTTGTCCTCTGTGAACGTCTCTCTGCACGTCTCGGGAACCTCTGAGACACAACGCTACGGCCAAAGCTCGGTACCCCTCCAGCCGGCACGGGTACCGGAATGTGTGAAAGCCCAATACAACGGGGACTTCTCCAAAACTCCCTCATGTCAGTGTGAAATAACTCAACAGGGATCCCAAACCGTGTCCCGATCTATCTGCTCCGCTGCAAGAACAAACTTTCCAGCAGGGTTTTTTTTCCCCGTCCTCTCTTCAGCTTTAAACCATCCGCACCTTAAAACCACGAACCTTTCCTCTTTTTCTATTCCTGCCCTCTTCCTCTGCTTTTACATGTCTTGCTCTGCGTGTCTCCCTTTCCCTGTTCCAGCTATAGCCATCCACACAGGACCTCCGAAATATGTGCCGACTCCCGTTGCTGGGCAACACTACCGTACTACTGAAGCTTCAAATGGAAGCCGAGCAGCCTGCGATTGGCCGGCCTCTCAACAGGGAGGGGCTGCTGCAATGTTGTAGAACCACATGAGTTCATGCAGAATCTGTGGTCAAATAAACGAGCTTTTAATTCCTCACTCTTTTGTCATTTCCCAGTAAACATCATGCAAGAGATACAGGAAAATGGAAGTCCAATTCTTCCACAGTAATAACGGTAATTATATATTGGTGACTTAGATGCCACCATTTCAAACCCAGACCACCTCAGAGTGTATCTTCATCAGACACACATTCCAAAGTGCTTCAGCGTTTAGCACTGCTTCACTGCCCTCTTTTTCCGGCTAAAGGTTTTCGTTTTTTTTGTTGCATTTGAACATGAGCAAAGTGCTGTTCTCTCTCTGCCTGGGATGCAGTGCCACGCTGCAGTGCCACTCTGACCCAGCAGCCGTGGGAAACGGGGATGGATGGAGGGCCTCTCATCAATATTCAGCCACTCTCTGTGTCCCCAGACACACTGAGAATTGCATGGATCTACACAGATGAGCTACACAAACCAGAGGAAGACAAACAGACATTAATGTGTGTGTGTTAATGCAACTGCTAGTTCGATCTGTTGGGCCTGACGAGCCGATCACCAAATGAGTCTTTCCATACAGCTCCTCGTAAAACTTGGGAAACACGTATTAAAACAACGGCAAAACGCTCTTGTGTCACGACAGTAGGGACACAATAAGATCTGACGGTATTAAGATCTCTTTAGTTAAAGTGAAATCTGTCTCAGGAAGTGCTATCTCTTTGCTGTCAGTGTATGACTTTGCCGGGTGAATGGAGTGTAGCCATTATCATGAGCGCCCGGATATCAAGGTGAGTGCTTTAAGTTCAAGAACATGAATCTATAACCATGATATAAAGCAAGCAGTTCCTGAGTTTCCCCACCGGGTTGACACAGTTGGCAGTAACTCGTCAGGCTGACAGCATCAAGCTAACCACTTTATTTTAATAAACCACCGTTTTATAGGAATAAGGTTTGTGTGACAAGCATTATTACATGTAAACAACCTCTGGCATAGCAAAGACATAAAAAAAAAAACATGTGGGAAAAGGGCTGGGCGATATGGCTTAGAAATAAAATCTACTATTTTATTTTACCAAAATCCGATTAATCGATTTTTTTTCTCCTTTTCGTTTCACAGAAAAAGGAACTAAAGACATTATTTTAAAGCTAAACTGTTTAACTGTCTAATTTGGCTTTTCATTAGTAAAAATCAAGTATTGCTTTCATAAATACATATTCTGGCAAAGTCTAATAACCTCACATCAAAAATGAAAGCGTTCTCATAACTTAGAATTAGTAGTTTATAAATACATAGGTGGCGGTGCACCCAGTGGGAGGCCATGTTCCGTTGCTATTTCTGATTTCAGTAGACGAAGGGTGACAAACTTGTTAACCATACGCGTTGTCCCTATCTGTCTTCTATATGAGGACGTGCTGTCGGTGGAGGAGGAGTAGAAACAAGCAAAGACGACCGTAGATCAGTCTATTTGCCGTTTTATGTATAAATGGAAGACCATCTATACTCTTTGGCCAGTGAGAAGGAAGAGAAAGTAACCAAGAAAAGAAAAAGAAGTAATGACTGGGAGAAAACGAGAGTCTATGTTGGCTGGACAGGTAAGTTAATTCAACAGTGAAGTTTTGGTATTGTTAGAAACAGGGCAGTGTGGTCCAGCAGATACTCTGTCCTCCTGGCAGAGACGGCTCTTTTTTTTTGTCTTCATCTCCCTCTCAGGGAGTATATGTGTACGCGGAGGGGCGGAGTAATATCAGCCAGTTCCCTGTCCACAGCGCAGCAGCGCGAGCGGGTCTCTTTCTCTTGTTTATAGTTGTTTATTTTAGAGCCCAAATAAGTAACTGCAGCCCAAAAAAACCACGACTCACTTAATTTACAATCGACTTTAGAAGAAATATCAAGCAGACTTGGCACAGTGCCAAAAAGCTATTTGCAGTAGCTTGGTACCAAATACACGGAGGACAAGTTGACATTGTCATATTTATGACACTCCACGGCTTCTGTAGTAGTTATTTGTAATTCCCTTAATGCACCACTAGATGGTGCGCACAAGTGTGTAAATCTTACACACTGGGGCTTTAAAAATAAGCTTTTATGTCAATCATTTCGTCTGGGAGCTAACCTGAATTCAAAGTGCTGTGAAACATGCTTGTAAAACAAGATGACAGCCCTGCCATTGTAAACAATGAAAATATAAAAAAAAACAAAAAACATTTGCCGCTAGTGGTATTAAACACTGAGATAGGAACAGGCTTCACTTCAGTGTAACTTCAAACTAACGTAAAAAAAAGAAGTAAAATGGTGAATTGAACTGCCTCTTATTATGGTTAAAAAAGTTTCCTCTTTACAATATTGTGACAGTATATTTTCCTAAACAAATATTCAGCATTGCGTGCTAGTCTCTTCATGGAAGCCCAATGAGTGCATTGGCAAATTAAATCCTGATTTTCCAAAAATGAAATCTTAAAAAATTGTAAATTCCAATTATGTGATTAAATCGATTAATCGCCCAGCCCTATGTGGGAATACCAGATTTTACACCTTAAATCAGAAAATATAATCATAGCCTTCATCTTAGTGCCACACATTACCAGGGTTTGGTTCAGGTAATATTGTTGGTAAATATATTCTGTAGCAGACCGAACATATTTTGTGGGACCAGGTTGATCTTTTACCCATGCAGGTGCAACATTGTTCAGGTTAAACTATATTTTAATTCAATATTAATATGGTGCTTTTTATGTTTATAAATACATATAGTTTGAGAAAAGGTTAAGGAATGGAGAAAGCAGGAGGGCATATACTGATGAATTATTAGGTATCATAAAAGGACTCCAACTCGCATCGCCTATAGAGCACATTCTATACACGGCTGTAGCAGTATAGTAGTACTATAATTAAATCTACACTTTTAAAATTTAATTTCAATTAGTAACCATATTATGTGACCACAGTATTGTTTTTTTCATCAAAAAAAAGAAAGCTCCTGGCCCATATGTGAGCAGATCACAAAGTATTGAATGTGGCTTTATGTTGGACTTTCTAACGACACAAGAAAGACTTATAATATTAAGAAAGTCTATAGTCTATTTTGCTTGTTACCAGCTTATTTGATTTCTTAGATTTCCTGTACAAGCAGCATTTTAACCGAGGGTCTATTTATACTTACCAGGATACAAGCTTCCAAAATTGTAACAATAGAAATCTGTCTAGAGATTTTCTGTGGCTTAAATGCATTTTTTAAGGCTTTCGCTAAAACCATATTTTTTACGTCTGAAGATCATGATAAATCAGTCATGGTTTTACTGCACAAAAGTTGCGATGTGAAATTCTTCACCCCTACTTCAACCAGTTTCACCTGTTTGTAACGGATCGAAACTGACGATGAAAACAAATCGCTTTTCTTTTTAGATGCCTTTTTAACACTTTGCTTCTGTTAGTTGCGGTGCTTTCTTACCAGATGTCGGACCCACAATCAACCCAACAATTACGTCAACAGAACTAAGATAGATAAAAGCTTTGAGGAAACCAGAACAACTTTTAAGTGAGTTGCGTATCCTGGGTGAACAAAAGAAACCGTGTTAGACAAGACGTCAATGTGAGAATGGCAAAACGAGCTAACCATTAGCCACTAATGGCAATAAAGTTGGACTAAGTTATTCGACAGGGTTTACAAATTACTTAAAACATTATTGATTTGTGAATCTTTTAATGCGTTTTTTAATCATAAAATAATAACCCCTAGTTTCCCAAAATATTTTTCAAATTTTGCCTTTTCCTCGTGAACCCCAATATCCTTTACTTCCCACACCTTTACACCTGTTGCAGCCCTCTTTTATCTCCGTTATATCTGATGAAAAATTGGAAACCGTTCCCAAAACCCTTTTACAGAATTTTTTGAGAAAACTTATCTAGTCAGGTTAATAATCCATTTTACTAATTTTATATTTGTTGGAAACAAATGGAGAATATTAGTAGAAATTTAATCATATTTTTGAAAAGGACAATAGTACTGGACATACAAAGGCAATGAACAAAATTAAATCACTTTAAAAAAGTGGGACCGCTTTAAATTTCCATATCAGCCCATAAAGCCCATCAGTCTTTGTGATGAGTCACATCCTTTTAGCTCATAAAACGTCAACTTCAGAGGTGAGTGCTTGTCTAAACCCTGCAGAGTCTGTCCGTCAAAAGTCAGTCAGGAGTGGGAACTTTTTCCGTTTATATCACATAAAAAGAAAAGCTAATTTTCTTTTTTTCTCCTTTTTGAGGTTAGCAAATGGTTGTAGAGCACAGCCGTTTTTTTTTTTTTTGGTTTTGGTGATTCAAAATGGCAGGCATTTGTTTGAGCTGAACGCTGCCAGTTAAATGGATATTTTTTCTCACTTCCAGCATCGCAAAGATCCACCTACACAAGTTTTTCCCACTGCAGTCTGCACCGCAGGACACAAGCCCTGAGGTCGCTGTGACAAATTACTCACTACCAGTGCTTTTACATTAGAGCACAACACGTAATTAAAAAGTTTATAGACAGATAAGAGGGATCCTCCGGGTATCGGCTTGAGGTACCTGTCAAGGCTTTTTTAAATTATCTGTATACAAGACAAATCTTCTTTAATGGTACCTCTTGTAGGTTTACTGTCTTTGATTTTCTCAGCCACACCTCTAGCAAGAGATTTCCTTTAACAAAAAAATATGGATTTTCAATAATTAATATACTTCAACCTATGTATTTTTCACCCTTTACAATTATGCTGTGAGTGAAAGAGAGACTGAACTGGCTGTAGGCTTTTTCCTCACTTCGTTAACTGCAACCACAACAAATCATGTTAGGGGATCAAATTTCAATGATTGCTATCAACACACAGTAAAACATTTTCTGAGAAATTTCCCCTCATTTTTCTTGCATTTAGTGAATAAAAACATTTTCAGCTCAGTCAGATTTAATATTAGACTTTTTATAGTTTAAGCTACATTATGAAGCCCACATTTTACACTCACACATTTTGAGAACATGAAAGCATTTTTCTTAAATTAAGCAACCCTATGCTGGGACCAAATTTGTCTTGCTTTCAAGAAACATAGCAGAGTCTGAACATTATTGGTGGGTGGACTAAGGGGCACAGCACTTCCAGGGACTATAAATCCTGATTGGGACATTCTCTAATAAATAGCAAAGAAGAAACAGGAATGCAACTGCTTCCTTCATCACCAAACAAACAGATATAGAGAAGAAATGTCGATCATGATGCTAATAACAGTTATAACTAAGAGGGGGGAAAATGGACACAATCTGAAACTTTTGGGGAAGTTTCAGAAAGCACAACCTATGAGATGCCTGTTGGGAGCTCTTACGGTGTGTTCACACCAAACGCGATTCCAGCGAAATTTCCGCCAGAATTGCCGGTGACAACAGCCTCGCTCACTTCACCACGTTATCAAATAAGAGGAACCTCTATGTGCTTGCCTGTTGTCTGTTGAATTCAACAGGGCAGACCAGGATTTTACAGAGCGAGTCAAGGTGCTGTATTTAACGTGGAAAGCCGAACAACGGTGCCGGCATCCCTGTGGGTCCACCAGATCCTCCAGAGATACTCCCACTTTGGGGAGTCCACAAGCTATGTGTTGATCATGGTTGCTTCCCGCAGTGCTTCCGTCTGTACAGGATCCGAAACCGTTATCCCCGTTTGGGTACGGATCACCCGTACAACAGAGCTAAGGGGCTCTGGAGCTCAGACAGGAGCAGCGGGAGAGCAGAACAAGAGGCCGGGCAGAGACAGCGGCTGGCCATAACCAGCACTGGAGTTACAAGAGGAGGACGATGATGAATGATTTAACGGTCCTTTTAAGGGCTAAATTAAAACGCCTTTTTTCAAAGCCACCCACGCAGCTCTAAAGAGCATTCCCCACTGTATCCCATGTCAACATAAATTTTTCTATCCTCCATTTTGACAGAAAAAAGCTTCGTCTCCGCTGCGCTCCTTCATCATATGTCACAACAACATCTAGTCTCTGATTGGTTGACGCAACGCCAATTGACAGAAAGGTTCTGATTATTGAACACCAGCGAAAGTCTTTGCAGGTTCCGGCTTCGCTTGTTTTTCTCTAGTCGTGCTGATTGCATCGCAAGTCGCTACTTTGCTCCTGAATGTACCTTTTGCATGGGGATAATATGTAAAACACCCGCTTAGGTCGTCTCATTCGTGTTCGGTGTGAACGCACCAGGCTAAAGGTAAATACAAAAGAAAAGGTAATAAAAGTCCATTTTGATAAATTTCCCTTTTTTACCTCCAGCCAATGTCAGAAGCAAATATGTGTGTAACTATCAGCTGTCTGTCTATTCAGCAAAAAAAAAAAAACTCAAGCTATACAAAGAGAGATTTTACCCAAACTTGGCGGTAAGGTGATATACTGCCATTGAAAAAGCATTAAAATTCTTAAAAAAAGTTAAGAATTCCTAGAAAAGTGGTTCCTAGAGTTTCTGAAAGTAGAATGGGAGGCAGAACCTTTAGCTATCAGGTTCCTGTGGAACAAACTCCCAGTTTTGGTCCGTGAGGCCCTGTTTACTTTAAAGACCAGGCCTAAAACTTTCCTTTTTGACAAAATGTATAGTTAGAGTGGCTTAGGTTATCCTGAGCTATCTCTGTAGTTATGCTGCTATAGGCTTAGGCTGCTGGAGGACATCAGGGCCTATTTTTCTCACTCTGCTGAGACAATATGTTCTGAATGGGCACTATATAAATAAAATGTAATTGAACTGAATTGACGGAATTTTGAAATGTTTACAATGTTAGGGAAAGGTGGGTAACAGAGATCATCAAACATGGACTAACATTCAGAAATTAGTTTTGATGAACGTTACGTGGACTCAGTCAATATTACTTTACATGCAATGTGAATAAAAAAAAACAATGTCAGGAAAGATGTAGTGAAAGTTGGTCATCAAGTGTATGACAAAGAGCTTCAGATTTTGTTTCTAGGTCAATATATATATATATGTGAAAATGTGCTGAAAATATCAATGCCTTATTAGTTTTTTTCTAAAATCCTCACTGTATTGAACTGCAGGCAGATCAATATAAATGCTCCCTGTTTCATCAAAAGGCTATCATGGCTGTTCAGCCATCAATCTGAACAAATGACCTCCTTTGAAAAACCCCACAACACTTTGCTGCTTCATACTGCTCTATAGTGATCCAGGCTGATATTAAGGTTGGGGAGAAAAGAGAGGACACATCCCTCTACCACTGACAAAGCCACTGATTATCTGCCTGGTGGATTTCAGGATGGCTCACTTTGGGCAAGACTCGAGCAGTCGATAAACACATCAATCGAAAATGCGATCCACTGGATGGGAGGAGGAGGCAGATAAAGAGTGAAAAGAACAGGACACAAAGAATCCCCCTCAATTCCTAAAACACATTTGAACCTGATGGACAAAACGAGTAAGATCATTTGTTTTTCCTGACTGGATAAATGCTGATTACATGTCCATATAATTTGAAATTCTCCTTGCAGGAATCATAATAAAGCTATTTACAAGCATAAATCAAGTGGAGCACTATGGCGAAAACTGTTTGCTCCACTTGTAAAAGCAAAATCTGTCGAGCTCTATCTGGCATTGAGACATCAATTCCTATTGCCACATTGCTAGACAGGACACTGGGGAAAAAAAAAAAAAAAAAAAGAAAAGATAAATGCTGATTAAGTCAAACTCTTTCAAATTTTTATATATTACTTTTAAAAAAACAGGAAACAAAAAGCTTGCTTGGGTTATACCAATGATTATTAATGAGCCCGAGCTCATATTAATGCCCTGTGATAAACAGAGTCTGAAAAAATGTGTTGCCAAAGTTCACCCCCTGGTGGTAGTCTGCAGCAGCTTGCATGCCTTAAAAGCTGAGGAGCCAATGAGATGCTGATGTGATTGGAGGAACGAGGAGACTGATGGTTTTGGGGATTTACCCTAACTGCATTAGAACACAAGTCTTATAGGAGCATTTAGTGAACACCATATGGGCATAATCATATTGTGTTTGTTATTCAAAAATGATCTGTTATGAGAAAGAAACTATGATCATTGAAATTTACAAATGTCAACCTCACCAAGTGGCCATTCAGTTATGCCTCTTGTGTAAGGAATAAAATCCAAATTCACGCACCCAGCAGGGTGATGCTGTTGATAGATCAAGAGAGGCTTTAGAATATGCTTGCATGGTTGTGCATCTGTTTTTCTGTGACAAGACATGCACCGTTCAGTGTTTTCCTGACCATATAATTCTGATATTGACTGAATTATGTTGGTTTCCTTTTTCCTAACAACCATAGAACAAAAGGGAGAATGCTACTCTACCTTCTTTGATAGAGGTGTAGTCATTTTGAATCCAGCTATCCCCATTATCTCTTTCATGCACCAAAGCATTTGCGCCTAACCTTTACTTGTTGTTATTAAGTGCATAAAAGTACAAAAATGTTTTTAGTTTTGATGAATGAAATAAATAGAGAGAAGAAAAAAAAAATTGTTTACAATTTGAGTCAGACCAATCAGAGACAATTAAGAGACAACTGGCAAGTTTCAATCTCTGGTTGATAGGTAGTTCTGCTAAAGCGATCACTCATGAACTGGTGATGCGTCTGGAGATCTCTGTTTGGTACGACCCAAAGCCGGGATTCAAATTTAGGACCTTCTTGCTGCAATGCAACAGTGCTAACAACTGCGCCACCATGCAGCTCTTACTTGGGCCAATCTTGCAAAAAGAATTACTGTACAGTGTGCACGAATACAAGCTCACACAGATCCTACAGTACAACTGTGTAGCTGTCAGCTCGAAGAGCAGCCATGTAGAACGGAGAGAGAATGACTGAACAGAAGGCTGGTAGGGGGAAAGTAAAGAAGAATTAGAAAAGAGGAAAACGACAGACTGAGACTGACTCAGTACACCAATTACCCTGTCAGATGTAGGTCCACTTTTACTGCACAACACACATAGAGGAGGCTGAATCTGTCAAGGAAAAGTCAAAAGTAAAACACAAAAGGCGGCAGACATACAATCTGTTTAAGATCGTGAGTTAGGCTCAAATTTCTTACAGCAGCTTTTATTTCAATAAGTGCAAATACGCCGGGAACAGTGCACATGCTATTCCTAGGGAAAACATGGAAGAATTTATTGAACATAAAAGTGTCTACTTTTATATTTACAAACCCAAACATTTACTGTATAAACCTCAAAATGATTGGAGATTTGGCTTGACTGAACTAAACTATCACTGAACTAAAATTTAGCTTTATAACCCCTTTTTATGACAGTCAACCAACTTCTGACATGCATGCCAGTCCGTCTTAGATGTTTGATGCCACCATTCAAGGTCTTTAACTGAATTAAGGTTCAGGTATCAGGCTGGCCTTCATTAATCTTGTTGGTCTGGAAACAAGATGATGAAGACAAAAGTCTAGACAGTTTGTGTGCAGGATGTCTGGGGTCTACAGAGATTAGCTGCCATTTTACTGAACCAAGACCTGTGCAAGTCCTAGACGGAGGAAATTATTCAATGCGGTTTGGACCTGTCCCGTTTGTGGATGAGCCAAACCACACAGTGATGGATGAACACAAGACAGAATGATAGGAGTGCAGAAGATGAGCATCAGCTCCAGTGGAAGGTTGTGCTTCTTGTTGCCGCAGGAAGTACAGTTTCTGCTGGGCCGTCTTCCAAACACTGTCAATGTTTGAGGGGATCATCTCAAGTCCTGAGAAAGAGTGGTTCTAGGAACCTGAAGCGATCCACAGCAGACACAGTGTTGTTGAGGATGGTGATGGGAGGCAGTGTGGAGGGAGTTCTCCGGATGTCCACCATCATCTCCAGAGTTTTAGCGGAGTACGCTCCAGGTGGTTCTGACAGTACCAGTGGTCCAGCCGATCTACTTCCTGTCTATATGCAGACTCGTCAATGTCCTGGATCAGATCCATGACAGTGGTGTCATCTGAAAGCTTCAGGAGTTTCCCAGGTGGGTCCGCTGATATGCAGTCATTTGTGTACAGCTTTAGAATAACTTGCATCCCTAGTATGTATGTATGTATGTATGTATGTATGTATGTATGTATGTATGTATGTATGTATGTATGTATGTATGTATGTATGTATGTATGTATGTATGTATGTATGTATGTATGTATGTATGTATGTATACACACTTAACAGAAACATGGATTTATTTGCTTGGTGATGTTGGACCGTTATTTTGAACACAACCGTATATGTTTGGCTCAGCAGGATGTGAGCAGGATTATAACTGAGTCAGCAGTAACACATCAATATGACGTACCATTCAAATCCTAACAGGATTATCATGTCTCGTTATAATGCATGGGAACAAAACATACACTGAAATTTAGCAGTCATGAAAGCGACCCCATGTATGTGCAGAATATATAATTCTGACTCATCCAGAATACACTCTTTACACACTACTGGATGTTGTTTAATCACGACCAGTGAAAAGAAAACCGAGGAAACGTTCACTCCTGTCTTAATCCGGCTGCCTTTATATAACATTGCTGTTCACAAACATTTCCTTGTATGCATCCACAGGAACAAAATGTTCTGGAAAAGCATCCTTTTCCGTTGCACCCCTATCTCCGTGCTGTCGCTTCTGACGTTGCCGTTGGCAAAGGCAGGGGCTTATTATGGGCCATTTCAAACTACGGACGCATCAGTAAGCACCTCTCCCCCAGGGAAAGTTTTAAGTCGGTGAGATGCTCCGCAGCCATGGCAGGTTTTGACCATCCTCACACATGGCTGATGCAGCTCCAGCTGCAGACTCAGCCCTTGGAAGCTGAAAGCCAGATGACAGCTGTCCTGCAGTTGAAGTTGTCGTTTGGAAATGACAGCCTTTCAAGCTGCACAGGGGCTGACTGAAGTATATGCAAAGCACATTGTGACTAATGCGTCATCCCTTTTCATCTATTACTGATTGAATGATGCAAATTCCAATAGATTATATTATGTTCTCATCCAATCTGTTCTGTTCAGAGGATCATTGATGGGAGATGGACAAGGCCCCGTGAAGCTCCTACTAATATCATAAATATAAGAATGGATCAAGATGTGCTTATTGAGTCCTTAACATGAAGAGTCAGTTCGAACAAAAGTCACTATGGTCACTTTGCAACATGAAAGTAGACGTTTGTTGCAGCAAAAGAGAAATGCTGATATAAAACAGTATTTTTTTCTTTAATAATTGCCTCACATCCCGCTCTGTGGCATTAATCTCCGTATCCTCTGATTCCGCGTGAGCAGCATCCTCGATGCCAGACCATGTGCTTCATTTGTACAACCTTGGATAGTGTTGCCGTCTTATGCAATGGGACCAAGCATACATAGTTGTTGTCTGCAATGGAGGCATATTCAGAGCAGCGCTGCCAGCTGTGTGCTCCTTCGGTCTGCAGACCAAGCACACTCTGTTGTCAAAAGGCTCGAGCTTATAGCAAAGGAATGTGCTGTCGGTGCCTTACAGCTCTGGTGACGCACTCTATTTTTCATCATTGCTCACGTCACATGAACAGGAGCACTGCATTAAGTATGACTCTGCCAGGGACTGGGGGAAAAGGGCATTCCTCTTGGAAACGTTTTATGGCACGGCTGCCCTCTGAGGATGCATGACATTATACCGGATGAAGGGTGAAGCCCATCGATGCTCATCTCTGGATGAAATAGTAGTTTCTGAAAGGTGCTGCTTATAGAATGCAGTTATAGATAGAAGAAATTAACCCATGCGCTATGAGCAGATCAGAAGACTATATAAAGAAATCATTGTTCTTTTTTTAGACCAAGTTATACAACATCTGACTAATGTGGCTGGCTAGCCATGGTGGGTTAAATGTCTACAAATCCAGTTCATTCACTGGATAAAATTAACTTTCTGTGCAATATAAAAATGCGGCCTGAGAGGAAGCTAAATGGCAATTTCTACATCTGCAAAATGTATAATGACTAAAAAGGCATCAATTTGCTGGTGACCGGAATCAGACAGTTTTCAGCTTGATCGGCCCTTTGCAGCAACGGGATAGTTGGATACTCAAATATCCAACTTCTGTGCAATCATTAAATAAATACAACGTATTACCCAATATCAAGCCATGCAACAGCAACACTCTTTGTTGTGGATGCTATTTCTGAGGAAAGAAGACTGTCAGGGATTTTCAGTATCAGTAGGGTGTTTTTTAATCAAGTCAGTGGTAGCAGAGAGGTGAGGGAAGCTTTATAAAAAGAACAAAAAAAATGCTGTTTCTATTTTCTACGGCATTAGCTGACATATCGGTTTCATTTACAGGAGCGAGAGAGAAAGGTTTTCAGCAGATAATAGGAAGGCTGAATTATATACAAAGGGGCTCTGTTTTATATTTCTGAGGTTTAAACTTCTGCCTTTTATGAAAGCGTTTCTCAAACCTGGCCCTCCGGGCTCGTTGTCCTGCTTGTTTTAGGCGTTTCCCTACTGCCATGCAACCGACCTGAATAAATTGATGACTGACAGGAATATGCGCACCTTGATGGCTGAGCAGGTAATGCAATTATTTGAATCAGGCGTGCTGGAGCAAAGACACGTCTGAAACACGACACACCCTGAGGACCAGGATTGAGAATCGCTGGGTTATGGAACATGTTGGATTTGGAAATGTTTGCATATCTCTGGAAATTTCAGAGTTAAGGTCAGGATCTAGATGAGAAAGTGCATTTTTTTGTAAAGCTAGCTTTGTAAAAAATGCTAATTGTCAAGATGTGAAAAACCCCATTTAAATGTGAACAGTTAAGACCGTTATCATTTTGTCTTTGTTTTAAAATAATAGCAAACTGTTTTACAGTGACTGCTCTCCCATAGGATGATACTGCCTCTATCCCTAGTCTAAATATTTAACAAGGGGTGCTCATGACAGGAAGGCGTTAATAAAATACGTTCTTATAACTTGTTCTTTTATAGTTCTTAAAAAGAATTGGATCAGTAAAATCGGAAACATTTACAAAGAAGACATTAGAAATCGTCCACAAAATTCTGCTCGGTTCATCTCTGGTGAAAACTAGATATTTTAAACACCAGAGTTGCTCTTTCTTTAACTATATCTGCAAGCAGTTTGTACAGAACTGGACAACACGACCAGCATCAAGCTGTTTTTGTGGAGCAGTCAAAGAGAGTCTGCATCTTTGTGTGTCAAAATAGTGATGTCTTTTCTTTTAAAGCTCAAGAAACTTATCTGCTTCTGGCCCTCTGATGCAGCGGGGTCAGCTTTAGAAATCCAGAGGGGCGTAGAGCTGCCAACTATGATAACAATGTCATTTTCAACAGAACATCCATGAATCCAGCTCCAGTTACTGGCAAGACACTGGCTGTCCTAGTACCCATCTGTCACAAATCTCCTTTGTCCTCCACCAACCAATGTAGTCGATTTGGATGAGACTTTGATCATTGTGAGCTTTGTCCCCTGCCCCGGTCATGTCACTTTGTTTGGTTAAAGCTTTTCTTGAACTGGACCAGAGAATAAGAGAGAAATCAGCCATTGCAGGAGCAGATGTCTCACTGTTTATTGTGCAGCTGCAAAAACAAATACAAGAAAAACCATTTAGATTTAAGCATGCAGTAAAATCTTACACTACCAAACTAAAGAAATATGTTAATATGAGCAACTCATTGATGCATATACATCTTGTGCAAGTAGGTACAAGATGCAAAGAAGTGATTTAAAATAGTAAAAGAGCAGCAGCAGCAGTCTGCGTATGAAATACTCAGTGGAGACCCGTGAAAGTCTCATTTATTACGGTGACCGATCCTCACGTACCATGGCATGACAGGGTAATTGAACGTTGCCCATCTGCTCATATGTAGAAAATATGTGTATAAAAATATGCAGCGAGGCTTACAGCGTCCTATAAGGACCACACTTGCCATAGCAAGATATTTAAATGTAGCTCTGTAGAGAAATAGGGTCGACAAACCTCATTCAGCTGATTGTATTGTGCACATGGCAACAGAAGAAGGTATGAAGAATTGATACACAAATGCCAACTCGTAATAAAAAAAACAAAACAGAAAAAACATCCTGGCAACAAAAATAGGTATGATAACATTTCATCAACCTTCCAACCTAGCTGGTTTCCTGGATGGTTTACTTGGGGAGGACTGCAAGCTTTGCACACACCGACTGTGTGTAGAATCCTAAAATAAAATGAAAGATTCAGCCGCAACTTACACACACACACACACACACACTGGACCAATCATGCACAGGACCACACTCACTCCCACAAAGATACAGCCGCGGCTCATGTGCCCAGTACGAGCTGTCACAGCATCATGCAGAAGTGAGTCATGTTTCCCGGGTCCCCGAGGCTCTAAAAGCATCCCTCACATGACTCCTCTGTGATCACAGCTACGACGGCAGCTTTGCAAACACAAAAACAACCCTGAGGTGTTATCGCGTTACATGAACACACATGGCATTCACGCATCTCCGCGCTACCGCAGACTGCCATTCACACAAAAGCACGTTGCACCATACTACCCCCTCCCCAGAACACGGCTGTTGTTTACAAAGAACCGGAGGCGAACGGGAGAGGACATAGCAAGGTCTGAGAGCCGTAGGTGACTCAGCACGGACTGTGGAGTGGGTAGACACAGTGCTTTCCTCTGCCACCCACTTGACTGCTCTGCCGATGAATGGGAGTCGCACCAGCGCCGGCGAGGCAGGCGAGCCTGACTGTCTACCTGCCCTGCCGAGTTTACAACCGTACGGTTTTACTCACATGTCATAGAGCCGGTAGCCCATGGCAGAGCCTGGTCTGCTGGGGTGGGACCCCGGGTCTCGTGTCCTCCGGGGGTCTGTGCTGCTCACCACGGCGCGCCACACGCTTGGCTTGTCCATCCTGACTTCTGGCGAACGGGACGCGATGGGTGGAACGGCGTGCGCACAAGGGCTCACTCGCATTCACTCTCCTTCCCAGTCACAAACATGGGCTGCCACAGAGCAGTGCGTGCGTGATGTAATGAGGAACATCCAAGAGGCTGGCGGCCAGTGGGGAGGTGCAGAGGGGAGGAGGACAGTAAGAAAGGAGGAGGAGGAGGAGGATGTATGGGGTGGGGATGTGGAGCCCAGGAGATACGCGAGCTGTCTGGCGTGCAGCCTCTGTTCTAAATCATAAAGGATGATTAGTAATTCTTCACAGGTAGGAGTGCCAGTGGTATCTGCCGCACATGATTTAAAAAAGACGCGACCCGCCGGGGGCTGCTGGGAGGTTCACTGGGATTATTGTGCATCTCAAAGATACGGGGAAGCATCTGCGGACACGTCTCTCCACCCTCTCAGCTACTCTCAGTAGTACGGTCCTCAGATGGGGCCATTTGATAGGCTGCATGGTCTCCATAGAAACAAGAGGATGTGTCAGAGGTAGGGCTCATTATCATGCCTCCTATTCCCCCCTCCTTCCCATTTTTTTTTATTTTCTCTCCCTCTCTCCCCTCTTTTTCCCATTTCTTTTCTCCTCACACACTCAGCCCCCTACCACCCCACAGCATCCCTCTCTCCACTGGAATCAATGCTTCTTGTCTGCAGAGTCCTTAAAAACACATTCTCATCATGATACACAACACGAGCGAAAACTAGTGGGTGTGCTCATCTTATTTGTGACATTTGGGAAAAAGTAAAGATCAAATAAAGTAGATGCACTGAGGAATCACCTAGGGACCAGGGTGACCAGCTTCGACCAGTAATCGGTCAGTCAGAAAAATAACCTTTTTCCAGTCAGTGAACACAACATGGCAAAGTGCCATCATATCATCACACAACAACAAGACTCCTTGTTGTACATGTTTTTAGTGAGGGGAATCTAATTTTAGAAATGATAAACCACAAAGTAAGCTTTTGTCAGTGTCATTGGAGGTGTTTAAAATTAAGAGGCACCAAAGCTGTTGTGAGCTAAACTCGGCACAAAACGTAAGAAATTGTGCGTTAGTTGGATTATTTATTTGTAATAATTCTTCCTGGCAATAAATATACATGGCTATAAACTACGTTCTGCATTATGACTGTGAACTTGAAGTCACAGAGAAAAATACTTTAGGAGTCATGTCAAGGTATATTTTTTACAATTATGGTTCACACATTAAAAAGCTTCTAAAGTTTAGTTTTTTTCCAACTAGTACAAAACAAACGATTCAAAATACATTCACATACCTGTGTATGAATTTTTTTTTTATTTGTGCACATTTCTTTGTCCCACAGACACAAAGCTGCAGTTACACCTTCACAAATTCTTCAGTACAAATAAACAGATTGTGCTCTACAAGTCACTAATATTTTTGCTCCACTTAGTTCGTAAAAATGAGGAACAAATTCACACACTTGTATTAAAATCATCCCACAGACACTTGTTTTCATTATATTCTTTTCCTACACAAACACAAGTCAGTGAATGTCACTGCACAGATCGTTGATTTCACACCTTCTTTTCTGGCTTGCTCCTATTTTGCACCATTTGTCACGCCGATGTGTGGAACTAAACTTTCTTTGGCTGGAAGGTAATGTGTATGTCTCCGGTAGAGGTGGCTGTCTGCTCTGGACTCATGGTGCGTTCCATTTGTCCTCAGTAGGCAAAATTTCCGATCTCCAGGTGGGAACGGCCACTAAAGTTGGAATTACGAATCTGAAAGTTGGTGCAACAGGACTATATTCGACTTCCACATTCATAATGGCTGACACTCGCAGCAACAGTGAGTAAAACGCTGTACTTTGACTATTTTTTTTTTTGCAGTTATCTATTATTATTATGTAACAGTCAATTATACAGGGACTACTTTTCAGTGTTCATCAAATGGGATGTGTCAACGCTGTTTATATGCACAAAACACAGCATGAAACCGAGTTATTGTTATGGTTTTACCAACAGTGGCCATAACGGCTAAACAAGCAACGACAAATCACCATCCATTTTAGTTAAATGTTTCATGCTCAGTTGAACAGTTCAGGACGGCTTAAAAACAGACAAAGATTTTGCAATAAAATGAGAATTTAAAACGCTTTTGTGCAAGCAGGTTCATTTTTTCCTACTGTCCAAAAGAAAGGAAAAGGAGGAAATGATGTAATCTAGCCAGTTTGGAGTTCTGAGGTAAACGGAATAAGGGATCAGTTTGCACCAACCAGAAACACCACCATGCTTGGGACTCTGGCGGATCAACGTTGTGTCGAGAGTCTGCAACTGTTTGTCAGCAATTTAGCAATTTATGTTCATCAGTGTGTGTGTAAGATGTAGGACAACATGTTCTGTAACTTCTATCCCTGAACTTACCCGTTGACGATCGCTTTGCAATAAATCCAAACTTATATTTGAATATTTCTCAAATTGCTGAGATACAGAACTATAAAGGCTTCAAACGTTTAGCCTCTCTTAGTTTTTTAATGCCAGACATGCCCAGAAATGTATGACTTACAGAGATTGCCCCGCGAACAAGCCATACTAAACCAGAGAGGACATCTGAAATTTTAAGCACTGTTAAGGCTTATTTCTATTTTTTTAATATGAACTGACAACTGACATTTAGGCAGCTAAATGAGTCCGAACCAATTTTATAAAATACATTTTAGCTTCTTGCAGCCACATTCTGCTGCGCCTCTTCTAAATAATACAGATGATACTGTTGTTCAAGCTCTCACCAGGTAACAGTAACCAAGGCGGGGCGGTTGTCTGGAAACCAAAGGGTGTGAAAAGAAATGCAGACCCACACACACACACACACACACACACACACACACACACACACACACACACACACACACACACACACAACCCATGCAACGACTTTGTATTGACTTCCATTCATTTTAATAACTGCATAAATGCAGGGAATGCCCTAACCTTGCCCTAACCCTTGCCAATGTATGCCTAACCCAAAAGGGATCCGAAGCATTAGGACCGGCCTTTGGTCCACAGAAGGCCCATCGTTCTTAAGAAGGTTGTGAAAATACCAGAAAATCTCCTACAAGGGTCCATAAACAAAGACACACACAGACACAAACCTGAAACAGAAATCCCAGGCTGATGGTTCCGGTCTCCAATACTGGATGTTTTATGCAGTGTTGTTGATATATCTTGATCTTTAAGGTCAAGGAGAATAATAACATAGGACCTCTGCCTTTTCGTTAATGAACCTGCGTGGTGTAGTAATTGCGTATGCACATCATCTAATCATGATTACATCCACTGTGTAATTGCTTCAGTCTGTAATCATCAAGCATGAGAGCTCTTTCCTCTGTCTGACATACTGATCATGAAGAGCTGTGGGAGTCTGCAAGCGAGAAGAAATCCTGCGTGAATATGAACATGCAGAACGCTACACTACGTCTGAAACAAGCTCTACCTTTTATTTTACTCAGTGCTCTGAATGCCTCTGACTCACACTGCTTCACACTCTGAACCGCTTAACTCTTGTAATGCAGCTCTTGTAATGTCACTTCTAGACAGTTACTTTGTGGGAATTTCCTCTAAATGTCAAGCACAATTCCACCAAAGCTTGGCATGTAACTTCACTTCCAGGCCAATTTGCCTGCCCTCTGAGCTGTTCAGCGTGTGTATGTGCCCATAGGTGTGTGTGTGGAGGATGGGTTCTTACAGGAGCAGTGTGGAGAGCCCAACATCTACCGTGCAACTGAAAGTCATGTCATTAAGATCCAGCAAACCCATCAAATTAAGACCCATCTTGTTGGTATCAAAATACCATTTTATGTCATTCAAATTTAAATACCTTAGATTTGGTTTAGCAGCTCCAACACAAGAAAATGGGAACAATGAGTCTTTACGGTATGCTGCAGAGAATAAAGTACCGAAAGACCCAATTTAAAACTGTTATTTATTTATCTTTGTTGGTTGTCTGCAATGAGGAGACAACACATATCCCTCTTTTGACACACTAATATATTTCAAGATTTTTTTCCCCGTTACCTTGGATGACTGTAGCTTTCAGGTAATTAAATCTTAAAGCGTAAAATGTAATATCACATAGCAACCGATAAAAAGTATTTCCATCCATCCATCCATTTTCCAAACCGCTTTATCCCTCATGGGGTCGCGGGGATAAAAAGTATTTATTCAACAAAACTGTTATTTTATGACCATAATGTTGCCTACATAATCATGGGGAAGACTGCTGACTTGTCAGTGACACCCTCACCAAGGAGGGTTAGCCAAAAAAGGTCATACCTTAACAAGTGTGGTGCTTCAAAGGGTGCTCCAGCTACCCATATTAATGAAACATTAATTGCTAGGAAAAAGTATTGCTTAATAATTTGCATATTATCGCTCAATAATCTGCAACAGATTCAACTGCAGCCTTGAGACAAGTGCATGGCAAAGCCAATAAAGGAGTTTGCTGCACAACCCACTTCATCCCACACTGACGTATCCAGGACATTGTCTACAACTGTCACACTGCTTCTGTTAAGACACCAGTGAACCAGAGACAACATCAGGAGAGTCTTACCTGGGCTAAAGAGAAAAAGGGCTGATTGCTTGGTGGACAAAAGTAAACTATAAAACAGATGAAAACTAATTCCGCATTTAATTTAGAAAAGAAGGTCCACGAGTGTGGTGGAAGATGGAAGAGGCTCCTAATCAAAGTCTCTTTAGGTTCAGGTTGAAGTCTCCAAACAGTGATGATTTGAGGAGTCATGTTATCTGCTGCTCCTGGCCTGCGGTGCCTCATCAAGTCTAAAGTCAGTGCAGCAGTCTACATGGAAATGCTAGACCACTTTGTTTTTTTTTTCCTTCTGCTGACAAGCTGTACAGAGATGCTGATTTCATTTTCTAGCAGAACTTGGCGCCTTCCCACACTGCCAAGGGTTCTAATACCTGCTTTAATGACCATGGCATCACTGGGCTTGATTAGCCAGAAAACCCAACCCCAACCACAGAGAAGCTGTGGACTACTGGTAGCATAAAGACGAGACATCAGAGCCAACAATGCATTAGAGCAGAAGGCTGCAAAATGGCCTTCCTTAACCTCTCAGTAGATCACCTCCACGCCACAGCACAGTTATGTAGTAATTCATACTAAAAGAGCCCAGACCAAGTATTGAATAGATATACTAACTACATACAAAATTATTTGATCCTGTTATTTTGTAATACTCTGAATTTTGAGTTTGATTAGCAGTAACTTAAGCCATAATCATTAAAAGTAGACTATGAGCAGATTATAGAGAATTACGTTGAATCTATTATGTTAAAGTGGAGTTAACCAAGCGTTGGATTGCTCATGCAGCAACAGGCAATGTGAAGTGGGATTACAGCACTGTAATACAGGTTAGTTTTATTATACTGAGCCTGAATCGGTGCAATATTAATCCACTCTGTTGGAGCAGGTACAAGGCGACCCCAAGGCAGCTACAAAGTAGTGCCCGGTCGGTACAAAATGTCCCATGGCATGGGATCATTTACATACCCGACTGAAGACCAAAAAATTTAAAATGTATGAAAAGGTAAAAGGAAGTTTTAAAAGACTGAAAGACGGTCCGGATTCTTGGAAGCGGCTATGTGGCTTTTAGATGTACAAATATTGCACATGTTGGTCTTCTTCTCCCAACCTCCCTGCTGTCCTCTCTCACCATATGGCCCCTTTTTGATCCAGCTGGCCTTGGTGAACAGTCTGATGTGGGCTGTTTAACTCTAGCTGCAGGATTCTGTTCAAGACTGCACAGAAGGCGTGCACTCAAACTCACAAACCCACACAGTGGAATGCAGTTTACTCCTTATTAGAATAAAAATACTAATAAAATCTCCCCAAAAGCTAGAGTTGTTTTTTCCATTTCTATTGTTTGTGCTGCTAAGTCTTAATCTTGCAGAGGGCTCTGTCACGTCCTGGCAATGTCAAATTTTAAATATCTTTTGAATCCTTAAGTGACTGACCCAAAACTTATATTACTTTTGTGTCATGCAAGTAAAAACTGAAATATATTTAGTTGTGAAAAGGTTGACGTTCAATATTTTGTGTTTGCTGCTGTTCTTTTAACTAAAGAAACACATCAACACAATAAAGTGCTTCTAAGCATTGTTCAGTTAAATACGTGAAAGGGATTTAAAACTTATTTAAGAATGTAAATTGTGGCAAAAGATGTTGACTGATCGTAGTTGATTGAAACTAAAATCTGAAGCAAATCCAGACAAATTTAGACAGTTGTAAAAATTAAATCAAAAGCTAGACATCAAATTACGAGGCAGAAAACTTAAAACAATACACTTAGAAAAATACGAAAAAGCTCAATGTTTTTAAGAAACTGTATGAAATGCGCTAAATAAGCCAGATTTATGTACAGAGGAGCCCAACTACAACCATCATTAACACATAAACAGAAGACAAAGAGGCTCCAGTGGGCTAAAGAGGGTGTACCGCGTGACCGTGAATGACTTAATGAAAGTGGGATTCAGTGATGAATCCAGAATCTGCATTGGTGATGATGGAATATTTACTACATTTCACCCTAGTGAAAAATATAAAGATAAGTACCTGAGGAAAACAAGTACATTTCTACAATCACCGATGATATTTGGGGCTGGATGTCAGGTAAAGTTGCAGGAAGATGACAGTTTCTCCCTCTGCAGTAAATAGACATTCTGTGAATCCAAAATAGGTGAGAATTGCTGTCCTTTCTTTGGAAAGATAGAGCATCGTTGAAAAACACGAAAACCTTTCTACAGGGAAGGCACGTTAATTCAATGATAAGAATACAGTCTGATTCTTTGTCAATTTAAAATTTTTGGGTGGCTGGGGGAAGTCGTGCTTCATCCTGTAAAGCTGATCTATCAACTGCTGAACGGGAAGATTAAAACCTGACTAATGAATGCTGGTTCATTACTGAAGTCTGTGTTTCAAAGAGCTGCTGGAAAAGTCAGAGGAGGAAAAAAAAAATATTTTATTTGCAAATGTTTTTTCCTCTACATGACCACAAAACAAGATGTGAAATAAATTAACCTTATTTATTATTGTTTGAGGTATGTTTTGCAAATCCAAAATGTTAAGCAGATAAAGATCACATCTTTGTTTTGCTGCACAGTAAAAGAACCTAACTCCAAAATAGGTGATTTCACTTTTTTTGGTCAGAAGTTGTGTGACTGATGAGAGTCTGAGTGTATGGATTTAGCTTTTCCCCAGTAGTTGTGTCCTTCTTGACCTTCTTATTGTAGAGCACTAGCTCTGACTGTTAAGTGTTCATCAGAGAGACAGCCCGGGGAAAGAAACTGTCTCTGTGGCGGCTGGTTTTTGCAAATAGCAATCTGTAACGCCAAAGCTGATGTAAGAAGTGATAGCTTCAGCAAGCTCATTCAGGTCAGTAATCTGAAGCTTCGAAAACGTGGCAATCTGTGCAAAGCAAGCCTGTAACGTCTGCATTCACTGCTCCGACCACCTACTAGTAGTCCAAACAACAGGCTAAAACATTTTTCATTTTTGCCCAAACGTTGGAGTCAGATGAAGCGGACAGTGATCAGAAAGTCCCAAAGAAGCCACAATATCCACCTTTTAAAGATGTGCAAGTGGTCGCGTGTCTTTATCTTTGTATTCTGTATCCTGAAAGTTCACTGGAGAAGTTTGTGATGTTAAAATCCCCAAGAACAATGAGAGTGTCTGAGTCTTTTTCTCCATGTCTGTTATCACCTCAGAGGGCTTATTTTCAGCATCTGATGCGCAGGCTTATGGTGGAATCTAGACAACGGCCAAAAGAAACAAGGAGAACTCACTCTGTGAATAAAAGGGTTTATAGTCTCTAAGAAAATGACTACAAGTTAGGACTATACGCCTTCTGTAATACTGTGACATCAGAACAGCAACCTTTGTTTATGTGAAAGCCAGTTACATTGGATTTGGTGGATTGAGGGAAAAGGTGTGCGGACTCCAAGTTGCCGAAACTTGTTTGCTGCACTGCAAACCAAGAACTCTGTGAGGTTGGAGATGAAAAAGGGAGGAAAAAATACCTGGATAGGAATATCTGATGTTTAGGAGTGAAAGTGATCACGCAATGGTGGCAGAGAGCAGTATAAGACAAAAAAACATGCAAAGTACTAAAGAGTATGGCTGGGCGGTAAATCAATTTCATGGATTAAGTCAAATTTTAGAGTTTATGAAGGTTTAATTTTTTGGAAAATCTGCATTTATTTTACCATTGCACTTACTGGGCTTCCATGAAGAGAATATCATGCAATGCGGAACATATATATGTTTAAGAAAATATATTGTCAAAACATTGTAACAAGAACATTTTTTGTAACCATAAGACGGGACACTTATTCATTTATTTATTTACTTTTTACAGTTAGTTTGAAGTTATGCAAGTGAAATGAAGCCTGTTCTCAGCTCATTGTGTAAAACCACTAGCAGCGAACATTTAGTTATATTTTCATTGTTTACAATGGCAGGGCAACCATCTTGTTTTATAAGCATGTTTCACAGCTTGTATTTTGTTGCACTTTGAATTCAGTTTAACTCCCAGACAACATGCTTGAGATAAAAGCAAGTTTTTAAAATCATTTCTTAAATTTCCTTCTTTGAAATGAAAAGGAGAGGAAAAAATTGATTAAATCTGATTTGGTAAAATAAAATCTGAGATTTTATTTTTAAGTCACATCGTCCAGCCCTATAAGTGAGTCAAGCACCGAGGCTGCCATCCACGGCGCCATGTTGGATGTAATGAAAATGGGAATGGCCAAATAGCCTCTTTTATTTTATTCTTGTTTGCATCCTGTTACAGAAATACCTCTTTACACAGACTGATTTTCTCAGTTTCCTTGACTCAACATAACTACATTTTGGTGTTGTAAAACATTGTTCCTGTATTTAAGAAAATAGTAAAAACTGTAAAAACTTCCGATTTTATGAATTATGATCACAAAACCTTTCTACTGTCACACGAAACACATACTGATTTTAAAACAAAGGAAGCCCAGACCAGATTAGTAAAAAATACTGAGAAAAAGGAGTGAGACACCAGACGGCCCTATCAGATCTTTAACAGCGGTGACTCATGTCCTCGCATTTGAGCTGAGACAATTAACCTTTGAGTCAAGCCTACAAGGATTAAAAACTGCCCTGATAAACCTTTTAAACACATTTTTATACAAAGAAGTATAAAAGTTTCCTCCTGCCTTTTAAATAACTACATTGCCTTAAAAAGTATTCATACCCCTTGAACTTTTACACACAAACGTCAATGTATTTAATTTGGATTTTATGTGGTAGTTCAACACAAAGTAGTTCCTATTTCTGAAGTGGAAGAATTTTTTTATTTTGAAGCTTTTTGCAAATAAATATCTGGAAAGTGTAGCATGCATATGTATTCAGCCAAATCTACTACAAAACAGTATCGCAAAGCCTAAGGAACACACCTGCCAGGTAAAGAACAAGACTGCAGCGGAGGACAACAACCTAAACAGACAAGCAGAGCTCCTATAAATCTGATGTTAACAGATGCATTTTATCCAAGCTTGCTGAGGCAGAGCTATTTTGCAAGGAAGAACGGGCAAAAATATTGGTCTCTAAACCAAAAGACTTGCAACTGTAAGTAGTGACTCAGAGGAGATAGGCTGCACGCTTTTCAGATTCTAATTTGTACATAAAAAAAGGAAAGTATGCATCTATTTCCTTCCACTTCCAACTTTATATTTGTGTATAACACAACACATCAAGAAAATAAAATGTGGTTCATGATTGTTAAGTTCAAGGTAAATTAATGCTGTGGCAAGATACCGAATAGTCAATAAATGTATTCTACATTATGATTATGTATGAAAAATATCACTACATTATACAAAAAATCTAATCTGCAATCAGAAGACTGTATAAGATTCTTACCCTTTGCCCTCCCTTACCATTTTATTAACGCTGGGAGTTGCTCTGTCTGACATAAACACAGATAACACATGTACTGAAGGTGAGAAACATCGCGTTCTGCGTTTGACCTCTAACGGACTAAATCACCCGTGTCACAATGAAACCTCAAAATGTTTTTGCCGTTACTTTGGGTATGAAAGCGCCTTCATCCCAGAGAAGCTCTGATATGCGTCCACACTTATGTGGGAGCGACGGCTCTTGAAGAAAATCTCCTGGCAGTGAGAAACAAACAGTAAGCTGTTTTGTTCTGCGATATGCAGCTCTGCGAGGATTTGGCCACCTCTCAGGAAGCTTCAGCCCACTTCAAACATCTCCAGAGCAGAGAAAAAGAAAAAGAGAGAGGCGACAAGAGCTAATCATCTCCAGGGTGATTCATGCTATGAACCACAAGATGGCAGTGCATGATCTACTCTGAATGAGCAAAGCTCCGATCATCTCCATCAGCTAAAGCTTCTGCTTAGAAAAAATTAAATAACGGGGGGTTTATATGTAACAGACAAAAATTAGGTAACAATTACATATATGTGGTCCCAGAAATTTCAAGCTGGGACGATGAAAACATATCAACCCGTTGCCACTTTCGTTGTTTCAGCTTTCATGTGTTTAGTTAACAGCAGCTTCCTCTGATTAAAATACACCCATAAAGTTTTTGTTCCATAGAAATATTTTTCCATCCTCCCCAGTAACAGCGCGTCAACGCCTCCCCCCGCGTTTAGATAAGAGACCTCTCCGCCTGCTCCGGGCATGAGAGGCGAGAGGTTTAGCTCCCCTGCTGTTTTCCATGTTACGGCTCTGCACGGCCTCTGTGCGCCTCGCTGGCAGAGGGCTCGGCCGCTGTGCAAAGGCTCCTTCTGTTCCCGGCTTGGCCTCAAGCCTCAGAAGATCAGAAGTAGAAGACAGACGAGCTTTTCATTGGCAGCCCAAACAAAGAGCTGTCTCTCTCTGTCTGAATGTGACACAGAGACAAGAGCGTGACCTCCCAGGCAGCAGCTGAGTCTCTTTGCTGCCATCACAAAGATTTAGACTTCAGTAGATAAACTACTATCTGTAATACAGAAGGAAAGCCCCCGACCACCTCTCATGAGTACATCTGTTTTAGAAAATGCTCTCCTAATGCCTTTAACCCAGCAAAAATACCAATATACTGATGTAAAAAGATTCAATTTTTAAATCGTAGAAATCAAAACAACCTGTAAACAAACGGCATCAAAGAACATGTTTTTTCTTGACGACTTGCTGACAGATAATTTTTTCATTTTGGTTTTGATGCCTTTATAAAACAAACAAAAAAAAATACTTGACCTGTTGCTCACTGAACAGGAATCCATCATAGAAGGCTGATTTTCATCCCCGGCCGACTGATTGGTGCATACCTCTCATATTTTACTGAGAAAATAACACAAGCAAATACTGTGGATAAAAAACAGATAATTACCACACTTTGCCAATAAAAAAACTTCACCGTGCCTTCCAGAGAAAACCTTCGTTGGCAGGCTCAACAGACTTTTCAGATGACTTAATAAAGATGTGTCAGTTTGAATAACCAAGTGATTTAATTTCACAGCCGCATCTATCGGATAAAAACAGACTTCCCCACTTTCACCTTGAGCATTTTCACAGTTTAATTTGAGATTTATCCACACACATTTTAACAGAGTATTTTATAGAATCATCATATGCGATGCATTTTTTTAGGTCCAATTCAGCTCTGAGAGACAAGTCCAAGTCAAGTCCCAAGACTTTAAGAGGAATTTCCTAGTCAGTCTTTCGCTTCCTGTCAAAATCAATTATCAAGTCTTAAAAGAAATAAATATTTTTCACCAAATGCATGCCATCTATAGCCTGACTATATCAACAGGTTGCTTTAGATTAGGAATTCAAATCTTGTGCTACTTTAACAAATGAACATTGAACAAGTACCTTTTATTGTTTTGACTGAGCTTTGATATCCAAAATTCTGTTATGAGCTGCTTACATTTGTATTGCTTTGATAATTTTGACTCCATTAAAGATATAATCATTAAGTCTAAACAGCATATATGTTCCAAAATGGATTGTGAATCAAAATATAATGGAAGAGGTTCAGTGTGTTAGGTAAATAGAAGAGTGTCTAATGTCTGAATGACCAGAACAGGAAGTGCTTGTATTTTTATAAAATATATTTTTTATATTGGTCTTTCACATTTCCACATATATGCGAGTTGTATGTGATCTCCTGTGTGAACTGAATTCATACAACTTAAGTGTCTCGCATGCGCAGTTGAGGATGCGATGACGTCACGCGTAGCAAGCGTGCTCAGTGTTTGCGGAAGTAAACATGGATTATAATGCTGCCGCGCATTTTGCGATCTTTAATTTATTTTCTAACTGGAGCTTTCCCTCCATTGACTTCTTCCCACTTCTGCATAGCAGGACGGAGAATAGTGCCGTTTGTCAAGTATCAGTGACGTACAGGTCGGATAAATGCGACCTGGCTGTACAGACACAGGTCGCATTTGAAAAGATCAGATACGTATCGGATTCAGGACCACATATCCAAGTGACCTGGGTCGCATTTGAAAAAATCCGATCTGTGTTGTTCAGACTGTCATGAAAAGATCAGATCCAGGTCGCATATGGGGGGGAAAAAATAATCGGAATTGGGTCACTTCAGGCTGCAGTGTGAACATAGTCAAGTCTCAAGTCTTTAGATTGAGAGTTTCAGTCAAGTCTTTAGCGCACGAGTCTAATAAGAACCCGTTCCCACTGCAGGCAGAAATCTGATTTTTTGCAGGTCAAGTGACCAGGTCAGATGTTTTAGAACCAGTGTGAACAGCTCAGATCTGGCTCAAATCAGATTTTTTCAAGTCAGATTTCAGCCACTTCAATATGTGGTCCTGAATCCGACTTGTATCTGATCTTTTTGAATGTGACTCCAGTAGGAACAACCTAGGCAGATTTGATTTCACTTTCCTCAACATCTGTCATAACTTTGCACCGGCGGCAGCTGGAAGTGATGGCACTTAGCATTAGCAAGACAGACGGCAGCCGCTTGCCATAGCACTGCTCAGTGGAGGGACAGCCAGAAATTAGGACCTCTAATTTTAAATATATACAGCGAAACTTCGAGCAAAATGGGACGGCTCGTATAGGAACTATTTGGATGAGGGACGTAGCGCATGTCCGTGTAAAAATTTTGTACAATCCTGCACATGGAGGACTGCAACGCGATACAAATGATTGCAACGGATGTCCTGCCTTTGGAGTCAAGAGGAGAAGTGCTGACATATTATTAAAAGTTGCCCACGACTTCCTAAAGTTATGAATGAACTCGGTCTCTGTGAAGTTGTTAAAATCCCCGGCCCGCCATTCCTGGCTGCATCCTTGCTCCCAAACAGACCTCTGTGCAGCCAAAGCTCTGTAAAGGGAGTGAAAGTTTCACTCTCTTGATTTGTGCACTCCCCCCTAAGCACCCGCTAACACAATAAATGGCTTCCGCTGGACACTGCAAAAACATTTTAAGAAAATCTGTTTCTATCTTTCTTTTTCTATGTCTGCTGGACCAAAGGTGCTGGGTGTGAAGTCACTGTTATTTGGTTTTTTTTTGCACACGCAGGTCAGTTTGGAGCCACAAGTAGTTCACACTGGAGTCTGATTTATGTAGCATTTTAAAGGTAATGGGAACAACTTTGCAAAAACTAAATGAATAAATTGGAATTGAGCAGACCTGCAGTGGGAACATAGGCTAAGTCAAGTCTGAATCTTTACAGCACAAGTTTAACAAGTCGTAGGTTTTTGCGTAGCGAGATGAAGTCGAGTCTCATGTCTTTAGAGCACGAGACTAAGTCAAGTCAGGAATCTTTATTTTTGTGACTCAAGTATGACTTGAGTCTGAATCGACATCTCTAGTGTGAGATCTTGACATGCTCTTTAGAAATTAGAATGTGAAGACAGTCATGACGACACATAATTGTGCTATAAGATGTAAGTAGAGCTAAAAACAGAACTTGAATTGGATAAAATCACTATAATAGCTGTCGATGCTGTTTACTTGATTTATTGGAAAAATAAATCAAGTAAATATGCACTCAGGTCAACCATCTTGGCATTAAATTGATCCACGGGTAAAATCCTTGAAAAATCAGCTGAAACTGGTGATTAATGATAATCTATCTTATCGTCTTATGAAAAGTGTGCAACAACCTAGCTCCATTATAGCAGATCTGTGTGATGCCCTCTACACATCTTCTCAATCTGAGCAGGAATACAGTACTTTGGAACAGTGAATTCCTCTTATCAGGCTGATATGCTCTGAGGCCCTTTTGCCTAATATCACTGGTGCATGGAGCCGATGAAAGGATAAGCAGCGAGGGAGTCGCAGTATCGCTAATCTGTCACTTGATCTAATTAACCAACCGAAGTGGCACAGGGTAATATGGTGGCAGTAAAGCTGTAAGGGAGGAAATATCGAGACATGCTGTTACTGTGGAGTGAGCAACATCTGTTGCACATTGTTTCACTCCGAGGCTTTCCAAACTTCACTGATATCCACACACGAACAAAAATATCTGGGTACGTTTCATGGATGCTGCAGCAATCAGCTTGCTGTGGGGATCACAACACTTCCTCAACTAAAACACAAACTCCCACCTTCCTGGCTGATTCTGACTCTTATAATCAAATTGCTTTATTATGCATGCGGTTTTCAGATTGAAAAGTTTTTTTTCCCTTCCACCCCATCGGTTAAAACAGAAATTGAAATTAATATTTTACAAGAGCAGTTGTCTTGATAATGACATTGCAATTCAGAGAGACGGCTTGCTGCGTGATATCTGATTCGAGGGTTGAAGGCAGACGCGGATAGCAGGCCGTGTGCTCGCTGAAATCATAACAGTGTGTAAAAAGGACAAATTGGTTATTATGACTGAAGGTAATCATGTTCTTTCATGCTGACAGCTTTAGCTTTTAAACCAGACAAAACAGAACAAACTGAAACACAGTTTATGGTCACAAAACACGTTAGGAGACATCTTTTTAGGTGCTTTTTATGCACAGGGAGACATTTGGAACAAGATAATGTGAACGGTTTCCATGCAACATCTATATAAATGCAAAGTGGAGCTGAAAAACAAAAAAGGACCCCCATTAAAACAGAGATTTTGTGATGTAAAATAACAACACTATGATAAATCATTTTTAAAACAATTTCCAGCGATAATCTCACACTTATTCTGCACATTGCAACTGAAAAACAAAACAAAAACACCATTAGCGGAAGAATATAAAGAATACAAAAGGCTGCAGTAACCTGGTTTGCATAAATGGGAAACCCTTAAATTAATCCTGCGTTTTGATTCAACTTCAGCAATCCGTTTTCCTAGGGTTACAACTGTCATCAGTTACAGTGAATATAATTAACTGGAAATAAAGCTCAGCATTGCTAGAGGGATTTTACCCACATTTGCATCCCTTTGCTAAATGCACAGTTAGCAGACCTGTTGCAAAGGACCAAAAATGATCTCATAGTGCAAAGGTATCAGTCCACAGACCACCTCCCCTGACTGTCCTGTATTCTACATTTGACTGGACTAAGGAGTAGGCCAGTAAAAATTAAATACTACCCCACAATAAATCAATCAAGATCAAGAAACTTGTGTTACCATAATTAAAGTTTTGATGAGGCAGACACCAGCCCCTAGACACATGTTTCCACACCTGTAGTCCAACTGTTTTTAATATTTGCTTTTAGTTTCTATTTTTCCATGTTTTATTTTGTTTCTACGTTTTATTCCAACTTGCTTTTATTCTGTTTTATTTTCCTATATTTTAATCATGTAAAGCACTTTGCATTGTCTTTGTACTGAAATGTGCTATACAAATAAATTTGCCTTGCCTTGCCTTTTCCCCCATGAAATCAATTGATTTGCATGGACCAACAATGGTTCCTAAAATATTTCAGGACTTCCAGACTTAGATATAATATCCCAAAAAACACAGTAACAAATTTGTTAAGATGTTGAACTTTTGGGCTACAATTCCCAAGTTTATATTTGGCACCAAAACAACAATGTGCTTCACCAAAAGAAAAAAAGAAAAAAAAGGTACAATGCCAACTGCAAAACATGGTGGTTGTTAAAGATGTCCCCAAAATGTATTAAACCTGAACTGAACAACTTTTGCAACGTATTAGTTTAAGGGTGGATTCACCCATGCGGCCAGGCCATTGTAGCTTTTTTAACTTTTATATATGTTCCCCTAAGAGAATGTTTGTTTTTCACTGGTTCTTTTTAAATGGTGTGTACACTTTTTATTTTTAATGCATATGAAGGTTTTAAAAACACTTTTTCCCACTGAAATTAAGTTATATTCTTTGATAAAATACATTACATTTAAGAACAGAGAAAGACCAATACCTGTTCTCAAGAAAGCATGAACCATTATGAATGGTAAATGTTCTTTTCATCCACTTTCACGTTTATTAAACATTTCAGTCATTTTACTTCATTACAAAACACATTTAAGAAACTTAAAAAGATTAATGAATTATGATGTAATTTGAATTTAGCTGATTTTTCCTTTTATCTTAAAAAAAGAAGGGAAAAAAAAAAATCACACCCTGTTCCAGACAATATGCCGAGTTAGGAATATCAGAGATGGACAATAACCAATTAACTTAGATCTTAGAGGCCAGAGCAGATAAGCAGTGACACAGATAAGAAAGAGGCAATGCATCATTCACAATGAAGCTAACTGATTGTAACTTATTCAATAATGAACATTTAAAATACATGTTTTATTACATTAGGAAAGGCACCAATCATTTAGCCAGAGGATGGAATCGGTCATTTTCCCCCTAATAGGTTCTTAACTGTGAATGGAAGGTCAAACACTAAATCTTGCAATTTATTTTTTCCTCTTCATTAAATCCTTCAAAGAATTAAGAATGCTAATAATTTATCACCCATAAATGAATTAACTAACAGTATATGCTTTCATGCTCTTCTATGTTACGCCTTGATTTTCTTTTCTTCAAAATTACTACTTCTATTAAAGAACCTGCAGCAGTTTTCACCATTTGTGTTATAGTCGTTAAAATAAAATAAAAAGCTTGGACTTGGCAAAAACGGAAAATGGTACTGATCAGAAAGAGCCGGTTTCATTGGAAATTAAACAATGACGTTATTTTGAGGAAAACTTGTCTTGTACAAAGTTCTCTCTGTAAAGTTAGCACATTTTTTTACACAGTGCCTTTCACAGATAGAAATTTTATGTACTTAAAGACAGAACATAAAAACTAAAACTAATTAAATCATAAAGACTCCTATAGATGTCGAAATGTTGTCTCCGATTTAAGCCTGTTTGCTGTTGCAATGACCCGGATGACTGAGAATTTGCACAGGTATGATAAAATAATCATTAAATAGTCAAAAAAAAGTCAATAATAGAGAAAAGTTAAAAAAATGCATAGTTTAAGAAGTTCTTAAGCAAAAACATCTTTGAATATGAGTCTGTGAAAATTAGTTCAATCGCACCTAAAAGCTGATTTCTGCCTACCCTTTATAGCATCAAAATGGTCTAAAAATATTTATGCATGGCAGTGCTGCACGAATGCAAAATTCCGCACAATCAAACTGCAAACATGTGTGCATGCTTTCCCGGCCCGACAGAAACATTATGCTGATGGGATCATTAGTAGGACTGTGTGAAGTGAAAGGCACACTGCAAAAACGCTCTCCCGCCTGACTTTGAGTCAAAGAAACGTATACAAAGCCAAAAGGAAAAACCATACGCTCCTGGATCAGAAGCACGCATTTCCTCGGATCCAGCCTCAGTGCGCCAAAAGGAGCCTGTAATTAACTGTTGGGGAATGTGGTGATGAAACAGGAGCTGGGAACCTCAAAGACAGCTTTCCCAGGAGTTCAGGCTCATTACGGGATTGGGCCTTCGGTTTTATAGGCCTATTAAATAATTGTGCAGTTGTGATTTCCCTTCTGGTGGCATCAACATTTTACAATACAAACAGCAGTAAATAAAGAGGCCAATAAAGCAGGATTTCCTACAGCTGGTAGAATGTTATGTATGGCAGAAGCCACTTTCTTTACTGTTTTTTTCTTTTTTTGGCTCAGCAGTATTTCATCCACAATAACTGCTCATTTATTCACCAAACACTGCTTGCTGCCACATACAATAAATGTTTATTGTGTTGTTAAGCCCGTCTCAAAATGACTTCAGTTATTGTCATGCCTCACAAAGAGGGAGGCTGTGGTGAGATCGACACAATTACAGCCACAATGCAGGGTTCATGAACCCACACATGGGAGGACCTCTCCACTTCCACAGCGAGCCGTTCTCCACCGTGTTCAGCTCTGTGACACGGTCTTACGAGCTGCCTTCCTGCCTCCAGCAGTCAGCAAATAACAGGGCAGCTGCTTCAGCAGGGGAGGCGGCAGCGCTGTGATTCTAAATCAATAGGCTTGGATTCTGCAGTGCTATTATTTAAAAAGGCCTGGAGATAATCACCGGTTCTGTCCTCAAATGGACATTCACTGTAATAAAGAACATAACGTGTATCAGTTATTTATGGGGCTCATTTGAATGATCGCCAACCAATCAGGAGGCGCAAATTAAAAAAGCAGCACGAGTTTAGTCAGCCTAAAACCGTTTTGGGAGCTTTCAAGAGATGACAGACCTGTGTTTGGCAGGTCACTTTAAAGGGTCAGAGATTTGGTCAAATCCAAGTCTTATGCATGCCAGAAGCAGCCGCACTGTTTGAATGCTCAACAGCATCTGAGAAAAGTTTCTCTTAGATGGCTAAAGACTTTTAACCAGGTTAAAAATCTTATTTTGTCCATTTAGAAATCCAGAAAGATTAAAGGGGTGAAGAAAGAAGTCCAGAAAGAATTAAAAACAACAAATGGCTCTAATTGGATATTGATTGATGAAAAGGTCAGAATGTGAATGTGAATGCTGTGTTTTAGTCAAACAATGTATTTGATTTTTGGGATAACAGGATGATGTAGAAACAATAACCGTTATGGTATATGTATTAAGGTAAGAATTATATATTGCTGTTATTTTTTTATTGCATTTGTGGAAATTAGAGGAGTCATCCAACAGAAACATTTTTTAAAGATAGGCTAAAATTCATTCTTGACTGTACATGTGATATTTTCCCATATCCACATCAACTCCCGACTGATGACTCCACCTAGGAAGTAAACACTGCTGCTGAACTGGGACAGTGGACTCCAGGAATACTAGTCAGAAAGCTTTCTGCTAGACCAAGAATAGGAACTGATCTCTCCAAGTCAGGTTGTGAATACATTTTTCAGCATCATACTCTGTTTGATGTTAAGTGAGTATTAAGTTGTTTTAAGATGACATTTTTAACCAAGCACACTGTTGAGTCCTGCTCAGCATAATCCAACAGTTAATAAGAACACATTCCCTCCTCAGAGCGATCCACACGTGAAACTGGCATCCAACCTGAGAGATGGGCTGGCAGAAACACACGCCAGAGACCCAAACCTGTTATCTGACAGCAGAAACAGAAATCATTTGGATCTCCATTAAGGCCCTCAATTCGGTTCTGCTGTGGTAGCTGAATGACGCTGGTATAGTTGACGGTTAACGGAGGTAGTCCCGACTTTGATTCCATCACCTTTTTCTCCATTTTCCCTCTTAGATCAAAGTGGGATATTAGGAATCAGAATGTAGAGTGTTGTAATCAAGGGCACATAACTTGAGTTAAAGGTATTCAGGACGATTTTTCCAAAAATGTTGGTAAGAAATACCAAAGTCACTTTTTGAATAACTGCGCATGTGCAAGACCGTCCTGCTCTCCCGCTCCTGAAAGGGATAGCGTGAAAGAATCTCCCAAATCCACTCTGGTCTTATTTCTTTCTTCTGAGGCTTTTCTTCTTCTTCTCATAAACTTGTAAGACAGTTTGCTTATTGCAACTCTCAGCCATTTTAAAAGTATACAGTGAGAGCAGTGGAGCTACAATGAACGGCTGAAACCGAAGCTCACAGAATACATAAACACTAGAAGTGAGCATGTGCAGTCAGCAAGCTGAAACTAACAAGGAACGAGCACACAGTGGCGCATCACAATGATTGGCATGTGGGGCAACCAATAGATAAGTTGATTCCCCTGAAACTCGGAGCCAAAAGAAGATCATCCACTATACCTTTAAGACCATGATCAGACCAAACCAAGACTTTGAGGGAGGCACAACAAAGGCCAACACCAAACCAACGCAAGACATTTCTGGGATCCTAATGATGCCACAAAGATTTAAAGGAAATCTGCCTGTTGCAGCTCATTAGATTCATCAACCCAACCTATAACAATCCTCCAGATTGACAGCTGGCACTTTTTCCATTTAGGGGGACAGACCAACATCCAAACATTTGGTTTGGAAAATGTTACTACCTCATGTTTTCTCTTCCCTCTCGTCCTTGGCACATAGGGTCACAGGTGGCAGAGTTGACATTTTCAAAGTGAAAAACTTTATTGTTTTTCACTTTGAATAGTGAAAAACAATAGTTTCCCACTAAGTTGCAGCAAATTAAGAGATGCTATCTTGACTGGTCTTGTATCATAGAGGTGAGTGTGGTACCTCTGAGACAAGCCCCAGAGTTTGAAAAGGTGGTCTAAAAGCCAGTCTGGATTAAGACAACGGTAAGAATTAGACCATCCAATCCTTTCCTTTAGGATACTGAGATCTCAAAAAGCTGCTGATGATTCTTAGATTTCTAATCAGTTTAAATTATCGTTAAGTGCCTCATTTATTTATTTTTGATGCTGTTGGTCATTTTGATTTAATGTGGACATTTCTTATGGTTTTTTTGCACTCTCTCTGTTTTAATTAATCTGTAGTAACTCTTGAGGGATATTAACCGTCCCTCTTGTTCATTTGAACCTTTTTAAGCAAAGCATCAAAGTCTTTGGTCCTCCTGCGTCTGTCATTGTGACATGAAACACAGCTTCGTGGAAGGGAAGTGTTTAATCTTCAGATTGATATCAACTGATTTATAAACAACTGTAGTTTAACTTTTACAGAGAGGAACATAAACATTTGCTGCCAAGCCTAGTTTTTACAGTAAAACCTTTGTTCAATATCTATAAATCCAATCAAATGTGTTCTCAAGAATGACAGGAGAGAATGTAAGACAAACAGAGTCGGAGAAAGTGGGAGAACAGAGACCTGCCTGGGTTTTCTGACTGAGAGGAAGAAGGAAAAAAAATCTTAAGAAAAAAAAAAAATGGGGGAATCAAAAGAGAAGCGTGAAGTCGGGAAAAAGAAGACGCATAGCGAGCATCTTGGGTTTTTAAAAGCCTTCATTCAGCCTTGAGCTGGACTTGATGGGTGCAGAGAGGCAGGGAGGTCTTAACTCTTCACAGGACTGAACCAGAAGGCAGCTGCGGGCAATGAATGCAGCAGCTACTTCACAGGCAATCAGTTCAAACTTGACTTTTTCTCTCCCTCTCTCTCTTGGATTTAATGATGACAAGGAAGTGCCTTGGCCAGGAAGGTTGTTTCCTCCTTAATTGACGAGTCTTTCTATATTTCTGTAAGATTTGGCGATATGACTTGTAAAAGCCTTGTTTTCTTGAAGTGAACCCGGCAGCACAAAGCAATCCTCCTTTCTGACGTTACTGTTTGGCTTTGACTCCTCCTGACCGCTCCAGTTTTACGGTCTCAATCTGACATAAACACACTTCCTGTGTTCACCTCTCAATGTCACAGAGCACTCAGCAGGCACAGGATAACACTGTGACCATGAAACCCCCCCCCCCCAAAAAAAATTATTTCTCTAATAAAAGCTGCAGCCGTGAAAAATGTCTACAGATCCTTCTCATACAGACGGATATGATAAAATATAGATGAGTGAAAGGAAATAAAAATAAAAGGAATGGACTGCAGTCAGGTTACTTTTGCACCAGGGTTTCCGTGGGGGTCACATTATAATGTTGTAGTGTGGAGTTTCTAAGTGCACAGCCTGATATTCTCAGGGAGCCATTTTAGCTGTATTCACTCATTGGGTGGAGAGACATTTTTGCAGCTAATGGGAGCCAGGGTACAACAATTAAAATTCACAGGACAGTAATCACTTTTATTCCATTAATTTTATATTTACTGTTTTAACATTTAGTTGTTCTTTCTGATTTCGCCCACTTCCTGGTTTCTGACTGGATGCGCTTATCAGAAATGCACACAAAAGCTAGAGTGACGGGTGTGTGTAAATTTGATGAGGCTGCTATGACAGAGATCAGGTAATTTAACACATTTGGTCGATGTCAGAAATCCTACCTCGGCAGGGGCATAATGGCACATGTTTAAACTGTACCCATCAGTACATGAACTGAAACACGTCGCTGTCTAAGGGTGTTAAAAACACAGGCCCGCTGAAAACACATGCTTGATCTCAGTTTTCAGTTTACAGAGTTAAAGAAATGAAAGACGAAACTTTACAGTACCTTTAACTTGTATGGTGGCAGATCTGTGATGTTGTTGGCCTGTTTCTGCTCTAAAAGCCCCCAGAAATATCACTGGAGTTCGCGACATCCCAAACACCAGAAGACTTAAAAGAATCGGGTGGACTCTGCCAGTGAATTTAAAATGGATCGCCGCTAAGCTCTACAGCAGGATAATGGTCCAAAACATATGGCCAAATCAACACAGAAATGGTTCACTGGACACAGTTGTGCAAAGCATTAGCAGTAGGGGGAACCTGTGAATGAATGCGTAACATGGTTTTAAAATGAATCCCAAGGTAGATGAAGAGGGTCAAAGACCTGGTAAAGTGAAGACTCCAGCAACACTATACCTAATGTTGCTAGGGTCTTCACCTCCATAAAACAAATATTCCCCACTAAATAAATGTACTCAGGTTAAAGGTGTTTTTCTACATTTTATTTTATATATATTTTATATATATATTTATTTATTCTAGAGCTGGACGATAATTCAATAACAATATATATCGATCGACAGACGTATATCGATGATAGAAAAAAAGGGTAAATTAAAAGTTCAACAGAATAACAGTTTTCCTTCCTTATGCATTCTAGCCATGTAGGTTAATATTACATCATTACATCCTCCCAACCAATCACAGACACAGACCCAGGTATGCCCCGCCCCCTTCAAAGTTCAGAGAGCACGCATTCTTTTTTCATTTTTTTAAAACTTGCAGTTTTGGTAAAAAGTTGGTTGAATAAAGTTTGAAAACAGTGTCTGTTCTTTATCTAAAAATAGGTCGCTGAGCAACAGTATAAAATGGCCAGGGCTGCACTTAAAATATAGGTTTTGAATTTATTGATAATTATCGATATGATTTTTATTTTATCAATATGCCTATATTGTCCGGCCCTAATCTATTCCACAGCTTTTGACACATTTTTACCAGGGGAGCCAATAAATGCAGCCGGTGCTGTCTGTGCAAATTTTATATTTCAGTGCAGGTTATTTTTCTTTATATAATAAAGAAAAATCCCTATGTGTCCCCAAGGTTCTGTATAGGTTTATGTGACCGTTGATAAATAATAAAGCAAAAGTGTTGTAGCAGTTGCTCATATGACCATCACATAACAATAGTCACCAAAGCTAGAGGAAATGAAACTTTTTTTTATAAAGATTGTTTCCTCACAATAATGGTCAGCATGCATTTCCACTGTAAACTCATTTATGTTCTTCTTGGGACATCTGAATACCTGTTCTGTCCTGATTTCCCTCTTTTTTTCATTTGACGATGCAAAGACCTTATGCTGTCTTTGGATGACTGACACCGTGGAAATAAATCAGCGTCCTTTTTGAAAGTTTTACTTACTTGCCACAATTACTAACAGTTTCATGAGGATTCATTTTGTCTATAATCAACCCGAACAAGAAAGGTTTCAATATTATAGGTCACCTGTAACGCAAGGACCCGTTTCTCTTTAAACTGAAACAATAAAATCATCATTGCAGTCTTTAAATATTGGTCCTAACTGTTGCTGGTTATCACATTGGGCTCATTTACTCTCTGCTCCCTCTTCTGGTACAGTTAGCAGATTTAGAGGTAGAACCATAACATGCATTGCCCTGATTCATATACGTTTAGGCACAGAAAATAAGTCATCACATCGAAGCTTTTAGAGAGTGACAGAATTATGTTGAGCCTGTCAAGTCCCTTACAGAAGCAGATCAAATGCTCCCTATGCAAGTAATTGTTGAAAGCAAAGTGCGAGCTACAGAAAGCGAAAACCAGCAGGGTAAGACACGATGAGTGCAAACAGTAGTTGTAAGGAGAAGAATACAACACTAGTCCTGATTTAAGCATATCCATGGAGTATTTCTTTTCACTAGTACAGTAAAGCATCACTCAGCTCGCTTTGAATCTGACTGCTCGTCTCCAGAGATTGTTCTAACTCTAGCTTTAAGCACGTCTTTGTGAGTAGCACAGCTCGAACGTCAAGATTCACATTTTAATTTCAAATATCCGCCCAAGCTCAGTGCGCAGAGGCTAAAGTAAATAATTGAGCTATTAAACAAAAGATCAGAGAACACCACACGCTTAAAGAACCTTGTTAAAATCTTCAGCTTTTTCACATTTTTTCATGTTACAAGGTTGGGAGTTTGTGATTGGCCAGCTGAAGAACAATTGTTAAGTGGGAACAAAACAACAGTTTTCAACTTTTTACGAACAGAAATCTGAACAGTGCAGGTGTGCATTTTCCTGGACCATTTTAACATGTCGTTTGGTCAAAACTGTTCCATTGTTGCTCCGGCTGTATGTTTAGGTGTTTTGTCCTGCTGGATGGTGAACTTCCTCTACCCCAATCTCAAATCTTTTGCAGCGTCTAGCACATTCCTTCCAAGATTACCCGGTGTTTAGCTCCATCCATCTTTCCATCGAGTACGGCCAGTTTCCTTGTCCCAGGTCAAGAAGAGCGTCCCCAAGCATGATGCTGCCACCACCATGTTTCACCATGGAGATGGTCTGTTCAAGATGATGCAGTTTGGTTTTCAGATTATTATTTGTAAATTTTGAAAACCATGTATAATTTTTTTGCCCATCACAATCACGCATTACTCTGTGTTGAACTATCACATACAATCTCAGCAAAATCCCTAAAGTTTGTGGTTGTATGTGCAAAATATGAAAAGGCCGAAGGGGTTTAAATACTTTAGCAAGTTACTGTAAATGACTGCGCTGCAACAGCTCAACACAGGTCAGACTGCCCTTTTTCAAAACAACACCCATTTGTCATGAATAATTTAGCCCTGCAAACGCTTCGGATAATTAAAGTTTTTCTTCAACATGTTCTATTATGCAACACACATAGATCTAAACCAAGCGAAGCAATGAGCATGCTGCCGGGCATGGCACCGCACATCAGAAGTGGCAAAGTAATTAATATTTCACCCACTCGTTTTTACATTAGCGCCACACAAACACAGTCAGAAAACACAGTCGCAAAAATCAGTCACTCATCAGGAGTCACAGCCGCAGAGCCTCAGCGGAGAACGATTATACAACATCTTTCCTCATTTCTCTTCAAACACAATGTGGAAAATGCTGTTTTCCAGTGACTCAGTGGTCAACAATACATACCACATCAATGCAACATCCTTTGTTTGAAACTGGTGTGTGACCTCTGTCACCTTATGGCAAGAGAACTTCCACTACCAAAGGAAACCATCCCTCAAAAATAATTCATGACAGAAGACAGCTGTGATGGAAGCCTCGGCGTTTGCCTTCGATCAGCGTCATGTCGCGATCCATATTTTAAACTTTCTTTCAGCCCATTGCAATGTGTTTGTGTTCTCTAAGGCATGCATTCAGCAAGCTGCCCACTCACATTCATTGTTACACTTCAGACTGGCCTGATATGTTTGACACAATAAACAAATGAACAATCAGAGTCTCACAGTGTTACGGATGCTTGAAACAGAAAGTATTGTAAAAATGGAAAGACTGACACAAATTACCTTCTCTAACCCTAGGATCACTCAAACCAAACATGTCAGGGTTGCTGTACAGAAGCCTGAAGGAAACCCATTTAGAATGCGGGCAGGAACGTTAAAAAAAAGACATTTGTCAGTGAATTGGATGAATAATCAGCTTGTACTGAACTTTTTCAGAGAACAATTTACAGCTGATCCTGATGCTGTACACTGGTTTCATGTTCAGTGCTACAGAAGTACCCCAATCTCATCAGCAGATGTTTTTTGACTCAGCTCATGTCATGCAAATTGTGCAAATAATGCCATGCATTAAAGGGGTTCTGGATTAGGATCCCAATCAAGGATTTTTAAAATAATCTGTTTTTGACTAAACTATCTATAGTTGTTTTTGTACAGTAAATTTACCATTTACAGTCGATGTTGTATCAGCCACAACCCCAGCTAGCTGCCTTTAGCATAGCCAAAATGTAAACATCTCAGGCAGTTTTGATCTGCATGGGTTGTAAGACTTCATTGCAGACCATACCTACAATTTGGTAGATTTAATTATTCTAGGGCCACTAAGTGTTTTTCACCCTTAACTTTGATATTCACAGTGACAGAGAGACTACCAAGAGTCAAGAGTACCCTACTGGAGCGCCAAAGCATCATCACTTTTACAATCAAGTACACCCCAGAACTATAACAAAATCACTGGACATCAGTCCCGACCGTCTTAAGTCGGTCCCAAAAGGAAGTTAATTGAGTAGTATTAATCCACTGACCTTAGGTTTAGGTTTTACATTCACCAACGTTAAAGTTAGTGTTAGCCCTCAGGGAAGTAGTTTGCTTACCTTTCTCTCAGTCTCCACTAGGTTTGCCAACAGTCCCGTATTAGCCGGGATTCAACTATCAATGATTGATACAAAAAGAGAGTTACCATGCCACCATTAACCTAACACTTAACCAAACTCCCACAAACACTGTTAGCAGGAGTGACTTTACTGTTTGAATCACCCGTAAGCTGCAGGTGTCGACTCAGGAACACTTTCAAAAACAAATGATGAGACCTGGTTTTAGGAAGCTTTAAAGCCATTTTAACCTCATATTTTATAAAATACAGTAAGATGGAGGCATCACAGAAATACTTGACATAGAAGCACACTGTGAATTGCATACTACTGATCCCAGTTTACACACACTGTTCAGAACATGAGTACATTAAAAGGAAAACATACTTTAGAGATGTCACTGGACTTTATGTTTCATAAAATGACCCTCACTTTCTTGTGTTTAATTAAACCCATGTGGCACTTGTTCTTAAAACCCAGCGTACACGGCAAGAAGAGAAACAGTTTCTCCGTTTGCTACAGTGATAATGAAGGAAAGAAAGGTGGATGCAATGAAAGTTTTAAATAACCATTGTTCAACAAAGATAAGATATGTAGCTTGCCCCACCATGAACTGAATTACCAACTTGAAACAGCCAAATAAACATAACTGGTAAGAGAAAAAACAAGCTAATGTGCAAAGTCAACAACCTGTTGTATTTAAAGCGTCCCAGCAGACAGTGCCGAAGTTAAAAAAAATTGAAAAGGAGTCTTTATAGCAGCAGAAATGCGATCATAATAGTCCCTTTGCAACGTTCCCTCTCAGCATTTTAGCTAGCCAAGATCATCTTTGTTCCCCACAATACCCTTAATGCTAACCTCTTAACCTTTTTTGGACCAGCCAATGCTGACGGTCAGAATACCTAAAACTTCCCCATATTTGACTGTATGGGATGCAGAAAGGATTGACACATGTTCTTCAGCGACAACTGTATAGCTTTTAACCTGGTATGAAAGGTCCTCGCAATCTTCTGATCTCAAGATCTACCTCCTTCACCACTTCTATCTCTAAATAGTATAACATATTTTTACAATCAGTTAAGCACAAAGGAGAAGGTTTTCATGAACGCACACACAACATTCAGCTATTACATTACCAGCTAGCAATCAGCTGATTGTAATTGTGGCAGGATAAGCCTGATGTACAGTAAACAAAGCTTCTCAGCTGCTTACAGTCATCATAATCCGTTTAACCTATTAGCCTTCAGCTGTATTTTAAAATTACTCACTGAACAACAATCAAGCCGAGACGAGAAAAACAGATAAAAGAGCAAATTAATAAGCAAATTTTTTTGCAATATAATAAAAAGTCTTTAAAAAAAATCAGTTTGATGAGTAAGGTTGGGGTTTTTTTTAAGAATATTTTTAAACCATGCAGCACGATTTATTTTTGTGCTGCACATGAGCCAAAAGTGGGCTATGGATTAAGCACATATTTCTTTTTAATGATGAAGCACAAAGCACTAGGAGGCAGCTCTGAAACTCTCACAAGTCTTTTGAAGCTCCCACTAGTCAGTCCCACAGATTTGACAGCCTGCTTTCTTTTTCTCCTTGTTTGCGGAGAAGCTTTCTGAGGGTCTGAGCTCAGTGCAGGCTAATGGCGGAGCAGCACTGAAGGCTCGTTTAAGACTAGATCATATTTCATTAAGGCTGAACCTAATGATCTCCTCCTATAGTGCACTTGGTCACAAAAGACGAGTGTACACATCAGGAGAACAAAACAGGGGCTTTCAAACTGCATTCATAAAACGCTGATGACTGGAGAACAGCTGCAAAGCCTCAAACATTAGGACACAGCAAAGTATGTAGCTGTCAAGCTGTCAGACCCGATACAGCTGATGAAGAAAGGCTAACTACAGCAGGGCATTGATTTTAGCTTGGACAACCTTTATACAGTGACAGGAGGAAGACAAAAAGCTGCTGGTGTTTGGCTGCCATACATATGGTGCTCATATAATGGGACACACTGCACATTTAGATTTGTAATAACAGCATGTAATAACATCTTACTGTACCCAAAGGAGGCCGACTTCCACTTGCGGCAGGGGATGACCCTTCTGCAACCTTCGGATCCTAACCTCCCGGGATTTTCTGTGGCTTCAACCGGCAGAGATGCATGCCTCCTATGGAAGGACAAACAGTGTCACACAGCACAACACAAACCTGCAAACATATGACGACAGATGCGAGGGAAAAAACTCCCGGTGTGGAAATGAAGCATTAATTTTCACCTCAGAGGTTGGCATCTGAAAATATGAAGTACAGGGACAGAGAAATGGCTTCCGTCTCGCCACATGGAGCAATAAGCTAGCATCCTGAATCTGAATGTAAATTAAGTTGATCGTAATTCAGTTATTTTGCAGCCATTTGTCCTGATATGCTCTTAACCATTTTCGCAAAAAGTGGCCATGGTTATTGGGCTGGTTGTTATAGTGTTTAAACAGCATTTCTATAAGAAACTGAGCAATTTCTGGGTGAAAGAATCAGGAGGGATGATTTTCTTTATGAACAACATGTGCTGGGAATGCTTTTGCACAGAGACTCCACCCAGTCAGGTAAACTATACCTGCACTGCCAATGTTTACTCTTTATATTACTGTGCAGAGTAGAAAACTAATTTTAGCTGTAGACATTTTTAACAAGGCTTCACACTAATAAAAGTCACTGGTTTTAGCTGAGAGATCAGTTATACCACATGATATCCAAAAGTTTACTTAGCTTAAACTGTACTCGCCAGTGATTTTCTCAGGTCTCCCTTTGTGTACAAAGCTGTCTTAGGGAAACTCAGTCTGCTCTGACTGCTCACTGCACTATATACATCCAATAATCTCATCTAGTCAGGCAAAGCATTCCAACCTGTTATACAGACCGAGACATGACAACTCCCATGGCAAATTAACATGTATAAAGACATAAAATTGAGTTATTTAATAGATTTGCATTTTGCTACATGCAAACACTGAACTGCTTTATCTAGAAGAACATTTGTTGCTCAGCTATGAATCATATATGGATCATAATATGGTAGATTTCTCAATCTGGTTTTCTTCTAAAAAAAATTATTATACATTTTCTAAACAAGACCTCAGCAGAAACAATTGTCCTATTTAAATTATAGCTCAGTTCAACATGAAGAATCACAGAAAATAAAAGCCAGTAGGACAAGATTTGTTTGTAGTGCGTGATCCCATCTAGAGGTCTTGTTTGTACTCTATACAAGAGTGTTGTACGTAGAGACCTGTCTCTCTCATGTATTGTATAAAGTTTTTTTTTGTGTGTTTTTTTTTTGTTTTTTTTTACAAATTAAGCAACCTCTACACTGTTTCGAATGGGTCAAGTGGTAAGTTTCAGCTTCCAACTTGCAGCCCAACACTAACAACTGAGCTGCAATCCAGTTATAGTACCTCAGCACTAGAGTTGAACCATCACTGGATCAAGGATAATTCCAAGGTTTAAAAAAAAAAACGTGTTTCACAACCTCTGAAAATTTCCATCGCACCATTTATATGGTATGAAGTCCTTTAAATGACATGTCAGAGACAATGGCAAAGTGGCCAGCAATTTCTCCTGCTGTATGGGGCAATCTACCACTTGTTGTTGTGTACTGCCAGTCAGCTGGCTGCAAGACAGTTTCCCCTTTCCACACCTCATCAGAAGGTTCAGGTGTTTGGCATTTTTCCAGTAAAAAGTACATAGTTATCCCATGTAATGCCGTTTTGAAACTGCAGCTGACAAGCTGTAATGGGCATGTCTGCAACACAGGTTGACTGTCTAAGCGGATAGCGCAACCATTTAACAAGCTAATATGAGCTTCTTATACTTGTATGAAACTCTCTTTAAGCCCTGGGGTTCCTCAAGGCTCAATACAATATTATTTTGATTTCATATACTGCCCCTGGCAAGTACTATTCAGTCATTTCAGGACATCTTTTACTCTTATGTTAACATGATAAGTTATCTAAACTGATCAGCTGTGTCAGGCCCAAATTACCACCTTTTAGTCTGCTGCTCTGTCTGCTAGACTGCAAAACCTTTAATAATTTGCACCCACACCCTAGGGTAAATGGCTTGTACTTGTATAGCACTTTATCAAGTCCAACAACCGCAAAGTGCTTTACATTACTTTCAGTCATTCACCCATTCACACTCTGATGCTGGTGAGCTATGTTAGTAGCCACAGCTGCCCTGGAGCAGACTGAGCGAGGCGATGCTCTGGGTCCATTAAGGATCCCTGCAGACATCAGATGTTGGCATTGAGGGCAGGGAAAATTATCCAACAGGCAAAATATACTTTTTATTTTTTTGCGTTCTAGCAGTCCGTTGCAAAAACAATATTGCACACATAAAAATAGGCAATGTTTGTGATTTGCTATATTATGCAGCTCTAGCAGGCAGTGTACTTAAAATGGCGCATTGCTGCCCTCCTATGAGGCTTTAGTGACAACTGTACATCTTTGAGTGGACTATGGCTGAACTAAAACTGGCACGAATTGGGGTGTATGTTTGTCCACAAGGACCAAACACCTTGCACACACAGACAAGGATAAGTATTTTAATTTACAAAAAACTGGCAGGCTGATAATTTCCAGAAATAATAATTATAGCCCCAACTGAAATATATTCAAACATCAGCAAAGTAATTCCTCAAGTTCCGTGTTTTTAGCCAGAGGTTCATTTTGGTTCCCTGGACTTGCATATAAAAAACATTTCTTGGTATTTTGTTTTTCAGTTAAAGAACAATGTGAAACACAAATCTGAGTGCCATGCACCCAACTTGGACAATTGTTCATGTGTTTGTTTAATGATGTTTAGAGCATTGTGATGCCTTGTTTACATGGCTTGAGGGAGCTTCTTCTCTGCTGACGCAAGGTCACTGACATGGTCCAAGAAGCTAGATCATATAACTTCTGTTTTATATTCTTCACACTGGCTTCCTGTGCAGTTCAGAAACCATTTTAAAATATTAGTCCTCATAGACAAAACAGTGAATACTCAGACAGCAGTAGGTCTTTAAAATACATATTTATAGTTTCTTGTTCGTTACATTGGCAAAATCACAAAATCTGAAATGAAAATCTAATTTCTCACTGAGATAAACAACATTTCTGAACTAAACTTATTGGATTAGGGCCATCTATATAGTCAGGCATTTAGGGAACAATGTCCAAAACTAGGCTTGCTTGTCAAAAAGGACTTCTAACCTCGTCAAGGACAAATACAGAGGACACGGTTGGGGTCCTAGATACCAAAGTTGAGTATCTGTTGGCAGAGGAGGACAGGTTTCTGTGATCCCTAAGGACTACGCTGGCTTTGGGTGCGAGACAGCTCTACAGCAGTGTTGAAACACAGCACTGTCACCTCCTGTCCCTGCAGATAAATATCTGCTCAGCTATCCTGTCACTACATCGAAGGACTTTTTAAGGTTAGATATCTTTGTGAACTAAGTGCCGTTCGGCCCACACAATGTGCCGTTTCTGAAACGCCTCTTCAGCTGCAGAAAACTGCTGTTCCAAGGCTTTTCTGTAATAATTCATCTTCAAAAGAAGGTGCAAGTGTGCATCCTCTGTGCTTCCTTTTTATAAATGCATTACATTAATTCCTTTGGCAATAATATCATACTTCATTAATTATCTCACAATCCATTAACAACAATAACATGAATAGAGCAAATATTGGAATTGATTGGGTACGCTTTGCTTTGCAGCTGTTGCTTCCAGACACACTTTCAGAGACACTGGGACCTCCAACACATCAACCCAGCAGAGCTCTATTCTCTTCACTGTCATCTATATAATAACGGCGGAGCTGTATTATCCTCGCCTCCGTTTTATCCAAGTCTCAGCGGAGGAGTAAAGGAAAATAAAAGCCATAGTCCCAGGCTTTTCTAAAATGCACGTGGTCAATCACTATGCTTCAGTTTGTTTTTTTTCCACAAGCTCCCCTGATCTTTTTTTGGAGTCGATTCAAATAAACAGAATATGAAATTTCAATTAGGGCTAATTTCTTTTATACTCCGTCAAAGGTAACAGCTATCCATCCCAGGGCTCGGTAGCTACTCGTTTATGAATGAGTGAAAAGGGCATGAGGAGGAGCGGCAGTGTGGGAACATTCACTGAAGAACAATCCAATGAAAGCAGGTCACTGTGAAGCTGTTGATCCCCTGCCTGAATATCTCAGCCAACTCCTAATCACATCTGAATAAAGCCATCCATTCTGATTTCACAACAGTGGACCAATTAAACACAACCGTGTCAGTAATCCTCTCTCATTAGGCACGGAGCATGGAGGAGCGTACAGGCCAGCATCACCAACTTCTACCCCACGCAAATCTCTCCCAAACCAGTGCAAAGCAATCCTGCAGGATCGGGCCTTTTTTTTTTTATTTATAGCGCCAGTGCCAAGTTCAGAGGCTTCTGAATTATTAATGATGACGAAACCTACTGAGCCACGTTGCACAGAAAATTTCTAAAAAAAAAAAAAAAACAGCCAGTTTCATTGGTGTCGCGCTGTAGCATATTAACAAGGTGTGAGACGTAAGCGGCTGTTAGGCTACTGTGTGCTGTCAGCAGATTGTTGTTATGACAGTTCATTTCATCCTGCTGTCGGTTCAGGTGATAAACGAGTAACAGCAAGCTGTAAAGTGATCGATTTACAATGACAGTTGATGCTGCTGCTTCACATAAAACAGATGCTGTAGGATACTTGCACTGGAATATTTACACTTAATCCTCGTCAAAAGAGATTTATATGGAGGAATAACATGCTAATTATGAAAAAGTAGAAACTGGACTACACAATTATGATTCTGTAATCAAAACAAAGAAAGATCTGATTTGAATGTTTGTACTGGAACTCTTCTTTTTCCAGGATGCAAGGATTGCACAACAAACAGCTTGCTGGGTGCACAAGTTTTGAATTCATTGTGAATTTTCTCTAGGGGCAGCTTGTCAACGTGATCGGCTGAATAGGATTCCATTCAATTTTGTTTATAGAGCGCCAATTCATACCACATGTCATCTCAAGGCACTTTACAGAATCAAATTCATTCAAATCATACAGACAGATTGGTAAACAAGTTTCCCATCTAAGGAAACCCAGCCGATTGCATCGAGTCTTGACAAGCAGCATTCACTCCTCCTGAAAGAGCGTAGAGCCTCAGGGACAGTCGACTGCATTGTCGTTTGCTTTGCAGCAATCCCTCATACTGAGCATGCATGAAGCGACGGTGGAGAGGAGAACTCCCCTTTAGGAGACAGAAACCAGCAGCAAAACCAGACTCAGTGCAAACGGCCATCTGCCAAGACCGACTGGGTGTTTGAGTAGACGGACCAATAAGAATCCGTTGATTCAGTTTCTAGTCGGCACATACGTTTTGTGCATCAATCTTTCTCAGTTTCTCAAACTTTTGACTAATTTAGCAACTGTTTTTGTCCACAAAGCTTTTTGAGAAGAAACCCTCAGAAACCGTATGAAGGGATGTTGTGTCTATGCGCTGCATATGTCACAGGGGTTTGGCCACAGCCAGAGGTCGGCTTCAACCAAGCTGCTGTTTCAAAAAAAGAAATAAACGTGGATAAAGTTTCTGCTTCAGTGAGAAAATTTATGTAATGATAAATGGAGCCTTTGGGTGCTCTGTACAGCAGCATTGCCACGATGCAGGAGCATCTGGTGTGACAATACTCATTGTTTAATATTGAGCTAACAGAAAAAGACAAAGTCCCTAAGACTATTTAAGCCTCTGAATACACTTTTAGACCCACAGCCCATTTTGTATCACTGTGGCTGTTTTCTGCAGACAACATGCAGCTGGCAGTCTCAATTTTACATCAGCCTGTTTTAAAAGGACTAAACTGTGTAGAAAATAAAAACTAAAGGAGCAAAATCTAAAATATTAAAGTAAAAAGGTGCAGAAATAACTGTTTTTTCCTAACTTGCGATTGAAATAGGTCCAAATTTTGGTAATATAGTCTCATCGTTTCTAACATTCACAACATAGTGTATATAAGGGGCTTCACACCATTTATGTAACATTTTGTTTGCCGTGTTTTAACATCTGAGTTAAACAGAGGCACATCTTCGGATGTATTTTAAAGGCAATAAAATACATCCAGTACTTCCTTTTGTGTCAACATCGAGAGATCAAAAGAAATTAGGCAAGATATCAAGAACTGTTGACTTCCACAAGTGCGGTTCATCCTTGGGTAAAATTTCCAGATACCTGAAGTTGCCATATTCATGTGTTGAAACAATTGTATCTATTGTAGGTCTAATTAGCATGTGAATGTCCAGTCATTATACTCCTATAGAAAGAGACAGGTTCTGTTTCCCAGAGATGAACATATTTTGTTGTGAAATGTGCATATGTGCGTAACTCAAGAACAACAGCAAAATACTTTGTGAGGCTACTGACTGATGTTTGTTTAAGAGTTTCATTAAGGACTGAAAGGAGCCTCGACCAACAAGGGCTGAAAGGCCATTGAGAGAGGAAGAAGACATTATTTAAAAAGAAACATAAAAGCCAAATTTAAGTTCTGTGGTCTGCTCAAACGAAAACCCAAGTGTTTGGTGTCATAATAGGGATAATTACATCAGGAGAAAATAGGAGGGAATTTGCAAGTCTGAGAAAACATGTTTTATTGCGCGGTTGTGTGGCTGAAAAACGAACAGTTACACGCTACAAAGAAAATGGCATCATCAGCAAATAACATTAGGTTGAAATATTGAATGTTGGCACCACGAGACATCAGCCAGAATGTTGAAGCTTGGTCACATATGGGGCCTTCCAGTGAAATCATATTACCAATCATTTTTTATGAAGTCACTTATGGAGAGCAAAGTGGTTGTTTTAGAGTGAAAACAGAACATTTGCAGCCAGATATTAAAAGGCATGTTTGAGAAAAGTGGCCTACAAACCCGACTTTATTACACCAGTTCTTCTAAAATTATGAGAAGCTAGAAGAAGGGTACCCAAAATGTTTGACACACGTCGTACAGTTTAAAAGGCAATTCTACCTAATGCCACAGAAATCTATGTAAGCTTTTTATGTGGTATGTAAATATCTAGTTTCATTTGTACATTAGTTCAAACTCAAGTTATATCCTCCATTAGCAATTAGCACCTCAACCACACACTGAGCAGCATTCAACATGTCTAGAAGGCAGATTTTGAGGTTGGCGATTTAGAAGGGCCACTTTAGAAGCTTTACCTCATCCAGTCAAAAACTCGTTTTGATCTGTGTTTGGGATAATTGTGCTGTTAGAGGCATTTATTCCCCTTATAAAAAAGAAGACTGAAAGACATTAATGAGACAGAATGACTGTTGACAGAAGCCATGATTCTTGAAGTTCAGGTTAAAGATGTACTTTGTTGATTTTGTTGCTTTATTTGCACGCTTTGTCATCTTTTGCTTTGAGTTACACTTTTAGATCTAAATTTGACACACAAAATATGACCTAAATGAATTTAATTTTGAATTTTGGACGCTTACAGACAATCAAAGGGGAATAAAGTTCTGATGCATTGTTGGGAAACTCTATCCTATATATACACACACATAGACACACATAACATATCCAAACATTTAAGAGACTCCACCTGCAATAACAATGAGTATCCCCTCAGATGTAACACACCATATTTATCAAGGCATCAACAGATCTGTGAATTAGTTAACTGTAAAAAAAAAAAAATTTAAACACATTGATGAAGGTAAAAGAAAAAAAAACAGCATTGGTTTCATGTTTCTGCTGTTAATTTTGGAACAGCGGAGCACACCGCTGGAGCACAGCTCATTCATGTATTTTTGAAAGAGGTTGTTCATCAAAACATACGCCTGCTTTTCATAGGGTGATGATAATGATTGAGGCTTTGTTGTGAGACCACTTTGCTGTTCTGCTTTGCGTCCATTAAAAAAAGCTCTCAGGGGCCGTACTCTACCAGGTCTACTTTTGAAGCTGAAGAACCATGATGTTTAATGAAGCCCTCGCTGCACTGGTGCATCTATTCTCTTGTTTGTTCTATTTACCAATCCGACCTCAGATTACATCAGTTCTTGTTTCGCGAGCTACCTTAAGCTATATCTTCGCCTGATGGGTCTGCTGTGAAAGAAAAAAGGTCACATTTACCCATCATACTGTTTACAGAATGAGAATATCATCTTGGGTTGTGAGCTCAATACTACCGAAGGAAACATACTGAAAGAACATCAACAACTTAGAAACATAGAGGGGTGCAGCCACATTAAATCAAGGATTTGTTTTCCATTGAAGCTGTCTGTGTTTTACAGTTTTCATTCCTGCACCAAAATGCATGGATATATACACAAAATATTAAAGGAACACTTTCAAAACACGTGAAACCTTAACTGGGGGAAAAACAACAACATTATGCTGGATATTCATACTGATATGGAATGTGTTAGGAACAAAAGGATGCCACTAAGGATGCAACTTATTGATTCATTATTTGATCTAAACTTGACTGATCTTATCCATCAGCTGAAGATTAATGGATAAGCAGCCATTTTCTTAAAAACCCGGGTTTCTCCTGCATAAAAAGGGTCGTCTCATAACACGATATATCACATATCACAAGATGTTGAATTTAAAAAGAGGCATGTCAACATATTAATTTATTGTGCCACATGTATTAAATTGACTGACTAAATAAACAAAAAAAAAATTTTTTTGTACACATTATTAAACTTAGATATATTTATAAAATATAACAAATCAGGAACCTATTAGGTCATTGAATAGAAACAAATAAGATGAATAGAATAAAATATGTGACACAGGCATTATCATGTACAGTACCAGGAAAAACCCAGGAACCAGTGCTCCAGCAAAGAGTCTATCAATGGGTCTAAGTACATCATTTATCATGTACAGGTCTGTGCGACCGTCCATCGAGATCCCTCCTAGGACCGGCCCTGACCCGCCGCCAAATTTATCATGCTGAACAATGTTGCAGGCAGCTTCTCCAGATGCCTTCATGTCTGTCACATGGGCTCAGGGCAAACCTGATCTCATCTGTGAAAAGAACAGGGTGCCAGTGCAGAACCTGCCAATTCTGCTGTTCCCTGGTTAATGCAAGTTGAGCTTCATGATGCAGTGAGCACAGGGTTTACAAGAAGATGCCGGGGCCCCTCAGGCCACCCTCATGAACTCTGTTTCTAATGGTTTGTTTTAGAGACATTCCCCACAGTGCCCTGCTGGAGTTCTTTGTAGGGCTCTGGCAGTACTCATCCTGTACCTCCTTGCACAAAGAAGCTGATACCAGTCCTGTTGATGAGTTAAGGACCTTCAACGGTCCGATCCAGCTCTTCTAGAGTTACACCCTGTCTCCTGGAATCTCCTCCATCCTCTTGAGACTATGCTGGGAAACACAGCAAACCTCCTGGCAATGGCACATATTGATGTGCCATCCTGTAGGAGATGGACTGCCTGTGCATCCTCTGTAGGGTCCAAGTATCACCTCATGGTACCAGTAGTGACACTGATCCTGGTCAGATGCAGAACTACTGAAAAACAGTCCAAAGAATGAAGAGGGGGAAAAAAAATGTCTCTGGCCGTCGACTGCAAAACCATTCCTGTTGTTGGGGGCGTCTCACTGTTGCCTTTTTACTGCATTCATCAGATTAGCACCAAAACATCTGACACTGATTAACAACCCCCTCGACTATTTACCTGATGAGATCAATATTCAAAATGTTTAACTAACTTGATATTATGCTGTGATGAAAACGTGTTCCTTTTACTCAGACGCAGCGGGTCCGCAGGGGTAGAGCACCCGACCCATGTAGGGAGGCCTCGGTCCTGGATGCAGCCATCCTGGCTTTGAGTCCCAGTCTGTGGGCTTTTGCCCCATGTTCCCCCCCCTCTCTCTCTCAACCCCATTTTCTGTCAGCCTACTGTCAAGTAAAGGCCACTAATGCCATAAAAAAAAGGTTCCTTTGATTTTATTTTGAGCAGTGTGTATATTTGTTTAAACACATTTAAACAATACTCTTTGCCTTTTTTAATTCTTTTAAAAATGTCCTTGTCTGTGAGCATATTTCTGAATAAATATTTTATGGCAGTTTTCTATTATTAATGCTGGGAGCTATGGAGTACAATAGATTCCAGCGTTAGACATAAAAATAAATGGATTCACAGGTGTGTGAGCTTAAAGGACTAAATACACCAGAGTCAAATAACAATACATTATTTAGTGTTATAGAAAATTGCTCTTGTTCACATGCTGTTTCACCCTGTGCAAAGTTATGTTGCTAAAACCCTTTACATGTTATTCCTCAATGTTAATTTAAATTTTATTATAAGGATGATGTTTAACGTCAAATATTTGTATTATAAATAAGTAAATATTGAGGTTTTTGGGTTTGCCCTACAAAGCTCTAATTAGTTTTAAAAAGATTTAAATCAAAACTGAATTAAGCTTCACAATTAGAGATGGTATCAGGTATTAGGATTAGCTAATATTAGAATTTGGCCAATGTCCCTCAGCACGCTGCAGAGAATCGATCCACATGATGTAGCCATGAGAACAGTCCCGGCTTCACTCTGGTTGGATATTTGACTTCTCATCTTCTCGGAGTTGCTAGGACTCATTTAGAATGCTTGGTTCACTGGTTCAGGTACAACTTTAAAGTACAGTCCATAAATTCTCAAAAGGAAACCGGTTTAAGCGACTCCAAAAGCTTGTTGGTCCACTTTAATCAATTTGATGAGTTTCAGACACTTAATTATTTCCATGTTTCAACCATCCACAGTTCAGAATCAGAATCAGAAATACTTTAATAATCCCAGAGGAAAATTATATTTGTTACACGCTCCAGATGTACAAACGACATATATATATATATATATATATATATATATATATATATATATATATATATATATATATATATATATATATATATATATATATATATATATATATATATATATATATATATATATATATATATATATTGCAATTCCTTTTTTCTTTGCATTTCAACTGCATTTGAGTTGTTTCAGGAACAATTCAGTCTGGTAATGCACAGAATCAGAAATGGATAAACCTTGTCGCTTTTCAAATATTTATGCCCTGGCTGTAATTGTTCCTCTTCTAATATTCCACTAAATGCGATGCAATAGCGCTGCTACCACCAAAACAGATCCTAAGCATGATGCTACCACTGCCGTGCTTAACAACTGGTGCAGTGTTCTTTGCTTTTACTGTCTAATCATGAGTCTTCAAAATATCCTCCGTGTTCTTGGGCTAAAAAGCTCAATCTTTGTCTCCTTTCACCATAAATCCTCAAAGGTTTATGGCCTGCAAATTTCAGTAGAGCTTGAAGGTGTCAATTTTTGGAAAAGGGGTTTAGTTCTTAGTCAGCACCCTCAGTCCATATTGATCCTAAACTCACTTCACTGTGGACAGTGACAACCTCTGTATCAGCAGCTCCCAGTTTATGATGGGCTTCAGCCCTGGAGGTTCCTGGATTATTCGTAAACATCCTTGCCAATTTCCTCTCACCAGAGGTGACAGTTTGATTCAGTTGAAAGAAACTTTGAGATAGCTGTGTTTTTCAGAAGCATAATGCACATACAAACTGGTCTTGGACATGAATAAATGAGGCTAAAAGTAAGCTTCAGGGATAAATCTCAATAAAAAATGTATGTGCTTAAAAGCTGGGAAAGCCTGAAATATCCCGAAAAGGCTTTTTTAGGCTTTAAAAAGCTTGTGGTAAAGGCGCAACTTGCTAAGTGGCACCCATATGCATATTAGTAGGAGTGTATGCACATATTAGAGCCAGTATTTATATGTTTTGAGCTGTGTGAAAAACATGCATCTAATTCAATATAGGCCACCTTATTTTAATAAAAAAATAAAAATAATTATCATAGAAATTGGACATTGCATGGACATTCCACACAGGGAAAAAGAATGGCTCAAATGCACCATGAACATCCCAAATCTAAAATAATTATGATGCTAATGAGGCGTGGATGTAAACCCTTGACCAGAACTCTACATAAGGGTCAATAAATAACTTACTAGGATGACCTCTTTCAGCTTCTTGAAGATAACACTGTTATTACGCATTGACTCCAATAAATGCTGTCAGACTTAACATATTAAACATTTTTGTGGACAATTGCCTGCACAGATTTATTATTGATGTGCATCTGTTCGTCTGCAGTAGAAATCAATGCTTAAAAGCACTCCAGCATCAGCTGCAATGATATTAATAAAATTTACTCTGAATTGTGCAGACTACAAGCCGCTTTTTAGCAGACATATTTCCCACACACTTCATTTCATCTATTTCTGGGTTGTTGTTTTTTGTACATCGGTTTCTTGTCTTTGGTTTGTTGTAAGACGTAATGATGCCAATGAGCTGTATGGAATAACAAAGACATACGACTTTATAGCAGGACATTTAGTGCCAAAGAATACAGCAGGGAAAGCCCGGACCCAAGAACAGACCTGAAATGTGTGTTTTTTTAGTTCAACACCCGTTTGTATGACACTCCTTCTGACATACTTAAACAGCCTTTGGCTCTGAACACATAGCAGTTTTAGGTTGTCTAAGGTGGAGGATGCTTGGAGAAAAACAGCTGATAAGGAGAGTGTTTACCACTGAGCAAAACCCATCATGGGTTATATTCCTCGGTTGTGTTCCCAGTGAAGATAGATTCACTTTAGAGCTTTAAAACTGCAGCAGCAGAAACACTCCTACAAATCTCCAGCTACACCAACTGCCAACAACTGAAAACAAAGGAATGGGCCCTTCTTATAAAAAAAGACAGAAAAGAATAACAATTTCCTTTTCACTCTGTAAAATCCACCAGTAGCCAACACAAAGAAAAGAGACGGGTCCTGTCTCTGCCATGCAGGTCTCTACTTGTCACCCTGACTAGTGTTCTGATTGCTGTTATTTACTTTTACACCACCACAGCATGGGCTTTTTGAAACAAAAGCTCAATATCGTGTCAAGGATGTCCAAAGCAGAGTGCTTTTGTAATCGCAAAAACTTCAGAACTCTATTAAAGACAAAAACTCAGAAAATTATCAAAAGAAGCAGCTTGACCTACCTGACCATTCGGGTGGGGTCACACTCGGATCTGAAAAGCAGAGAAAAAAAAAAAAAGACACAAATGTTATTGTTTGCTTTTTGAACAAGTGGAAACTAAATGTTCTAGGAATAAAGCTTAACATCTTATTACATAGAACAACTTGAATCATTTTGATTCAGCAACATCATTGCTTAGATCCAGTTATGCTTGGAGAAACTTTCTGAACTGATCACCTGCGAGATGGTAGCCATTCCTCACATATGGGAGTGAGACTGACAAATTACACACACAAGGCCATTTCTTAAGTACACCCAGAAACATGCTGTTAATGCAAAAAGTGAATTTGCCAATCACATGGAAGATACTTAAAGGATTTAGGGATGTAGACATGGTAAAGATGACCGCTGGAAGTTAAATCTGAACGTCAGACTGGGTAAGAAAAGGCATTTAAATTACATTCGGGTTGTTGCTGCCAGACAGAAAGGTCCGGGCATTTCAGAACCTGCTGGTCTAGTCGGATTCACTAAAGGCAGAGTCAAGTCAAGTTTATTTGTATAGCACATTTCAGCAGCAAGGCAGTTCAAAGGGCTTCACATCATGAAAACATAAAAACACCATAAAAACATAGAAACGGTCACCGGTTTTAAGACCAGTACCAAACATTAAATTTTATTAAGTGAAAACATCAATACATATAAAATTTGTTGGTCAATGTTCTGGTTATTATGGGTCAAAAGCAACTCTAAGCAGGTGGGTTTTCAGTTTCGCACAGAGAATAATCAGACCAACAGAAGGATTTGAGATATGGTGGAACAGGAGATTCACATCACGTATGTGCAGCCGACATATCTTGTCTTGTGACTTGGTGTTATTCATATTAAGTTGCACTTAAACAGAGACAAAAAAACAGCAACGGACTGTTTTTTTCCTTATCCTATATAGCTCATGTTTGGTTAGAAATTTTATATTCTGAGGTTTTATTAAAGAGTTAAGTTGATTGTGCTACAAAGCTTAATTCCTCAGATACGTACACATCTTTCTTGAACATAGTTTTTAACCTTTTAGCCCTCTGGCTTTTACCATATTTGCTGTTGCACACTACTGGTCCTAGATTTTTGGCACGAAAATTCAAAGGCTCTGTTAGTTGTCAACTGCAGTAGAAATTACTGCAATAGAAAGGGAAAGTAATCCTCACCATGCAGAAATAAAATGTGTAGCCTGTTCTTTAAACCATAGCACTGAGGAGCAATAAAGCAACTGCATGGCTGCGTCAGGGCAAATTTATGAGCCGCCTGGTTGGCTCCTCTCACGTTGGACGAAAACAATGAGGCAAAAGTCCACACAGAGACTTGACTGTACTATTAAATGCAGTAGACTCTGTGCAGAAATATTGCACTCTTCAGGAAAAAAACGGCAAGTTTCTCCTTATTTCAGAAATATCTGCTTAAAATTCTCCACTCATTCTGCCAAGAGACATGAACATATTTCAACAATTCCCAAAAAAGTCACAGCACAAACATGGCATTCACTATGTTTTCTTTAGTGCAAATCACACTATGTTTATAGAAAGTGGTTCAGGTGAAGGCTGCAGAAGCACAGGCGAAACACAGTGGGCGGATGAGATTCACCGATTCACCCTCTGCAGTTCAGTTACAACAGCAATTACTGAAGCAATTGATTGCTGTGTAGGAAACACTTTACAGGGGAAAAAAAATTAAAAAGACTCAAACTAATCACTAGTCAGTTGCTGAATGATACACCCATCTTTTTAACCGGCCGCCACACACTCATTCATATGCAAACCAGATTACTTACTCTATTCTGTAGGAGAGAAAAAAAAAACTTGTTTTGTTATTATTGCCACTATTAGTATTACCTCCAACACCAATGCTGTTTATGTTACCAGTTGTTTCAGTATGCTGATGCTGCAATAAGCATCCCACTTCCACTGAAGACAGATGGACTGTCTGCTGCAGCGTACACAGCATGACGCACCATCAGTCACTGTTATTCATGTGGAACTTCACTTTGTGCCCATCTGAGCTACTGCTTGATAAGTTCAAGCCTTTTGGGCCACTTCAAGGCCACCCAAAAGGAAACACTCTCATATGGTTCCTGATAATTCAGGTTTGCATGTTTTAATTTTTTTTCATCAAGGCTGTTGAAAATACCTTTACCTTTTTATTAAGGTGCAATTAAACTTTTTTATTATATTCTTTATGTATCCCGGTAAAAATCTCATTAAGATTAAGCTTTTCCGAGAGAGACCCAATCACAAAACCAGTAATATATTCGGCTAAAATAAAGTGGATCTAATAAAGGGGGTGTACATGTTGGGGATCCAGGTTTTAGTGACTTAAAATAGGAAATACAATGATAGATATCTTCCTGGAAAAACAACAAATCTACAGTATTTACAAGGAAACAAAGGTAACTTAATTGATGTGTGCACACACTTAAGCTCATACTTTGTTGAATCACGTTTTGATTTAACTTCAAAGTTCAGTCTTTGTTAGAAGTTTTTCAGTGAGCGACAGCTTGGTAATGTTTGCTCACTCTGAAAAGCAATAATTTTTGTGAGGACATCTCTTGTTCAAAGCACCCTTCAGGTGGACTCTGGATATATCATTGTAAAACTTAAATTTTCTCCTAATGAAGGTATTCTTTGTTGCTCATGATGTAAGCTTGAGCTCACGAGGATGGTGAAAAAGACAATTCTTCAGCTTAAGCTTAGCACACACCTAAAGCGTGTGGGAGAGTAGTGGCCTCGTGGTTAGAGCAGAGTGCTTGTGCTCTGCCCCTGCCAGTATGGGTCTGTGAGCAAGACCCTAACCCCCAGATTCCACATCCTTCGAAAGTTTGAGAAAATTTTTTGAGGAGGGCTTAACTGTATTTCCATCCTTCTATCCATCGTCTTCCGTTTATCTGAGATCGTGTCACAGGTTGAGGGAAAAATCCAGACATCCCTCTCCCCAGCGAAATCCACCAACTCATTCTGGGGGATTTCACAGCTCATTCAAGGCGTTCCCAGGCCAGAGAAGATATATAGTCCCTATATCAAAATCTGGGTCTTCCCTGGTTTCTCCTCCAGTGGGACATGCCTGATCAGACGTTGACCTCAGCTGACTCCTTCCAATGCAGAGGATCAGCTGTTTTATACAGGACATTGTTCTTTTAGTCATGATCCGTTCCTTATGACCATAGGCGAAGGTCAAAACATACACAGACTGGTAAATCGAGAATTTTGTTTTTTGGCTCAGCTCTTGCTTCACCACATCAGTTCAGAGCAGTCCCGGTATTACTGCACACAAAGCCCTCATTGGACGTCTTGTTCCATCCATCACTTGTGAACAACATTAAGACACTTAGACACTAAGATACTTAAACTCCTCCATGTGAGGTAGAGATGACCCCCCCAACCCAGAGGAAGCAATGACCATGACCATGGTTTCATGGAGCTAACTCTCATCTCGGCTGCTTCACACTCAGCAGCAAACCTCTCCAGTGCCCAACAGAACCACATCATCTGCAAAAACAAAGATGAGATCTTGAGGTTCCCAACCCAGACACCCTTCGCTTCACTAATATGCCTTGAGATCATGTCCATGAGCATCACAAACAGGATTGGTGACAAGGGACAGTCCTGGCAGAGTCCAAGCAGCAATGGGAACAGGCTCCACTTTGTGCCAAGAATGCAGAAACAGCTCTTGCTTTGGGCTACAAGAATGTATCGGCCCATAAAAGCCACCCAGATTCCCCATACTCCCACAGCACTTTCACAAAATACCTTGAGGGACATGGTCATAAGCCTTCAAGAGATCCACAACACACATGTAGATCGGAGAAGTATACTTCCATGACACCTTCAGCAATTCGTGCAGGTAAAATGTGTGCACATTTTAACTCCTGTACAGCCAACCGTGGCAATTAGCATGTTGCAGAGACCCTTATCCAGAAAGGCTGGTTCCTGGGCTTGGCCCAGAAAGGCTCAATTTAAATGCAGACAGACTCCCCTCAGTGTGCCAGAGCACCGTCAACCAGGTACCTGAATAAGCAAAAGATGTTTGAAAGCTGGTGGGAAAGTCTGCAAAAAATCTCCTGACATTGTTCAGTGGCAGTGATTACGCTCTTTTTACAGAACCTTGTTGATAAAGGCACAGTCTTCTCAGCCTGTTGTTTTATGAAAGGCACATACCATAAACTGCCCACGTCCAGGTCCCAATACCATCCTGCTGTTTTAGAAGTTCTGTCTTGTTCTGCTTTCAAACATCTAGAAGTAGTTGAGCTTAGATTATCGTCCAACAATAGATCAAAACAACATTACTGCTTGCTCTAGCCTCAGCGAAGCGAGTTGGTGAAATTCATGCCCTTTCTGTGCATCAAGCCTGAGTGAATTATTTTCCTACAGTAACAAAATGAGGGTCATCCAGCAATCTAACCCTGTTTTTGTACCAAACGTGGTGGATTCATGCTCTCCAACAGAGCTATTTTACTCCCCTTTTTTTGCTGCAGAGGAGCAAAGGGATCTTCATTGTGTCCAGCATGCTGGGGATTTATTTGGAAAGGACACAAAGTTTTAGGAAAACCAGTCAGTCAATTTTTGTCTTTGGCAAAGCCACATGTAGGAAAGCCGGTGTCAAAGCAGCATCTTTCCTAGTGGAGTGCAGAAGCTATTAATTTGGCATATTCTAGCAGGGGCCCTCCAGCCCCCACCTAGGCTTCATGCATGTTCCACCAGGGGGCAATCATTTTCGTGGGCTCTTATTAAAGGGGTCTTTATCCAGGAGGTGTGAGCAGCACCATGCTGGGCTTCCTCCAACACATTTACTAGATTTTATAAGCTTGATGTGACTGCTCTTGTAGTGGCTCATTCAGTCTAAATTGCAGGCTCTCATGCTGTGGCCCCTTACTGATTGGCCCCTGTGAACAGTTGTAATTTAAACAGGCAAGACCACCAATCCGGGAATCAGTAGTTCTCCCCATAGTGAGACACAAAATAAATACTATGAAAGAGAGCTTAAGTTTATGAATATAACCGCGGGTTCTCTGAGTAGCATGGGTGAGTGTCTCACTAGATCACCCTCTTATCTTCAGAAGAGAGGAAGAGAGGAGCTTGTTTTTGAATGACAGCTAACGCTATGACATAACAGCTAAAGAATCAGAAAATAACTACATCCAATATTCATCATAAGCCAGTGAACAGCCAAGCCATGTTCAAAAGCAGAGCAGCAACATAGAAAAACAATCAAACTGAACAGGTGAACTGAACTTGACCTATAATTCCCCAGGGCAACCATTTCTGATACTTCCAGATCCTTCCCTACACTACTTTAGGAAATGAAGGCTATCTATTTAAATTATTTTTTTTTTCTGTTCCAACTCAAGGAACAAGACATTTGTAAAATACTTTTGGAGAGTAGACCATATTTGGTATTTACTCACTTAAAAACGTAGATAAGAAGGTAAAACCCAAGCCAAGGTTTATATGTAAAAAAACAACAACCTCTGAATCGAATGTCAGCAGACATATAAGGATGGCCATGTACAAGCAGCATGAAGAGAAATCCCCAAATTCAGCAATAACAAAAGAAAAAAAACCCGTAACATTTTAATATCGAGACAACCATATCCGTGAAAAAAAGTTTTAAATGCCACATTTGGATAAACAGTGGTGCCAAAGAGTTGTCTAGACAACTCTGCCATTTGAAAATACAGCAGATTTAGTTTTTGTTCAACTTGACCCAAACTTAAGTTGTGCTAAACTAAACTGAACAACATCAAAGGGTGGCTGGATGTTTTCAAAGGTTTTAAATATTCATAGATATTAAAGAGCAGGGGTCCTAATGTAAAGCCATGCTGAACTCCATTATAATACTTATAATACTTGACCAAAAGAAAACAAGGACCCATCATGATGACATACAGAGTTCAAGCTGAAATCAAAACAACCAATTACCGATCTTTAAGTTAGACTGCAGCATTAGCATTCACCAGCCCTACTCTAGCCCTAATCTACTCTCTCAATATTTGCTCTCTGCCCCCTAAGGGAAACATGTTTCTTTAATTACTAAATTCTTAATCATGTTTACAAACTTACTACTATTGTCCACAATTTGGTGCTCTTTAAACTATAATTATTCCAAAAAATCTTCCAACTTCCAACTGTGATTAAAACAAACCTATGAGAATGTTAGTTTGGTTACATAAACTGCAAGCCGAAACTCATCATGAAGTTCTGTAAATCTCAAGAGATAATAATGCACACATCAACGTTTCAGGCAGTATTGAAGTTATGGTGTAACAGCTAAGAAAAAGAAAACACTTTCTCTCATCCATCATGCTTATGATGATATGCACCTAAATTACAGCTCAAATTTAATTTAAACCGTTTTTCGCCTGCATTGCGTAGAAACAGTCTGCTGAGGCTCACTGAGGTGCATTCCCAAAGCCTTTTAAATAATGCATGAAAGGCCAAATCCCAGTGGAAGTATTATTCCACAGTAAGGCCTCTGCGATGTGTGTGATTGCTTTCTCCCAAACTGGCCCAGGAGCAGCCTAAGCTGCAGTGGTAAAATTAATACTTTTCCCACCCACTTTCTTAAAACAAATCTCGAAACTTCTGCCTTCTACGGGGTCAGTGACATCACCCTGCGCCATGGGGGTGGGTATACATTTATCCCCCTTTTCCTGTTTCACGGATACAGAATCCGTTGCAATGAGGACGGCCTGTTTCCTGTTGAAAGGGTGGAAACTAACAGAGGGCACACCGAGCAGGGAAAATGCTGACTCAGAAATTATCAATCTGCCTTTTCTGCAGGAGTAAGTGCAACCGGACACGACTGCAGGAATACAGCAGCCTCGCTCATTTAATCATAGCTTGCCGCTCGGCTTTAAATGAACTGGAACATCACTTACTGCAGGCCGCGCAGCAGCACTGATTCGTACCTCAACACAATGCTCCACCTGAGACGACTCCTTTTAAACATGCATTAGGCTTGTGTTTTAGAGAACATTTTTCTTTGATTTTATAAATAAACGTTATGCATCTTAAACATATTCTACTAAAGCAGTTTTGCTTTAGGCAGAATGCCTCGGATAAAGTAATTATTTTAGTTTCTTGCTCTAGTTTAAAACATGTACATTTTGCACGTCCATGGCAGGACAATAGCATGAACTTGTTTCAAACCACTGCTGTGATCCCAGGAAAAATCAAAAGTAAAAGATCCAAATACTGAGGATTTTCAGTGGTATACCGGCACACTTAAAACAGAGGATTATGAACTTAACGTGTAGTTGTGATAAACATTTTCCTACGTTGATCAGTACAGCATCAGAACGCTACTGTCAGTCTGCCCCAGGGCAGCTGTGGCTAAAAATGTATCTTACCACTGTCAACATGTGATTGTAGTGTAAAGCGCTTCGGGTTCCTCAGGACTTGATAAAGTGCTATACAAGTACAGGCTATTTACCATTTCCCTGGCTCTTTGGGTTGTAAAGGTTGCAGACCCCTGCTCTGGACTGTATGCGTTTGTTTAGTGACAAAAAGGCCGAAAATACTTTTTCATTGTCACATATCGTCAGGGCATCAATGACATCAAAACAAAAAGTTTTAAGTTTGATTTGTTGTGAATTAAACAAGAGCAACACTTTTTTTTGTCACAATCCATGTGGACCAAGAACCTATTTTCTGAAGAAGATATAAATAGCAGTGAGAGCATCAACAGCGCAAATAAAGTCTTGTTTCTTTTAAGAGAAGCTGTTCAGGTTAATTATATGAGCTTGAACTGCAGTATCAGCATTCCCTAATCCCTGAACAAATTGATTACATCGGCTAAAATCAATGCAGAAATCACAGACAACAGCCAAATTCAAGCACCCAGTTCAAGGTGAGACACGGTCTGTTATGATTATCTACCATTACTGCAGAAAGAAAGTACACCCCCTATTGTTTTACATATTTGTACACTTCAATCATTTTTGAGGTGTGCTTAGTTTTGTCCCTATTTTGGACTTTATACAGTAAATTTAGAACCTGGTAAAGACCAAATATTGTATAAGGTGAAAATGTAGAATTTGCAAAGGGTGAATTTTATTTCTACTATACCTGTGAATTTCTAACCTATAAATTTTCATACTACAGTGGGCCCCAACAACATACCGGGACAGGTGCTCAAAGACTGTGCTGACCACCTGGCTCACATCCTAACGGACATATTGGACACCTGGCTGGCCCAGGCTGTTTTCCCATCCTGTTTCAAGACTGCAATCATCATACCAGTCCCCAAAATAAACAAATTTTTATCACTGAATAATTACCCCCTCCTTGCACTAACTCGGTTCATCATGACAAAATGCTTCAGGAGGTTGGTGAGAGATCACATCATTTCCAAAGTCCCCCCCCCCCCCCCCCGTTTTGATCCGCTCCAGTTTGGTTACCGTTCCACAAAAACACCTCCAGTGTCCCTCAGCACCGGCTTCTTGAGGCTGCGTACTGAGCCCACTTCTCTTTACCCTGTTGACCAAGGACTGCCATGCCAGGTTCAGTACGTGCCACATCATCAAGTATGCAGGCAACACAACAGTGGTGGGACTCATCAGGGACAACAACGAACTGGAATACAGAGATGGGATGAAACAACTGGTGGACTATTGTGACAAAAACAATCTGAACCTGAATGTGGACAAAACCAAAGAAATTGTCAACAGCCGTTACGCTGAAAGTGGTCAAAATTACGCTGAAATAAGACCGTGAGCGTAATGGTGCAACATACTAAGACACAGATGTTTGAGTACAACATAGAAAGGTCAGTAAATCTCTTGAACATGCATCAACGAAGATGTAAACCTCTCCGACAACATAAGCTAATGCTAGCAGTTAGCTTCGCAGACAGACCAATGACGGGGTTTTGTCATGGTCTGGGCTCTCCCTTCACGCTGCACCACGCACTGCTCCAATTGTTGTCAATAAGTTAATGTTTTAATACATTTTTAAGTGGTACAGGAGCAGCATATAGTTTTCACACGCCTAGAGCACCCTCTTGTGGCTACAGATGGTAATGTTTACTCCTTGGTTCATGTTGGTCAGTATGAATTACCATTTAAAACTTATATGCGTCGCACCTAACTGAGTTGCAGGATCATCCAAACTATGCAAAAAAAGTGTGCCTTGTAGTCCCAAAATACGGTATGCTCTTGTGAAGATAGCATAGCAGCGTCTCCACTTTTTGAGTCGGATGAGAAGAGCAAATACCCCTCTTCCCACCCTCACCACTTTCTACAGAGGGGAAATAGAGAGTGTACTGACCAGCTGCATCGCTGTGTGGTTCGGAGCCTGCAATGCCTCAGACTGTAAATGTGTAGAGAGTTGTGAGGACAGTGGAGAGAATCATTGAAACAGCGCTTCCCTCCATCCATGACACTGCTCGCAGATGCTGCCAGACCAGGGCTCGGACAACCATAAAAGACCCATCCCACCCCCATCATGAACTGTTCTCCCTGATGGCCTCTGGCAAGCATTACAAAACTAGTCATTTTACATGGTCACTAAACTATTGCACTGTTATCTGCATCATTAAATGGTTTGTTCATTGTTGCAATACATTCTGCTGCTACATATACTTGAACGATTCATATTGCCTGACAACTTTTCTGTACATATAAAATGTATTCTTTGGTTTGCAGCTGCATTCCTGACAAATGTCTATTATACTTATATTAATAACTTATATTAACAATCTTTCTCTTTTGTCTTCTCTTTACTCGGAGCCTTGCAACAAAATATTTGCTCAAATTTACATTGTGAATGTGAGTCTGATTGACATTAAGATCCAAGTCTACTTTGCTGGATTTTTTAACTGCCATTTCCAAATATAAAGAGCCTCTCAGAAAACCCAGTCATTTAGCAGCAATACACATGAGAACGCTACTGCTTTAGTTTTATTCAATGTAGACTTAAAAATACTCAACATATAAATGCAGAAAACATAAGTGTTATGCTTTAAGCTCACTTAAATGGTCTCCAATTTAAGTCTTTTAAAATAAGTTGCATACTGTTGGTGAACTCTGTGTAGCGACAAGCTTTTAGGAAGTTCAAAGTTTTCAGATTTAAAGCATTTAAAAAGTTGTTAAAATAGCCTGACGATGCAACAAAATGAAAGCAGGAGTTTGGATAGTCAACTTAGACAACCATTTGCATGGTCATTATCCAAGAAAAAAAATAGCTGCAGCTCCCCTCTGATAAATTCATTATACAAAGGCACGTTGTTTATTTATTGAGTCTACTTTATCCTGTTCCATGTCATAGTTTAGCAGTTTTTGTCATTACCACTCATTTTTGCGTGCACAAAAGATCAGCGCACCACACGAAGAGCCCACCTTGAGGACACTTCATCACATTGGCAAAGGAGCAAATTTAAGAATAAGGTTGCTACTAAAGTTTTTCTTTCCTTCAGCAACAACCACGAAGTTTTGTGCTAGTCCTTAACAAACCCCTTGCTGAGAGAATAAAAACAAAATGAGTACAAATATTTGTACATTTGCCTTCATTCACAACAATGTCACAAAATGATCAATGAACCTGCAAACAAATTCAGCTGCTCATTAATGTTGGTAGGTTGCTGCAGAGCTCCATCATCTCATACAGCGCTGCCCATTATTGTCAATACTTGAAAAGATTCATTTTTCTAAGAACTCTACAGTCATGAGGAAGTGTACAATATTTTACTCCTAATGGAGTTTGTTCTTTTTTCTCAGATGAGATGCATGTTTGTGTGGGTTTTTTTTCCCTCAGTAAAGCACTTATATTAAAGGTACTTACCACAGATTTTTTTTTTTTGCTGTACAACCTAAATCTAGCAGTCATGTTTCCTGTAGAAATCAGCAGCCAACACTGACACAAACGTGTGGAAGAGCAGCCTTCTGCGGAGGTTTGCTTCTCATATTATGTATTGCATCTGGATGGAGTTACTGGTGCGTGACCCTCAATAGCTGTCTGGCTCAGAAAAATGAGGGTGGCAAACTGTCGCAAACCAACACACACACACACACACACACACACACACACACACACACACACACACACACACACACACACACACACACACACACACACGTTACTCCAATATGGTGGAAATTGTTCCAAACAGCTCGCCCACTTTCTTCACCCGCGTTGATTTCTCATTATTTACTCTGACACTGCACTACCAGCCAATGCATTATTTAGATAACTGTCAAGCAGTGCGAGATGCACCAGCAGAGGAACTGGACCCTAAAGTATTGATGTACTGACCCTGTGACGTGTCATTTAAGACAAGGTTAAGACACATTAATCCTTTATTCCTGCCCCAAAAAGTTTAATATATTGTCATTTTTTTCAGTTCTTTGAACATCAATTTAAAATCTTCAAATTGTCAACTGTCCTGATGGAAACATTTTGTTGCGTGAATGAGAACATCATGCTGTGGGTTTGCAAAGTTTATTTAACCCTGTTTCACAGAGTATAGCGTACTTTAGAATGCCGATGATTCTCACTGGCAAATTAGACTTTTGATCCAAAGAGAAAAATATTGGCTATGCTGGGTTTCTTAGAAAATCCCCACCAGTTTCTCAGTTTTCTTCAGTTTCTGAAGTTTCAAATCAAGCTGCAAGTCTTACTCATGCACATCTTTTCTGCTCTGCCCACAAATGTTCTATATGACTGAAATCCATGCTTGACATGAAATTGACTTTGTTGACCCAAACCCACTTGTTGGGGGTATGCTTGCTTGTGCCCAAGCCTTAAGTTGCGTACTGATGTCTTGCGATGTTGCTTCAGAATTTCTACATGATGTTTTTTCCTCATGATGCCATCTATTTTCTGTGCACACAATATCAACTGGGATGTTCCTGAACATACTAACCAGTGTCCTGAGGTCTGAGGGTGGCAGGTTGAGCTGGACACTTTAAACCTGGAGACAGTTGGATGTTCCAACATGACAAGGATCCTTCAGATTTTGTGGATTATTCTTAAATGTTGGCTCAATGGCCGGTACCTGACTAACTTAACTAAACTCTACAAATTGTGCTAAAAGGAGTGGTCTAAAGTCCAGTCGGAAGCATGCCAGGAGCATGTTTATGATAAGTGTGCAATTCAGGTAAAATTAAAAGGGTATTTGTCAATGTATTAGCTGATAAATCAACATGTCTACATGTATGACAGCAATTTGATTCGGGTGTCTGTTGAACTCCAACAAAAGCACACATCATTCTATTTAATAAAGTAAATTAGAGAGCAACACAAGGAACAGGAAAGCTCTGACTGAAAGTCAGTAATATTCCAACAAATACTAATTACTGAATTGCAAAGTTAAAAGTTTAATATGGTGTTGTTTAAAAATGAACTTTATTTCCTTTTTGTATTATTTGAGGTCTGGAAACAAAACAGTCTCATTTTGACCAATTTTATTTTTTTGTAAATGCTCAAACTGACTGAATGTGGGGAAAAATGTTTTTAGTAATTCATATAACTTAAAAAAGGTGCTTATTTAACTTAAACATAGAAACAACTGTTTAGTTTTGGTTCTCTGCCTGAAGAAGACACTAAATCAGATATTACTTTTCCCTGACGTACAGAAGTACTGTTGGATCAGTGCTTCTGTACGTCTCATCTGGCAGACGGCTGCTCACGCTCAGCCTGGTCCTGGAGGTTTCTTCCCGTTAAAGGGGAGTTTTCTTTTCCACTGTCGCTACATGCATGCTGGGTATGAGGGATTAACAATTTAATGCAATCCACTATCCCCTCTCACTACATGTTAATCTTTCAAGAGTAAAATCACTTATTCTGCTGATTGTTTTATTTTATTTTATTTTTTTATTCATTTGCTTAGTTTTTGTGATGTTAGTGATGTTACATAGTAACACAAAATCTTAAAATCCTCTCTGAAAAGACCCCACTCTCAATCATCATCCCAACTGCATCAGAAGCATTTTAATTTTTTTAACAGTTTTGATATTAATGGTGCAAAAAAAAGTTGTTTACCCTCTATTTACACCAAATGCGTTACTTCTACACCATGAGAAGCAAGGATTGGAAGAGGTTAATAAGATCAGACTTTTCTATTTTGGTTCCCTTAAACTGGTTGTTTTCACTGAAAAACCGGCCGACCTTTTTTCGCCACCTTAATTCAAGAAACCGTTGAACAACAGACATGAAACGGGGAGGCAAAAGTACCAGGAGATCTCACTTTCCTTCTGGCTGCATTCCTGAAAATATTGCTTGGATTTCAGCAAACCCTAAAAGTGTTTTGCAAAGTCCATGGTTCATGGAGAGAGAAAATAAGTACAAACACCAGGAGCCTGAGTGGAAACACAAGTCACAGCTCAGAGGGAATGAATGAGAAACTATGCAAACCAGAAACGCACTACGATACTAGTGAGCTATGTCTGACAACGCAAGCCAGAAACCAAAACGGTGGTAGCCGCACTGCGAGCTTCTAAATTACCTTGTTTGCATGGCTTAAACTACTTCTCGTTAAAATTTCAGTTCAAACATTGTGGAGAAAGTCTGTGTTGACATAGTTCCCTGATGACTAAGAAGATGTGTGAGAAGTAGATCCTCATCTGTGTTTAGCTGTTGACTCAGCCTCCACCTTGTCAGCCACACACGCACACACACACAAACACACAAACACACACACACTCCAGCTTGGCAGAAAACTAGTGGCAGCCTTTCAAATGGCTCTCCACAGGTACTACGCTACAAATTGCCTTCGATTCGGCTGCTGCATCAGCTGGTTTTGACAGCTGCGAGTTGGATAATTGGTTCAGCTGTGAAAAAATAAAGAATGAACAAGCCAACCACACTTTGGCCTCCTGGCCTCTTCAAGTGTGATGCTTTCGTGTTGATTACAGTGTGCAATAATGAAAAAGCATGGAATGAGTATGGTGGGGCTTTTTCAAGGCAGAAATAAAACATTGGTAAGATCTGTGTGCTATAATCAGACTGACTAGTAATTTATTTTTCTATTCCAAGGGCCTTGGGATTATTGTTGGGGTACAAGAATCCCAAAGCCAATACAAGAAATTAAGAGATAAGACCCAATGACCTGATGAAAAATAAACAATAATCTGGCAGCCTTTGCTCAAAACCTGGATCAATAATTTGAGAGAATTATCCCAAAAATAAGCCAAACAACACAAAAATGGTTCACCACTGGGGGATATCAGGGTCCATCTTTCTCACTCAGCTGTGTTCTCTTACTGTTCTTTGCATTGCTTGATTGTCATTTCATCTTTTACCTTTTTGTTCTCTGTCAATTTTTTTTTCTTCATAGTAGGTACACCTGGTCTGGCGTTCTGTTAGCCGTACCATCATCCAGCGAAGGCAGATCATCCACTTTTATTACCATATAACATAGAAAGGATTCCTGGATCAATGTGTGCTTCTGTGCTTTTTGTGTCTCTGCTCTGTCTTCTCTAACCCCCAGTCAGTCGAGGCAGATGACAGTTCACACTGAGCCTGGTTCTGCTGGAGGTTTTCCTCCATGTTAAAAAGGAAGTTTTCTTCTCCACTGTCGCTTCATGCATGCTCAGTATGAGGGATTGCTGCAAAGCTATCGACAACGCAGACCACTGTCCACTGTGGCTCTACGCTCTTTCAGGAGGAGTGAATGCTGCTTGTCAAGACTTGATGCAATCTACTGGGTTTCCTTAGATAGGACACCTTTTTACCAATCTGTATGATTTGAGTGTATTTGACTTTGTAAAGTGCCTTGAGATGACATGTGTTGTAAATTAGCGCTATTTAAATAAGATTGAATAAAAAATTTTTATAGATACCCACGCTTCTCTTTCTGAGCCCATATAAACTTTGCAGAGTTAAAATAAGGCTACCAACAATTTCATGCCCATAAGGTATCGATACCAATCAATATAAATGTGTGCAATATTGAAATTTGCAAAGGACTGCTTGGATGCAATATTTGAATAGTTCTAGAATCTCAGGAACCGTGCATTAAAATTCTGCTGTCTGATAACATTCTTGGCAACTATAACTTCCACTGTACCTTATGTCCACAACTAATCTAAACCTAACTGACCAAGATCAGAGAGCTCATGGAGAGTGGTGGAGACATTGTGATAACTTAAAATAAAGAAATGATGGGAATCTTTACAATTGTCGACAATAACATCACAATGCCATGTCCTGTTTTCATAAAATTGTGCTGATATGTTTTAACATGATTGCTATTTGGCTTCTTGGTGTAGAATCACCTTTATTGTGGGATCTTAAGAAATCCTTTTAATAACAATCAGAAATATTCTCACATGTGGTACGAAAATCCAAGAAAATAGATTTAAAAAGTAAATGAAATGTAAACCAAAAGACAGGCCAATCTGTAATCAACTAAGGTCCTGAAGTCAAAAAACAACTTTGAAGTGCTACTTCCATTTAAAATGCCTCAGGTAGCCATCAAACCCACATTTCCAAAGTGTTTTGATTGATGCAGTTTAGCTGGCAACAATTGGAGCCATCTGGGTGTTTATATCAATCAGACAGAACGTCAACAAGGGAAGAAAAGGTTCTGTTATCACAACTTCTCCCTTTTTTAGATTTGGAAAGTGAAAGGAAATACAATCTTAACATCAATATTTATACAAAGTGATGATCATGATCAGGCATGTCCCTCAGTAAGATTATTTTTATATGTATTTATCGCAAAATTATATTTCACACAAGTTCTAACCTGACCAATTTTTTCTTTTAAAACCAAATAAGCAACAATAAATCATAATTTTCATCGTCACTTCTCACCTAGACTACTGCAATTGTCTCCTCCCCGGTGTCACTCACAAATTCCCATATAAACTCCAGCTAGTCCAGAATTCAGCTGTCCGCATCATCACAATGACCCCCTCCATCCAACACATCACCCCCGTTTTACAACAGCTCCACTGGCTCCCACTTCAATTTCAAATTCAGTTTAAAATCCTCCTTTTAGCATTTAAGTCCATTCACAGCCTCGCCCCTCCCTGCCTGTCTAATCTCCTCCATGTTGCTACGCCCTCCCGCACTCTCTGATCCTCCTCCTCCTTTATTCACCTGACTGTCCCACCAGCCCGACTCATATTTTTTGCCTTAAGATCACTTTTTATTATTGTTTGTCTTGCGTTGTTTTTTTAACCACTGTTTGGTGACCTTGAGTGTCCAAAAAGGCACCTATAAATAAAAGGTATTATTATTATTATCAGTATTTCTGCTAAAATAATATCTCACATTGTGATTCAGATTTCTAATGAAATAGTCTATCACTTACAGATGATATATATATATATATATATATATATATATATATATATATATATATATATATATATATATATATATATATATATATATATATATATATATATATATATATACACAAATTTTTAATTTTTTTAGTTGTCCTGTTCAACAAGTATAATAACAATATGTACTCAGCTTTGATATATGTCGAACTGCAATTGCTGAATCCCAATATCAGTATGTGCAATATCGCAATGCTAAGGATTGTATGGATGCAATATTTGGGTTATATTTCAGATTTGAGGTATTCACATTCTGGATGTCAGTAACATTTCGGGCCAGCTGGATGAACTCTAACTGCCCTTGATAACCACAAATGATGTACAACAGGTGGGGTGGGGGCATTGTGTAGTTGTAAAGAGAGAAAAGTGTCAGGAGGATTGGGGTTAATCCTAATCAATATGGTCATTGCAATTTTTCTGCCACATAAACTACTACCGCATAAACAGCATTTTTTTTCTTGTAAGCAAAAGAGTGTAGTTGCTTTCTTTCAGGCAGCTGACCAGCAGCCCACAGCAACAGGTGGAGGAGAGCCAGGGCTGCATTAATCTATGGTCAATACAGCCAAGGAACACATCAGTCACTCTGCCACCTTCTCTGGCTTCTCATTAAAAAAAAAACTTTAAACAGTTGAGACAATATTATGGAAAACTTTCAGCAGTTCTGAACTTTTGAAAACCTTGGTATACCTTGATAGCAGAAACCAGTCCACGCCCACTTTTGGCAATTTCATAAGGAGCCAGCACATGTAACAGGAAGTGGCCTGCAGTGAGGTCTGCAGCTGGACCCTCACAGATTTATCACCTCTGTCGCTCCCTCAGCCTCATTGCTCCTCTCACTTTAAAGGCTTGCTGCTGCTGGCTGGTGAGTTGGTCCAAGACCCTTTTTCATTTTTACTACCGAGGTTCAGAGCTGAAAACAAAGATGGGGTGTTCTTTCTGCAAGCAGAGCCTGGCCAGGTCGCAGACGAGAGGGGATTTTTACAAAAAGCCCTATTTGAGAACAGTATAGCTTTTCCCACTAACGACCATATAAAGCTGTATTATTCCATCCCCTCACTTGTAGCCTGAGGAGGTATAGGTAAGAATGCTCATTAGGCTTTAATTATGCCTTCCCTTGAGGCACAGGACATGCAGCGTCAAAATACACAAAGCATTTTTTAACTCGCTGTTAAAGACCTGATTGAGGGAACAATGGGTCAGCAGTGGCTGGCGTCCTGCCAGCAGGATCCCTGCCACACCAAGATGCAAGGAGAGATGCACCCTCTTACAGATGAAGGCAGCGTGCAGCCGATTTCGAGTGCAAGTTGCAAATTATCTTTGGCCATTGCTTAAGATTTATAGGTTAGTCTGAATGCAAATCATTCTTGCGTAGACATTAATCTATCAAGGGTATTTCATTAGAAGGCATTTGCTGAAGGGAGAGAGAGTATGTGCTCATAAATTTTGTTTAGGCACTCTGATTGTTCAGCAGATCACTGAGAAAACGGGTGGACGGCACCAGCCACAAGAAGGGGCTTTCTCCATTATACTATTATTTCCTGCTGAGGGGGCCTCAAGACACATGCTAACACAGTTACAGTAGCTCGGGGTGAACTGTTTATGAACTTGCCAATCTCCAGTCCACAGGCTCCATCCAGGGGCTTAGTGAGGGCAGCTAAGGTTTCCTCAGGCAGCAAATTACAGTAAAGAATCCAAGACACAGTGATTATAACTAATAAAGACGCCAATTATAAAGCAACCAGAGGTTTTAAGATGATATATGCATAAGCCAAAATCAATAACCTGAAACAGCCCTTATGAATAACTTTAATATTGGTTGCCTAATTCATCAAACCACACTATTTGTATTTAAAGCTGTCCTGTGGTCATCTGCATTATAACCACGTCCCAGAATTGCATTATCAGCCTTGCAGTTCTAAAACCCGCTGCCTTCGGCAAGCAACGCTCCCTTCCACCGCATCTGAGATTGTAGCATACGTAGTTTGCCATCAACTAAGTGAGGCTGCTGTAGATTCTTTGGACATGTCAAAAGCGTTATGCTGCATGAGCACTGCCGAATAACAGTACTTATCCTCATTCCCATTCAATGATATGCAAACACACTGGTGACTTAATCCGACATATTTTCTGATAAATTCGGGTAATAATTGTCTGACCGCTCTTTGATTGCGCACCGTAGAGGGAGACGCTATTATGAAATATGTGACCAAATCAAAGAAGCCGACACGTCGTGGCAAAAGTAACATCTCCTGTCCAGTTGCAGTAAATGATGAATTTTCTCTTTATCCAGTTACACAGGCAGTCTTCAAAATGCAATCGAATGCTTCATACACATGAAAGGACTTCTTTCTTCACGTTTAGGATCACCAAAACATTTTTAGACAATACACATGGCAAAATAAACAAAATAGTACCAAAAATATCTCCAGCTGAAAACAAGCTCTTCTAACAGCACAATCCAGTAAAGTCAATTATTTGACCTGACAACATTTTAAACCCCATTTTAAATCTTTGTGTCCCTTTAGAGACCCCCAATCATAACCAATCAGCCTTTCTTTACCAGTTTTTACCGATAATTAATGGCTGCACTGATCTGGAACAGCAGGAGCATTTAGTCAATCACAAACTGGACACTTGTCTATTGATGTTCACATGCTTCATTCAGACATACCTGTACAATTGATAGAGATTGCCACAGTGCATAATATTTGTTATTTATTAAGACTGGGAACTGCATTGGGTTGAATCTTATTACAGTTTATATAGCTAAAACAACTTATGAAGGCCCGCAAACTGCCACATTGGTAACGCATGGCGGCAGCAGAAAAAAGCAACTGAAGACATCATCTAACTGCACATTCAGGAGTAATTGGTCAACTGCATTATAGTTGTGACTGCAAGGGAAATACGATTTCATTTCACTTCAGGAAGCACCGTTGGCAGGTCATCGCTGCTTTTACAAGTGTCAATAGGAACCTTTAAATCTGCAATAAAAGTTCTTATCATCCTTACATATTCAATTCGGTTTTATTTATATAGCGCCAATTCACAACACGCCATCTCAAGGCACTTTACAAAGTCAATACAACGATGAACAGATTGGTTAAAAGGTTTTCTATCTAAGGAAACCCAGCAGATTGCATGAAGTCATTGACTTGCAGCTCCTCCTGAAAAACCACTAAGCAACAGTGGACAGTCGCTTGCATTGTGTCGTTAACTTTGCAGCAATCCCTCATACCGACCATGCATGAAGCGACGGTGGAGAGGAAAACTCCTCTTTAAACAGAGAGGAAAACCTCCAGCAGAACCAAAACCAGGCTCCGTGTGAACGGCCATCTGCCACGACCGACTGGGGTTTTCAGAAGACAGAGCAGAGAGAAAAAAAAACACTGATGTAGGAATACTTTCTGTTAGAGAGGGTAACGGCAGACTAGCTCTATAGGTGGCTGTGTCTAGGAAAGAAACACAGCTAAGCAGACATGCTCTGAGGCAGTTAACTGGTCAAAAGGATGAAAGCGAGCACACACAGTTAGTTGCAGCTAAAACTCTGCCAATAGCTATGAGAAACAAGGTTAGACACCGAGAGATATCATCTACAAGATGAAGCTGTTGACAGCAGTAGCCGTGCTGATCAGCCCCCCAGGATGTTGTCACAGCTAACCAGAACGCCCGGCCAGATGTAGCTACCATGAAGAGAACAAACACAAGGGAACATAAAGTTAAAAATGGAAAGAACGACAAATAATGCAAAATTAGAGAATCGTAGGAGAACTCAGCAGAGTGAGAGAAACAGGTCTTAATGCTGAGAAGGTCCACTGGGTTAATAGAGCTGTGGATGAGAGGAGTTGAAATGATTTTAGCTAGAGAAGATATCTAGAGCTGCAAATTAAACTTTATTTTATTTCGCTGTTTGGATTCAGACAAGAATGAGAGGATGTTGCAAAATGTTAGTGTGACTACGGTGGAGGAAAGCTTTGACAGCACAGTTATTTATTTATGAAAACAAACAATTTGAGCAGCTGAACACATGTTATATTCCCCATTAGGGTAAAATATTTAGGGGTTTTTAACACAACTAAATGTTACTCCACATGAACTGGTTACCTGGATCAACATGCAGTAAAAAGTTGTGATTTCAAACTCCCACAAGATTTCTGCCATACTGTGCCTGCTGCTTAAAGCCCTTTAATGGGATACAAGAGACAAGAGAGAAGGAGAGGGGCTAAATCCAGCTGTGTGAAGCAGAGTAATGCTATACACACTGTCCTTTCCCCATGTGTTGCTTTGCCCTGACAGTCAGCTGGCTGAAATAAATGGTGCTACACTTTCCTCACCCTTCAGGAAAAACATTTGGCTATTTCCAGTAGCTAAAGGACTAAAGTCAAGACACTATTATTAAGCTAATGCGGCTTTAACGCTACAGTTGGAAAACTATGAGCTGCATGTCCGACTTTAGGCTGGCCACCAGAGCAGACCGCCTGACTAATTAATCAGCTAATTGTCTGCCTGTTATATCTGTGCTTCACCAATAGGAACAGAACAACAAAAAGTAACATGCTGCAGAATTAGCTCTTGAAAAGTGCTACTAAGTTAGACAGGTGTACATTTGATAATTTTGTTTAAAATAAATACATCTTATATATAATATATTTAGTGTATTCTTTTTGCAACAGCATGAATATGTTTTGCTTTTCCACTTTTAATTGAAGTAATTGATCCTGATGCACTTCTGTTTTTCACATTTATATATACTGTGATATACTGGGGGTTTTCTACTCCAAGTTAATGTAAGAAAAACTAAAATAAAAACTGATTAACTTCACTGACATTATGTCTAAACTATTAACATGTGCATCGTGCATGGCAATGTCAAAAAATAGTCTATGCATATTCTCAAAATAAGTGTAAAAAAAAAGAAAGAAAAAAAAAGCACAGTTGAGCAAGAATTTAATTTTTTTGTAAAACAAACAACTTTCAAGTTGAATTTTTGAACAGCTGCCCAACTTTTTGATGAAATGAGCTGGCAGAGTACAGCAAAGATGTTCGTTTTCTATCAAAAATTGGTATTTGCATAATTATGCCGCCACTTGAACTCACCAAGAACATAAAAACTGCAGGGCTTTGACATCAAAGCAATTGCAATTTAATGGCAGCTAAAAATACGCAAGTGAACACAAACACTTCTATGAAACATGGTTTTACTGTACGCAATGCCTGTCCTTACAAACCTGTGGAAATGGAAACGTGGAAAGAGATGTCTTTTCACGTGACGAGGTCGAGATGAATCGACACCTCAAGAGCTTTGATGCTAATTTGTCAGCGCTGAAACGCTCATTAGAGCGTTAACAGGACGGGCGCTGGAGTTTGTAAAGATTTCTCACGTCATTCATTAATAATTGATCGTTTAAGACTAATTTTTGCTTCTTTACTTACTCAGATTCATAAGAAATTTAAACGACTACTTAAATAAAAAAACACAGATTTAGAGATGGCACCCTTCTGATGCCTGATTTTCCTTTATTCTGTCAGGAAACAACGAGGATGCCTCTCTCTGTGCAACACAAGATAAGCTGCCAAACCAGGCATTAAAGAGCTTCCAGTTTGAAGATCTGCATTCAAATGCAGCTTTTCTGGAAACAGAGAATGACATGTCAGCTGATTTCCATCCCCAGCTGAAGACGTTATCTCTCAAGCGATCATGTCAGCATCCCAAATATTGTTTACACTCGCTTGGCTATCTTGGCCTGTGACGAAGTTTGAATTCTAAATATGGGCAGGCAGATGCACCCAGCCGTTTGGAGATAAGAAATGAAAGCGATTCCAGGCACTATACCCCCACAAACCCCAGAGACGGGTTTGCATCATGAGTGATGCACTCCGATTAAACCAGCAGCAACCTTTCATCAGAACCCCTGTCAGGGATTGACTTTATGCTGGATTTATGTGGGAACAAGGAGACACACAGACCTGTAGATAGGCTCAGAAATAATCAGCATTTGTAAGAAGTAAACTAGATGCTCAGCATAAACGACGTAAAGTAAATGGAGACGACATGGCGTGTATGTTATTGCCAACTAATCCCAAAATGCACCAAATCCTTTTTAAAACAGCCTGGGTGACAATCCCTCGGGGCGGTTCGTCGAGTGTGTAATCAGGATCAGTTCTCACTACTACGTTTCCTAAACCTGTGCAGCCTCTGTGCGCACCCTTAGAGCTGCACTGACCATATTACACAGGAGCTTGTTGGGCACGCTTCACGGATAAATCTGTTGACTTGGCAACAGAGGCTGCGCGATCGGTGGCGTTTCACATTTATGCCTCTCTGTCCTTTTTTTTCTAAAAAAAAAAAAAAAAAGGGTCAAGGGAAAAAAATACAGACATAACATGAGGGGAAAAGCTTTTTATTTCAGGCCAACCCAACATAGCAGCAAACACATTATTAGAGTTTTGTGTTGACGAAATACTCACTCACGTGTTTGGCAGCGCACAGTGTGTTTTCTTTCTACCTTCCTTCATATTTTTGCTGACATGAAAAGGCGCTTTGAAACATCTTAGTGCAGGGCTGACTTGGAGAAGAAGAAGAAAGAAAAAAAAAAACAGCTCAACCCTTTCCCACATAAACTATGAACAAACAGGATGAACTGTAGTTATCTGAAAACAATAAGACGAAGGAAAATTAAGATGAAAGCTTCAGAATGATATACACTGCTGGGAAAACATTTTCTCCCTTACAGATTCCTTCTGCTTTTTGCTTTTGTGTTACACTAATGTTTCAGAACATCAAACACATTTTATCATCAGGCGCACTACAATGTGGAGTTTCCCCAATTGTGCTTTTATTTATTGAGGGAGCCGGGAGGGGCAATCCAAAACAACCTGGCCTTGTGTGAAAAAGAGCCCGCAGGAGTAACCGACTTACCAAAATTACCCATGGAGCACATCAGCATCTCATCCAGGAATTTACAAAAGAACACAGAGCAACGTCTCAAGCGCTGAACACTTCGCTTGCCTTAGTTAAGGACATGTTTTACCAATAAAAAGACTATGAAGAGAGCACAACCACCCCTCTCAAATTTACCACAAAAAAAAAAAAACATATGGATGATCCTAAAGTCTTTTGGAATGACATTCTGTGAACTGACAAGACAAAAAATACAAAAGTGTACCTATTTCAAAGATGTGCATCCCATGAAATCTGGAATGAAAAAATAACAGTATTTAATGATGCCAGCAGTCAGAAATGGTGGTGGAAGTGTGATGGTCTGGGGCCGCTTTGCTGCTTCAGGACCTGGACGACTTGCAGTCATTACCGAGTCATAAATTCTTCACTCTACCATAAAATCATGAGAGAGAACCGCCGGCCAACAGTTCATCGACACCAAACAGGCCAATGATCCGAAGCAAAACAACAGGCCTACCTCTGAACGGCTCAAGACAGACTAAACCTAGCCAAAGGTCAGATTTAAATCAGATTGAGATGGTGTGGCATGGCTGTTCTCATGCTATTCACGCTTGAAATGGCTCCAGAAAAGAACAAACAATCCTGCAAAGAAAAGTGGGCAAAGATTGCTCCACAGGAATTTAACTGCAAAAGAAAACAAAGCGCCAAAATACTTTTTCAAAGCACTGCATGTTGTAAAGCTGGAGTAGGTCTCATCCTAGTAGTAAAACAAAATAAAGATTATTTAAAAAGAAGTACACAAATAAAGCTCCGTCCACCAAGGCTTTGAACCTTTGGGTTTCTCTGACATCTCCGTAACTTTTGTGCTTTTTTTTTGCTATGTGCAGGGAGAGAAAAGATTTTACCAAACTGGATTCTTCCAAATTTGCAGCAAGAAACGGAGTCTTTATTTAGGTGATCAGAAATTTGGATGTGAAACAACACAGTCCTTGACTCAGCTTTGCCATGTGCATGTTTTGTCTAGGGCCATTAGTTTTTACACTTCATTACACGTTCACTTTATAAAATGCTGTTTCAGCAGGTTCAGGCAGTGACAAACCACAATGCAGTGTGTAATGATATCTACAAACACATCTGCAAAATACTTGGTGGCAATGCCAATACTATACTGGTTTAAAGGTATACAGCCACGTTATATGCTTATAAAAAGAAAGACCAAAAACCGTTTGCTCATGATAAAATAAGGTTCTATTTCATCCCTACTGACCGCCAGAGAGGGTGCTTAAAGCACTTAATGATCACTCTTGCGCATGCACAGGTCGAGAATCTTATACCAACGGTCATACTGTATTCCCAGCGACATTCCAGGCTTTTCCTTCTTGGAATCATATTTCTTTTTTGCTGTTTTTTTTTCCACTGGATCTTGGACCATTCTGCATTGTTTCGCTGGGAGATGCTAATGGCCGTTAGCCGCTTCCTTGTTTTATCCCCTGCTGCACATGTTCAGTCTTGTACTTCCTCTGTTATTAAAAATAAACACGTAAGCCTTTATTTACTAACAAATTGAGCAAAATCAAAGCATAAAACAGCAAAATAATAACTAATACGCCAGCAGGACGTGATAATCTTTCATAAAAACTTTTTATGCAACCAGAGTGAGCTACTGATGTATAAATAAATGAAAAATCAAATAACGTGGCTATGCACCTTTAAAGAAGTAGATGAGACACTGCTTTATTACTCTGAGATAATAATACAAAGACCCTTACTTTTACACAATTTGGTGACATCATACCAAAGTAACCACAGTTGTGTATATTACTCTTCTATTGTGTGTAGATTATAATTATTATTATTATTAACGATTTAGCACAGGTGGTGAGGTCAACACAGGGGATTGTGGGATGCCGTCTACAAGATCAAAACACAGTTTATGCTACAAGAGTCTAGAAAAGGGTCAGATGTATTGCCACAGATCCCACCCACTTTGTCCCACTTCCATCAGGTAAATGATTCAGAAACATTAAATCAAAAACTAGTAGACTTAAACTGCACTTCTTTCCCAACGCTGTGAGGGCTATCGGCCCCTGCTGACAATCAATAAACCACCAGCCCAGTTCATAGTCTGGTTACATGTTTACCAACATACTGCCGTTCTTACCTGTCCTACAGGTTCTAGATTCAACTGAGAATTATTTACACTCTCTCTCACAAGCTAATATCTATTTGCACATGTTTAGCTTCTCACGGAGTGTTTGTTTGGACATGCATGCAACTTACACAGTTCTTTAACTTAGGCATTTAAATTTTTGCTAATGAATATTTGCATACTTTTTAACTTCTCCGGGAATGATTGTCTGATATAGCTTTAGTTACTCTGGGGTGTTACTTGTACAATCGTGCATATTGTGTATTTTTCTCAGATACTTCTGTAAATTGGCTGCTACATTTCCTCTGTTTAATTTGAATATTGCATTTTTATCTGAATATGTTGTATTACCAATAATTCTGCAATATTTCATTTTCATGTTTTTGGCTTTCTGATAAGTTCATTCTCTGTTGCTTTACAACTTTAAATTAGCTTTTTATTCACTACTGATTTAGAGTATAACTGTTTTTGCCACTGTCACGCCTTCATTTCTTCATTGTGGGACTATTAGGGTATGTATCCGATTTAACAGTAATGCAATGGAGCAGTATTTTACATTGTTCTGTAAAGTGACTGCTTTTTTTAATTTCAACATTTAAATCTTTTCAGATGCTAAGGACTATCTGCCCACTTTTTAGCTTCTCAGGAAGTGTTGTCGGTACATTCAACCTAAACATTATGTCTTGATTTGTGTGTAATATGTGAATTCTGAGCTGGTGTATCACCAAAACTTGATTCTTGATTACACACACAGCATTTTAGCTAATGATAGTCATAATATTATATCAAACAACTTTTAGGTTCTTATATTAACTCATTTATATTGAATCTACTAACAACACAAAAGTAACCTCTAATGCAAATCGATCACTGTGACATTTTATGTACAGTAAGCAAACGTTTGTTGTTCTCTCCCCATTTTCCCCTTAAAGTACTTTAGTGCTTTCAGGCTAACATTGTAAGTAAGAAATTGTTTTTAAATGCTTTGCCTGGTGAAATAAAGGCTTATGTGATAGTCATAATGTTTCTTATGTTGTCAGATATGTATGCTGACAAATGTAAATATTATTTCTATGCTGGTCTATACTTGAAGAAATGAAACGGCTTTTATGAAACATATAAAGTCCTGTCACGTAAAGTAAATAAATCATGTATGACATGCCAAGTTAAATATATTGCAGAAGCATTGGAAGGAAGGATGCAGAATGTAAATTCTGCAACTGCTTAAAGACAGATTAAGTTAATCGTTGCTGTTTTGCAGCCTTTTTGATTTATTCCCATGATTGGTGAGCGACTGACCATCTTGGGCTGAAAGTTTAATGCTCTCTGCACACAGTCTATAGTCTCTTTCACACAACAGTTCCATCATAAACCTGCAAAGAAGAGACCATCTCTAATCTACTGTACCCCTGGCCGATCATATATCCCAGATCAAGCACACGCATGCTTTCAACAGTTAAACATGCACCGTGGAACCGGAGGATGTGTAGTGCTGAACTCAGCAGAGTCGAGATAAAGCACAATGCAGAAAATCTGCCAGGAATCCCTCATTCTAAAGAGTAAAGCGCATCGTTGGTGTCACATATTCTCGGTTTACTTCTTTTTTCAACCCTCAATGATCCTTGACTGAAGTCCAATTATCTTTTTTGTATCTCAGTGTATCTCAGTGTGACCCGTCCAGAATGCGTTAATGGCAAAAACTGGCGTGCTTGACGTGGCGGATATTCTGACATGCCCAAAAATGATGTGGGGCTTGAATTACATCTGCTACAGTATGATAATAAATAGCATCTTCTTCATACACCATAGAAGGCAGGTATTAGAAAGTGCAATAGGATTAGTATAAAGAAAAGAGCCCTCTAAAACACATGCATATCTAATGACTTTTTAACAATGTATTCAAGATTTCTCTGGATGAACATACATTCACATCTTGCTCTGAGGAACTGAAGAATGACACCACTTTGGTGTTTATACAACAAAGTGAATGTTTTGGGCATATTACACCCAAAACAGGAAAAAGAGCAGATTTACTGAGATTCAGGTTGACTACTAAAGAGATTTTACCAATCAGTTCCAAATGAAGCTGATTCAAATGTTCAAAAGCTGAGGATGTAGTTGGTTAATGCAGAGTAGTTTCCATTTTATTGATGCAAGACAGAAAAGAATGAGAGAAAGATCGACAAGTCAATCTGTTTTTCAAGAGGAGACGTTATGTTCACAAAGACAACTGATCCAGGTAATGAAATTTATGTAACTGGGAGAAACCCTACTCGTTTCTCTTATCTTGCTCCAGTAGGTCACAACAATGACAGCTATCACAGTGAAGGAGGAAATGGACACTTTTTTTTACACTACAAAAAATGCTTTGTCTACATTCTTGGCGTAGTGTTGAAAAAATACTTGAGTGTGTCATGTCACCCGAAGCCGGATGTGCTTTGTCTTCACTAACCTGCATGGCATTCATTTCAAGGAAATAAATCCAAAGCCAAGGTCTGTAATGTGTCTGTTTAAACATGCGCTGTTTGAAGAAAGTGTTGATACTCAGACATGCGATCGTCCATTTGCACTGGAGTGTTTATTCAGTTGCGGCTGAAATATGTCTCCACAGTCACACACTCAAAGCCATTTCGGCTAAAAACAATCAGTCAATGCCTGAGAAAGAACAAGAGGGCGCATGCAATCCCCAAAAACTGACATTTATGATAACCGCCACATATGCCATTCCTCCATCGGTCGGCGTTCGTATTGACTTTGCAGGAAACACAAGATTTGGGCAGTAGAAAAAAAAAAAAGATGTGGAGAGATGCACAGAACTAAGATTAATGGTGTTTTCAGGGTTTTTTGATAAAACCCAAAACTTGTACAGTTGCATGCCTCTTGGCACTCCTGATGTTGCTCAGTAGTCACTTTGAAAGTATGCGGAGAAAGACAGATAAGGAGAAGACTTCCAGCATGAAAGTTTCTGGGAAACCCTGAAGGTAAACACAGAACGAAGGCACACATATCTTGTCTTCTATTGCTCATCACTGGTGGCTAAACGGTTTCATTTCAAAGAACACACTACAGCACTTTGACAGAGCCTTGCAAAAGTATTCATACAACTTCAATCTTGGCATATACACAGGCACAAATAGTGGGATAGCTGTAAAGCGGAAGAAGAGGGAAAACATGGTTATAATTTCTTTTAACTCTATTAATAACCTGAAAAGTGTGGAGTACATTTGAAATCAGCTTCCTTTACCCTGAAACCCCTAAAAAATATATCTGTACCCAAATGACTAGTGGGTAAACAGCGTCCAAAAGACCAAGGAACACAGCAGACAGACCTGGGATAAAGCTGTGGAGAAGTTTCACGTAGGATTAGGTTTTATAAACAATGACCCGAGCTTTACACATTAAGGGGGTAGTGGAAGAATGTGCTCTGGTCAGTTCGAGCCAAAGCTAAACTATTTTGGCCTGCGTGTAAAACGCTACGTGTCACAGATAAGCTACCGCGAACACACCCGCCCCACTGTGGAACACGGCGCTGTCAGAATCACGCTGTTGGGTTGTTGTTTTTTTTCTTCAGCACAGTAAGAGAAGCTGAATAAAGTGTGTGGGAAGATGGACTGAGCTACATGAAGGCCAGTCCTGGATAAAACCTTTTAGAGGATGCAGGGGACTTTAGGCTGGGGCAGAGGTTCACCTTCCAGCAGGAAAACAAGCCTAAACGTATGGCCAGATTCTACAAAGCACAGACACTGGGAGGATGGGGAGCTTAACACACACACAAAAATAAAAAAAATAAACACTCAACTTTTAAGATTTGCATTTCCAAATAGTTGGAAAGGTGTTTACTTTCTTCTCCTTCACAAATATACACTGCTTTGTGTTAATAAAATACATAAAAGTGTGAGGTATTACTACGATGACATACAAAAGGTTCAAGGGGTATGAATACTTTTGCAAAGCACTGCGGGCACATATGTTAAATTGTAAAGCTGTAGATCTACGACTTAAAGCCACTTTTTTTTTTAAATGGCTTTCTATAACTAACATTTTAAATAATGCATCCTCTGCAAACCAAACAGCTGATACATTTCCATCAGGGGTTGCTGAGGTAAACACATTTCTAAGTAAAATTTGCGGTGCGTCTACCAAAGCTCAACTCAAAAACTCAACAGCTCAGAGGCCTCCGTCAGCGCACCAGAGATAGCGGTGCGCGGTTTCTGGAGAAATGGCTCCTTCTTGATGCCCGAGCAAGATTTACAGATGGAAGTATGCTAAAGGTCAGCGGCCTAATCTCACGAGTCGGGTTTTATCAACCGGCAAAGACACACGGCCCCTGAGTCGACAATATTGATTTGCTGCCACTGATCCCCATGACATGGACATGTCCCCGGAGACAAAGGTCAGGCATGATCACATGATCCTGCAGGCTGTCAGAAGCTCAGTCAAACGTCTGCACGCCGAGGCATTTTCGGGGATCCAGCTAACCGGGGGCGAACTTTCACTGGGGAGGGTAATCCTGACGGTGCCTGACTATAAAAGGTCTTTTTGTAGAAACCACAACCAGATGCTGCAGGAGGTTACCCTGTCTGCTCTGCTCTTTCTGGAGCTTAACCCACCGCCTGGCCTGAAGCATAACTGCATAATGGATCCTTGTCCCTTTTCTTTTTTTTTAAACAGCACTTCACAGATACTGACGCTTTTATCCAAAGCATTTAAAGAAAGACACCATCCAGTGGGGTGTGTGTAATATATATATATATATATATATATATATATATATATATATATATATACACAAACAACTGGATGAAAAATCCACAGCTAGGTAAAAAGTTTGGCTCTCCACAAAAGTTTTTCACTAGCTACGAAGTGTTCAAAAGGCTCTGAGTAAAAAAACAAACTGCTCCTTCTGCTTTGTGTTTGATGACATCACAAGAGGCACAAGAACTATGTTGTTATTAGCAAACACACCGACAAACAAATAACTTTTTATTGGTCTGATCACACATTCTGAAGCGCTGGAGCCGCCAGAGGTTCACCCTGACCGCATTTGAGTCAGAGTTGGACTCCTATTGGAACGTGACGATAAAGTTAGCACCTGCCTCAAAGCTTCCCATCAGCGCCACACATCAGGGCCATTCGAGCATCTCGAAATCAAAATCTAAAATGCATAAAGAGTGATCGAACCTAAACTGGATAATTCTGGACTTTACAAGGACTTTTACTTTTAAATTCATTACACTTTTGTTCTTATGAGGAAAAACTAAACAAAAAGGAGCGTTTCAATGTTGCTGTTTTTTTCTGAGGATTTATATAAGCAAGAAAAACAATATATGGCGAATAGTCAAACTGGGGCTGGAGTTTTTCACACAGATTGGAGATCTTAAAAAGTACAGTTAGTGATTTAGGACACTTCAAATGTGTTCATAAAAACCAAAAGGGGGACAGGAGGAACTGCAGAAATCTTGCCTGGTGGACCTAATACCATGAACCAGACGCATCGTCATATCCCTGTTCACGACAAATTGGCTTGAAAGCGATGGCTGAAGATCTTGGGTAATTAAACCTGGCCATTCCAGACTGCTCTGGTCATCCACAATCCGCTTCCAAGTGTTTCCTGGTGCCAAATGTGCCTGAAATCCAGGTGTTCTCAAATATCACTCAGTTTTGCAGCCACCAAACAGAATTTGAGTAAAAGCTTTTAAATCGAAGGAATGTGATTACAAACATACAAATAAAGGCATAAAACGGACACGTGATGTCATCAGGAGACATGTTGACCAGGGAGGCTTTCTGTTTTCTTTTTCTTTTTTGGGAGGAGGAGGGGGGGAAGTATTATTTACAACAAATAAAACAGCAAAGCACAAATTGTTCATGTGGTTGCAGGAAGAGGAGTTTAACAGAAAAGTGTGGCCAGTTGCTTTAACAGCGGAAATGACTGACTGTGATGAAGGGGGAAATATTTAAATAGATAATCAGAGAAATGAAAAATAAAAGAACACGGACCACGTCTGTGTCATTTACGTCTTATCTTAAATGTGTGTTTATCTGCTGTGACATGTCGGTCAGACAAAATGAAGCTCTGTATTTGGAAAGTGTGTGTGTGGTTGCTACTATGCCCATCCTAACACACTGGGATGGTTTGTGGTTGCTATGGCCAGGCTTCCTAACGCGCATTTCCACGGCTCTTTCTAACCCAACTACAGCAATGCTCTGCTTTTTTTTTCCGGTGTAAGCGACCCGTTTTTAAACAGGAGACACCAGCCAAACCCCCCGAAAAAAATTAAGCGCTGATTACAGCGCGGTGGCCTCTAATTGGAGACATTGCCCAACTTAAACGAGTCTGTCGATAAGCAAAGGCTATTTAACTCCGACCAAGGGAAGACTGGTTGCTGTCTCTTACTTGTCCTGCGTGACATGCTCCTTGATGGCTCCCAGGGTGACCAGGCTGCTGGTGCCATGCAGCAGCCTGCAGGTTGCCAGGTGCCGCTGGTACTGCTCCTTCAGGCAGGCGTTCTCCGCGCACAAGTCGGACACTTGCTGCTCCAGCTCCTCTATTCTCCCCCTCTGCCTCTCCAGCAGCTCCTGTTGGGTCTCAATGATCTTGTTAAGCTCCTTCAGATATTCCGCAGCCCTGGTAGGGTTCTCGGTCGGAGAATCCATGTCGCCCCTGGACTCCTTTTTTCTTTTCGCCCTTAGCTTCACTCCCCGAAGAAGCCGTGGGGGGAGAGACAGCTGTTTGGTCCTGGTCGGAGGTTTTAGGCGCACCAATTCGGCAGGTCGACTCTCTTACGCCGCGTCATTGTTTTTGTTTTTTGTTTGTTTTTTTAGTCTCTCAATTTAAAAGAGAAAAAAAAACGCTCCAAGTCGCCACGAAGCTACACGCGTGTAAAAGCGGGGGAATGTCCGCTAACATATGAGAGGAGCAGACTTCATGCTGAGCAACACAGCTGACTGTCCGCTCCCACACGTCTGACTGACTGGTCCCCCTGTTGGCAGCGCGCGGTGACATTTCTCCGCTCGCTCCACGCTGCTCTCGTGACTTTCCGTAAACAGACGCTGCCTGGCCGCGCGGTGGGCGGGGCTTTCAAGTTTTATGAATCTGCAGGTCTCTGTGTGAGCGGTCAAGGTGCCGCCGCCTGCGACCGCGCAGTTTTTATTTTATTTTTATTTTTTTAACACAACTGTTATGGCTCACCCCGCAGATGGGAAGACGGCTCAGACAGCGGAACTTCGCTGCATCGATAAGCGAGCGGCGTTTAATGTTGTAGCGCAGTCTGGTAAAGGCAGCAGCTCCCCCAGTTGTTTACGATGCGGCCTGTATAACGCAGGCATCTCACAAAGTAGAGCTGTCCCCGTCCAATAAAATGCAATGTGCACATTTTGGTAGAGACTCTATCTATCTATCTATCTATCTATCTATCTATCTATCTATCTATCTATCTATCTATCTATCTATCTATCTATCTATCTATCTATCTATCTATCTATCTATCTATCTATCTATCTATCTATCTATCTATCTATCTATCTATCTATCATGGCACCTGTTAGCCGGACGTGTTTAAAGCAGGAAAGATGAGCATGTGTACGGATTTAAGCGAGTTTGACTATGTCTAGGTTACAGGATCATAGGATCTCCAAACCTGTGTATCTTGTGAGGTATTCCCAGCCCTGCAGTGGTCGGAAGGAGCGGGGACAGTTATAGAGGCCTGCAACCTTTAAAATCCAAACAGCCGCTTTTACCCTCAGTCCAACTAAAAAAAAGCTCGTTTAGAGCCCCAAATGTTACATAGCATTTAGAAAAACGACAATTTACAGTATCTACTGCTGAAAAATTGGCACAATTTATTTATTTATAAAAATAAAAAAATAAAAAAAACATAAATCTTTTGCAAAAACAGGATGGGTGCATTTATGGGGTTGTTGATGTTCATGGAAAATTATGTAAAAAAAGCAGTTTGCAACCTAATGACAAGAAAAATAGATTTAGAAACTACTGGTATTTTTACAGCCAGTATTCCATATAAAACAGCTTAAACCTGCATTTATTTTTATTATACCAATATAAAATAAAGTTTGTTTAAATAATGTTTAGCCACAGTAATTAAGAGCCATTGTTGAAGGTCCAAAGAGCCTTTGCTGCTCCTTAGCTGCAGGTTGCAGACCACTGAGCTATAGTCAGGGAACGGCTTCTTGATGGACACGGTCACACGGGGAGTGAAGGCTGGCACATGCCGTCAGTTTCAAACAGGTAAACTAGTGATGGCCATAGTGCTGGCTCTGATAGAGGATAGAAGAGTCTTATAGTCCTATATTTTTCGCAATATAATAAAACTAATCCATGCATTTATTTTTAGTCGAATTGATTACTACAACGGTGTTTTCACAGGTCTGCCTAAAAAGTGGATCAGACAGCTGCAGCTGATCCAGAACGCTGCTGCCCACGTCCTCACTTAGACTAAGAAAGTAGAGAACATCACCCCAGTTCTAAAGTCCTTACACTGACTCCCTGTATCTCAGAGAATAGACTTTAAAATACTTCTGTTAGTCTATAAATCCCTGAATGGCTTAGCACCTAAATACATCACAGACTTGTTATCAGAGTATCAACCATCCAGACCACTAAGGTCGTCTGGCTCCAGCCTTCTCTGCATACCTAGAACCAGAACTAAACACAGAGAAGCAGCATTTAGTTCCTATGCTCCACTTATCTGGAACAAACTTCCAGAAAACTGTAAAAGTGCGGAAAGCCTGAGTTCTTTTAAATCAAGATTAAAAACACATTTATTTAGGATTGCCTTTGTCTGTTCTAGTTAAACTGTTTTACTGAAAGATCATTAGTTCAACTTTGTAGTCCAACTGTTTTTAATATTTGCTTTTAGTTTCTATTCTCCCATGTTTTATTTTGTTTCTACATTTTATTCCAACTTGCTTTTATTCTGTTTTATTTTCCTATATTTTAATCATGTAAAGCACTTTGCATTGTGTTTGTACCGAAATGTGCTATATAAATAAATTTGCCTTGCCTTAACTTGCCTATAGAGCATCTCATTTTGTTGTGTGTGGGCATAAATGGCCGCAGCTTTGATTGCGAAAGCACTAACAAAGGTCACATGAGCATCAGAACAAGACCATGGAGCAATGGCAAAATTGGGCTTGAACTCATAATTCACTTCTTTTCTCTTTTTTTTGCGCATTTTGTGGATGACCAGGTGCGTGTCCGTCACTCACCTTCACACCGAGCCAGGATGCACTATGGGGAGAGGGTAAGCTGGCAGAGATGGCGTAACGCTTTTGCCAGTCTTCTGCTGGAAGAACTCGGCTCCTGCCAATGTTACTTTAACATATACTTCACCTGTCAGCGCTCGTAATATTTAAGATGAGTCGCTCTCTCTTTTTTTTGTAACAATTAATTAAATGTCTCCTGAAACTGTTTTGGACAGGTTGGAGACGAATAAAGAAGCTACAGTTTGACCAGTCTCAGTATTTTTAGTCTTTGATAAAAAAAAAAAAACAGAGAAATGTTTCCCTATATTTTTTCACCATGCAAAAATGACTGTAGAAAACACCAGAAGGCACCAAATCCCCATTTTCCCGACGCAAAAAAACTGAGAACTCAGCTTGGGTACAACTGACCAACCCTTCTCTTTATTTTTCCTTTTTCTGGAGCCCGTGAGGGAAGGGCATCCTGGGCACTGAGCCATATCGCTCACATCACAAACCGTCACTGAGCACATCTGCATGTCAGAGAGGAGAGCTGCAGATTCTGCACAAGCTGAGCTCAGTGTGAGCTCCCAGTCGGCAGCTCTGTCAAGCAAAAATCGATGCTGAAGTTTTCACTGGGTGGCCATCTCTTCTCCTTCTGGCACTGGATGCCCTCGGGGGACTTCAGTGCAAACTAACCAGAGTGGGGGTAACAACAACAACCAGTCAGCCGATTACACACACCACCCCTGCAGAACGTGGCGTTACAGACATCTATATAGGAGCTGAAAGGCAAATCAATAAAGAGACAGAGCAATGGCAGCTCACATTGGCGGCTCTGCTCAGAGCAACTCGCAGGAGGTAATAGTAATAGGCCAACAGGGTCTTTAAAATGTGTGCCCCACTTATTTTACTCTTGCTCCTTATGCCACCGTTATATAGTTTCAAAGTTAATTAAAAGAAAATAAATATCGGGTGTTTTGCCACATTAGTTGGCTGAACTTTTCAACAAAATCAAACAGCCCCTTTCTCCTGTTGCCCTTCTTCCTCCTCTTACAAACAGTGATTCATAAAATCATCATAATCCTAATTTCTATTTAACTTTGTTGTCATACAAAGTGAATTAACACAGAAACGTGTGAATATACACTCTTGCCATGTGCTAAACTGTAAAATGCGGACACTATTTGCATTACCTACCTGTTAAGGTTCACCGTACAAAGAAAGGGCACCTGCCTTGAGATCCACAGTTTTACACATCAGGATACTAAGAAATATTCCAAAATGTTCTAAAATTATTTAAATCTCACTTCAAGTGCACAAGCGTACACAACAGATTCCCCTCTGGCGTTATTTTTGAAACAAAGATGGAGCCAAAATGGAAAGCTGTAATAAAAAAAAAAAAAAAAGCATGTCTAAGAGTTTGAATTCTGATTGCAATCCCCCTGAATGACATGTTTTTGAACTACAACAGTCTGTATTGTTTCAGTACTACCTCTCATTTTCATCTGTCTAGATGTTTTGCTCCTCCTCGTCCTCTTTTTCATCTCTGCAGTTCTGCTTGGAAAAACAATGATGCAATCACAAAGCTGCTGAAGTTTAAATAGATTTCCTCTTTTTTTAGTGAGAGGATGAGGCTAAAAACTGTTGCTTGGCTATAAATAAGTTTTTTCATATGGAATCTGACTTTACCAAATTTAAACACAAAGTGAACTTAGTGTAATTATGCTCCTATATTTAGGGGCCTTCTGTTTTTGCTTCCTCTTTTGCTCACTGTGTGTTAAGAACTAGGTTACATAGTTGCATCGTTACTGTAATCCGAGCTGTTGTTCTGATTTCCGTTTCCTTTTATCAGCTCTAACATGAGAAAATTCCCAGCCTGAGCTGTCGAGAACAAAGTCTGTCCTACATAGTTGCTAACGTTTGTAAAGGTGTGCCTTGGAAAGTGTCTTCATAAATATTGGGCCCTGCTGAGTCAGTGACTCACGGATCTAGCTTGTCGTCGGGAACCTGACATTATGGTTGACGAAGTAGGATTGCGTTGACATCCGTAAAAGAGCTTCTTCCTCTGTCCTCGCCAAATCAACCCAGAAAGGAGGGTAACAAATTTAGATCAACACTGCATACCTGTGAACATCAAAAAATTATTTGCCTGGTGGCTTTTTTCCCCAAGTATCTCAGTTTACAGCTGCCGTACATTCAACATGGGTAGCTATATCTTGTAATTTAGGGTTTTTAAATGATTCATCTGAGCGTTTTTCTTTCTGTTACAACAAATTATTTAAAAAAAAGTTTGATTCCCTTGTTTGAATTTGTTGTGAATCAACGATACATATACAAGCTAAAATATGTAAATAGTGTATACCTGCATTAATAAGTAGTTAAATCTCCCTTAGTAAGTTGGATGCTGAGGACAAGCTTTTATAACCATCAACAAGCCTTTAGTATTACTCTGGCTGGATATTTAGCCGTTCTCCTCGGGAAGACTGGTGGAGTTTCTTTGAACTGGTTGGTTTCCTGACACAGGCTATGATCTTTAAAAGCCTATTTTACACATTTTGAAAGGTGTACCTCAAAGCTTCGTACTCAGGCCACTTTTAATTCAACTGCCGTAGCTCAGACATGGGAGTATTACGACACCTCTTATTATAAGCTGTCGACACACAACTTTCTATTTCTGTGTCAACACAGTCCACGAACTTCTGTGTCCAAGGGACCCACATAAAATGAGTTCATTACAACAAGTCTAAAGTGGCTGTTGCATTCGGTATCTAGAGATGCTGGTTATATCATTTCAGGAGGGGTTGGCAGAGGGGAGACAGTATTCAGTTCATTAATGGCTGTTGGGTTAAAAGTGATCCTGAGTCTGGCTGTGCATGTCTTTAGAAAAAAGAAAAATTTATTGTTTTTGGGCCTATGGAAGCAAGGTTAGAGTTCAGTCCCAAACTAGAACATATGAAGCTAATAAACTTAAAGCATGAAATCTAGGTGTCAACGTGGCATCAGACCTAAATTTCAACATCCACATAAAGTCTATTACCAAATCAGTTGACTACCATGTTACAGGCGTTGTCAGACCAAAGCTTTTCCTGGATCGACCAGTCCTTAAATCTCTGCATCGACACTCTTTTAATTTTAAAACCTTTGAAACTTTGCTATTGGACTGCAAAGCACGGAACCATCTTGGACCAAAATACAGTTCAGATTAACAAGTATGAATCATTTGGGGCCCCCAGGTCACCAGAAACCTGCTACTGAGAGTTTCCAAACCAAATATATTTAGCTAAAAAAAAAAAACACTACCTGCCACGATTTTTGCGCAAACATTTTATTTATTTATTTATTTATAATTTTGCATTTTTAACGCATGAATCAGACAACATTCAGGGCTGCAGCCTCAGACGCTCAGGGTTAATGACGCTTGGACGGCAGCCTGTGACCAAAACCTCCCATCAATGGGCTCATTTTATCAAAGCAACATACACCCACTCTTAGGAGTAGTTATGATAAACTTTGCTGCTCCAGTTCTCTCCTCTCTCATTTTCTTTTGATTCATTTTTCAAGGCCCCCTTTGAAATGCTGCAGCTCCTGGAGTGGGCTGAAGTGAAAGTGGGAACGATGAGTGCTTTGTCCGTGAAACTGGATGCTTTGTCTTCGCGCAGTTCCACCTGAAGGCTGTGTTTTATTTGACCTGAGAAAACGGAGCTTTATTGCGGAGGGAGAGCAGCAGCAACAAAATGGGAATGCGGCATGCAGATGAAGTAGGAAAAGCTATTAGCAGGCAATGTGAAGTGGTCCTGAGGGGTAAAAATACAGTAACGTTGTAAACAAAAACGGAATAAAAGGGGAGCCTGTTTTGTTTAGGATACGAGAGCAAAATGTGGATAATTTTACAATTACGTAGTACAACAAAAAGTGAAACAGCCTTTCACACAACCCATGAGAAAGAAACAGCTAATAGTCAAAAACTACACAAAACGAAAAGCGTGTATTTTCCAAGCATATTTCAGTAAAATACCATAATACAACATCTAAACTTGGTGGTGGTAGTGTCATGGATTGAGGCCATTTCACTAATTTAGGATTTGCAATAGTTGATGAAAATGTGAACTCTGCTCTCTGCCAGAAAAATCCTGAAGCAGGATGTCTGGCCATCAGGTTGCGAACTTAAACTCAGGCAGACTTCGGTTATACAGCAAAACAATGTTCCCAAGCCCACCTGAAATCTCACAGCTGAAAAATAGAAAAGGGGTTTTGTAGTAGCATAGTCAAAGTCTGGATTTAAATCTGATGCAGGCGCGACGGTGTGACCCTGAACTTAATTAGAGCAATTCCAGTAAAGAGTGCATCGAAGCTCCCCAGGGATGTCAGAGACTCAAGGACAGTGATTTATGGGAGCTGTGGACACCAAGGGTTGGACAATTACTTTCTCACATGGGATCAGGTTAGTTATTAATGTTTGGTTGTTGATCTGAAGTATTTCAGTGTGATTAAAAAAAAAAAAAAAAAGCAGAAGAGCTCTGTAGGAGGGCAAATAGTTTTTCACAACACTTCAAACTAAGAGAAGTAACTGCCTTCCTTTGAAAAAAAAAAAAAAAAGATGGTGTTTTGAAGGCAGAGCTGCAGTCCAGCAGGAGCAGCCAAACCATTTTGGTCAGGTTCAGTCAGCTGGCCCCTCATTGATCTCCTCCACTGACAGCACAGTAAGCCATGTGGAACAGTTTCCCTTCACTCAGGACACTGCAGGATCAGCTCGACAGGCCGACATCAGGGGCTGGAGCGGCCGCCATGCTTTAATGGGAAGAATAAATTGAGTGCCGTTTAAGCCCCGCTAACTGCTTTAATCATTTATAAAGTGCAGTCACACCGAAAAACTACACGCCACTATCTATTGATGGGGGCGGAAAGAAAAAAAAAGGGGGGGGGGGGGTCATTTTCACCTTTGCATTTCATCCCGTTTTAACTGAAGCAGACAGTTAATTAAAACTGGTTTGCAACAAATGTCTCTGATAACCATCTGCTGAATTAGTCAGGCGGTCGGTGAGCCAGGTTGTTTGCTTCCTTGCACAAAGTCTACATGTTTTCTTTCTTCCTGGTCAGCCAGTAGCTGCAGAATGCCCACAGTATGAGCTACACAGATGCCCTCTGGAGCTTTATTAACTTATAAACAGTTTTCAGGCATGCATTGGGGATCTGTCTGCCATGTACCCTCTCTGAGAAATAAGGATCCTGTGGGAGTAAATGCAAACCCCATAGTCCAGGCTGCGTATGTCTAGTTTTGAATTAGTTTAAGGTGCAAGGATTGCCTGTGGTTTTATTCTCTCAACACCATATTCCATATGATGCAGTTAAAGTTTTAAGCGATAAACCGATTAAACAAATATTTAAAACATCAAGCCAGGATATATAGACACAGTCAAAAGCTATGACAGTTAAACTGCTTGTGTATTTTTGAGTACTTGGATATAGAAAAGTAAAATGAACTCTTATTAAAAAGTTACGTCAAACTCATCAGAGCGGGTATTTATAGTGCTGACCCACATGCTTCATATTAGCTTCTGGGACAAACCCTGATAGATATTGATCCATTCTCATCCTATTAGTGCCTGGAGTTGAACACAGTTTTATTCTCCCTCTGTTTATGCTCCTAAATTTTCAGAACTGACCACAAGTTTTTAATGGAATTAAGATCAGGAGAGTTTTCTAGTCGTGAGTCTAAAATTTTAATGTTTCGACATGCGAGTCCTTTTTCAGATCCCTTTGCCCTTGTGACACAATGTTCCATTGCTGAGGCAAAATGCACAGATTGTAATCAAATTCTTTTACGAAATATAACAAGTTGCGCTCACGGAAATTTTGATCCTTTAATTGTGAAGGTATTTAGGGACAAAATTGCCAACTCTCTTGGATGAAAAGCCACCCTAAATGAGCCCAAATGGTTTGTCTCAGTGTTTCTCATTTGACTTTTTCCTCACCAAATATTTCCCAAATGTTTCGTCCTACCAGAAGGAAGTATTATCAAACTAACGCTACAACAGTCTTCTGGTGTCCATTTTAGCAGAAATTCAGTATGTTCTTAATATTTGTTCACAAACCCACCTGCTGTTGATGTTGGGCAAGCTCTGCACTGGTGGCAACTCAATTATATAGAGCACTTACCAGTAATCAACTCTGATGGCATTCGTTCAACAGTCTTGGATGTCATAGAGCATTTCCAGACTTTACCAGAACCCTTTGCCTTAATCAGGAAAAGTATCATTTGTGCTACTCCACTCTTAGCAGAAGTTTCATTATCTTAAAATGAGGCATTTTTGATGCAAAGCGAAGATGGCAGCATACATCACCTATAGGGGATGTGATGTCAAGCACAGGGAAACATATTTAACTTTTCCAAAATGACAATCAGTTCACAAAATGAATTTATTGAGCTATTCAGCTTCAATTCTGGTTGTAAAATAAAGTTAGCGGAACATTTTCAGCCAATGCAGTATTTTTTTTTTTTTTTTTAACAGTACACAGGGCTTTGCCTAAAAAGTGGTTATCATAATCACTGCATTCAATCACTTTGCACGGCAATCTGAAAACAGTGTAAATAATTACAACCACAAAATCTACAGCTGCATAGTGTACAATTAGGGTAATTAGAAGAAGAAAAAAAACAGGAAACGGGTTCAAAAATTGTTTATACCATTTTTATTCTTTTTCTTACAGCATTGCATTCTTTTATTTTTTATAAGCTTGGACTTTCAGCCAGGCAAACAATTTCAGCAAGTCAAGCTTCCTATAGGATTCGTTTTATTCCGACATTTCTTTCAGCGTTTCAACCATTCAGCTCCTCGAGCAACCAGAAAGTGTAAATATGTATGAAAGAAAACATCCAAATAAGCCCCTTTGACGGCTGCACAGCTTAAGTGAACCCTATTGGATGCTATGCTGCCTTGCATATCATCTCGTAGTGTACAGCGTACTCACCTACATGAGATTGTGGAGCAGTTTTTTGACACAGTCTGCAGCTGCGGGCATACAAATGAGCTGGGTGACTACCAGCACCACAGCAGTTCAGGGGGAACTCCCTGATAGACAGACCGGCTGGATCAGTGGGCGAAAGCTTTTGCAGAACCTGGGCTATCTAGAGCCTTCCTGTTCTTGATGTTTGTAAGTAGTTACTTTGAAAGAAGGGATTTTTTTTTTTTTTTAGCATACATGTCTAAATAAAATTCCAATTCAATTCATCTCAGTAGCACCGTTTCACAGCAAATGTCATCAAAAGGCACATTCCAGAACAAACAGATCCAGTTTATATACAGAAATTTAAAGTCAAATTCAATCTTGTCAGACACATTCTATTAGAAAACCATAGAATCAGCTTCAGTGGATTAAGACAGTTGGTGAAACATTTTGTTTATGCAAGAAAATGCAGCAGATTGCATCAAGTGACTGACTTTACAGCCATCCCTCCTCCTGAACCAACATGACACAAAAACCAGCAATGGTCCAGAGTTGATGGCAGCAGCTCCTTTAATGGCTTTACCTAAGAAAAAGCTGAACGTAAGCTCTGAGCCACAAGTGAAATCTGTGGTTGGGAAGAGAGCACAGCAATATTGAATGGTTAAAAATGTTGTGCATAGCTAAAAAGAGGCAACAGAGCAAACGCAGATCGATTTCAAGTTAAAGAAGCATTTAGAAACTGGCCATTTCCTGAAAGATGGCTTCCCTGACGGAGGACCAACAACAGCAGATGACATGGCTCCCCAAATCACAAGATTCCGCTTGGATTCAGGTGGCCAAGCACTCCACTCACACCAAGCAATAGCTTCTACTGACCCAGGACAGTGACGTGTGGGTCATTGATTTGCATCTGACTTAGAATACGCTGAGAATGGGCCTCCGTGTTCTTAAAAACAGCAGTGCACCAGCTGCAGGTTGCTCCAGTGTGAGCCACCAGAACTGACAAAGACTCCTGGATAGGCGTCGAAACGTTTTCAGAAAGAACTGAACAAACGTCCGGTTGTCTCCAATTTAAGCCTGTTTGCTGTTGTCCAGCTTGGAAACTTCACACTGAACCTCGAGCAGCTTGGACTCTGGATCTCTCCACTCGTCCTCCAGGCTCTGGGACCTTCATTTCCAAACAAAATGTAAAAATTTGCATTCATCTGAAATGAGGACTTTGGAGCACCAAATACATCCGGACTTTTTTCCCTTCCACTTAACTCTCCATTAATACGCTGGGACGCAGCAATATAGACACCCAGCTTTTATAGCAATGACCTTTGAGGATTACTCAGGGAGGATACCAGCGATCACCTGATGGACGGCTGTACAGTCAGGGACTTTCCCCATTATTGTTTATACCAAAACACAACACCGCTCTACTGAACATCCGTTCTATTGGCATCATGTAGCGTTAGGATTTTCTGAGAACCTGAATTCAGCATTTTGGCTAAATGTGAGCCAAGATCATAGACATAAACGTGACTAATGTTACGAGTTTATGAGATTACAGAGACTGGACTGCAAAGTTGGTTGCCATGGAAAATACAGATAAACGGACTCTGGAGGCACAGAGTCTGACATACTTGGATTGGAAAGAATGACTTTAGGGGAAAACGTGTCAGCAAGGACACGTCTGCATTATAGCATGATCTTCTCCACCAATGTGATGAACAGAAAACTGATATCATACTGTGCACGCCCCTGAATGGGTGGACACAATGTTTCCTACTTAAGGTCTGGGTGAGAGAATGAACGGGACTCTCGCAGGCACCTGTTGCGTTGTTGTGTATGAGAGTCCAGTACTGAAGCTGTAAACATCCCTCTGCCTTTTAAATTAAATATGGTAAAATATAGTTACGGTTTCAAGTCTTTTTATTACTACAGAAGTCTACAATAGAAACACCACATTATCAGATAAAAGAACCTGGGTGACGGCAAACAGGTCGGTTATTTAACTCTAATGAATCAACAGCTGGTGATTCATTCAGTGATACTTACATTTATTGGGATTCATCTCCAATTTCTAACGAACGACGATTTAGTCCTAAACATTTTAGCAGAGTCCAGTTAATTTAGAAGGAGAAAGGACCTGAATGGTAAGATTTTATGAAACAAAAGATAAACGTTGCAGACAAATTAGTATTGAAAACACACCCACACACACAAACACAACAAGAACTCTTAACATAAAAAGTAAAAACTTTATTTTAGCAAATACAAGCAGATCATTATATAAGCAAGCAAACTTATCTCAATCATGTGCCGAAGGCTGTTCAGAGTAAGGCATAACTGCAGAAGACAACATAAATACACTCCTGCGCCAATAATCAATCAAATATCAAAATATCTGAGTCATGAAAGTCCCACTTTGATGACTCAACGTTCCAACGCTGCTTTAAGTCGTCTTCTTGAAATGCTAGTAGACGATCACATTTTTTTTCTTTTTCTTTTCTGGTCAGGTCACATTTGTGTGCTTTTTGTAAAAGACACACCTACTGCAGATAACTTCTGAGGGCTCACATCTGCAATTGTTTCACATTAACAAACCAAACAAGAGCTGCATACGCTGTGGCTCAAACATCAGAACAGTTAAATAGTGGTTATAATCAAAAATGCCCGAGACAGAAATTAGACCAACTACGTTGGAGTTCGACACATTTGGAGGGTTCAACGCCTTATGAGGACGGATTCAGTGGACGACATCGACGCTACAACCAACAGAGGTTATTTTGTGCTCAAAAATAAAAACATCCACGTTAGCTTGTTAGTTGTAAATGAGTATGGTTCTTCCTGAGTTACCAATCTTCACATGTCAAATATAAGCGGCGCACCGGCTAACGTCAGAAACAAAGTTCAACTTTTCAAGCCCAAAATAGTGATTTGGTTTTTCAAGCCATATTTCAGTCATTAAAGGAGTGGCAAAACAGAACAAACCAGCGCAGCATGTATAGTTCTACACCACTCATACTCTTAATATACAAACACCACAACACACTTATAAAACAAAGGGGAAAAAAAGGAAAGCGCCCTGCAATCATTCTGCTTCAAATTTAACTGATATATTCAATTTTTTTACAGTTTCTGTACCAACATTTGAAGGCAGACCTTCTGGGGGAGCCGGCAGCTTTCCCCTCCTGAGGCTCAGAGGCACATTCTTCATATATTAATGGCCTGGGTTGCCCGTCATGTTGAAGGGCAGGGGGAGCCATCAGGACTTGTAGTCTGGAGAATAGAGCTGCGACCTGTAAGGGCTGTTTGGACTAACTCTCGGTGTCAAGCGGTTGAAAGAATTCGACACGGGCGAGTCGTGACCTGAAAGAGAGATATAATAAAACCGTTAATGAAGCACACCAAACACAGTGGAGGGGTTTTTGTCTGAGTGATATGATCTGCTAGAGAGGGGTTACCGAGTCACAAGGTGAGGATGGAAAAGACGGGTGGATCTCGGCAAATTAGAAAATAATCAAAAAGTGCCTTTTTTCTCTTTAGTGATTCAAATATTTATATTAATTCATTACAGAGTGTTTATTCTGATGATTATGGTTTACAGCTAATGAAATCCAAAACTTACATTCCACAGAAAAGTACGTTACAGAACACCATTATAAAACATCTTTTAAAAACAAAAATGTTGTATTACGTAGGGCTGGACAATACAGAAAAAAAAAACCATATTGATAAAATAGAAATTATATTGATCGATATTGATAATTATCAACAGATTCAAAATCTAGATTTTAAGTGCAGCCCTGGCCATTTTATGCTGTTGCTTAGCGACCTATTTTTAGATACAGAACTCACAAACACTAAATTCAAACTCAACCCTTTATTCAACCAACTTTTTACCAAAACTACAAGTTTCTAAAAAAAAAACACGTGCCCTCTGAACTCTTTGAAGGGGGCGGAGCTTGGTGTCTGCGTTTGTGATTGGTTGGGAGGATGTGATGATGTAATATTAACCTACATGGCTAGAATCAGTGTTGGGTAAGTTACTTTAAAAATGTAATCCGTTACAGTTACAAGTTACTTTGTTTAAAATGTAATTGTAGTGTAACTTTTTCGATTACTTTTAAAAAGTAATGTAACTAATTACTTTTGATTACTTTTTGATTACTTTAAGGTTTTAATGAGTATTGGGCCATGTTAAACATTTAATTTTTGAGAACTGAATGTGAACCTTAAAAAAGCACTAAGCTGAAAGGGAACTGCAGACAGGCAATCACAGGATGTCCACAAGTGTGTGTGTGTGTGTGACGATTTTTAAGTTTAAAACAAGGAGGATGGATTTTTCGGCAACTCCTTGCCAAAAATTGCATCCCCTGCTATCTCAGAGGAATTGACACTTGTATGACTCTATTCCTGTATATCCATCAGTAGTTAAAGGACAAGAGTCAGCAAATGCAAATTCTGCCCTGTAAAACAATGACAGCACAATTGTTGCTGTATGATCTGAAGCCCCATTTGGAGCTTTTAAACAGGCTTTGAAAAACTTTGATAATTTGCTGCTGTAATATAGATTTTTTAGAATAAAAAGCTAGCAGATGTGCATAATCAAAAATAACAGAAATACAATTATAGAGCATTCAGTATTGTAAGAAAGCCCACACTTTCTGGATAAATACATTATTGTATGAGTTAAGTTCTGTTCCGTTTTCTGCCTTTTTCGTTGTAAAACTGAAATGTCCCATGCACCTGAATGCACCATAGCTTTCCGACGCTCACGAACGCAACACTGTGAACGCTGAGCTGTGTAGACGCGCGTTTGATTTTCCGCTTAAGACAAAGTTTTGCAGTTTCACAACACACGTCGGCTCTCACGGTTTATTGTTGTGTGTGAATAACAAGAGACTGCATGATTGCAAAGCGCCTTGTTGCATCTTTCTCTTCCTTAAAATGAAGCCAAATAAAACCGTGAAACATCCGCTCGCTTGCTGTTCTTTCAGAAGGCTCCACCAGCACAGGATGGATCATCAGAGTGATAGAGACAAGGAGCCATAGCGGGAATCGGCGATACAGGGCGCGAAGCAATAAAAATATCATTACATATTTCGCAAAGGTTTTTCTTTATATTTTTAAAAAAATGTAACTAAATTTGTAATTCTTAATATTTTCGGAAGTAACTGTAACTGAATTACATATTTTCTCATTGTAACTGTAACGAATTACAGTTACTCTTTTTTTGTAATTAAATTACGTAACGTCGTTACATGTAATCCGTTACTCCCCAACACTGGCTAGAATGCAAAAGGAAGGAAAACTGTCATTCTATTGAACTTTTTATTGACCCTTTTTTCCATCATCGATATACGTCTATTGATCGATATATAGTTATTGCATTATCCTCCAGCCCTAGTGTTACGGATTACACAGCTATGGCTGCTGCCTTGATAGTTGTCGAGCATGTTTTAAGCTACGTATAGCGTTTTGACTTAACAACATTGTTTGTCTTACTTCCTCCATTACAAACAAAGAAATTTACAGCTGACCAGCGTTTTTATCCTCTCCCTCTCTGCTCCTCATTTCCCCTTGGCTCAGTGTCTCTGCGTTGCCGTGACAGCTAGAGACGGGGTGACACATCGTGAAACGCCCTGACGGCCAGCCGACCTCTGAAACCCTCTTTTATTAGCCAATATCTACTTAGATATTTCAGCTTCAAGGCCAGAAACCAACACACTGATACAATAATGCAGCTCGAGCTGTTAAGAAATAAATCGCCAGCGTGGCAATCTTTACAGCATAGTAGGTATACCTGCACCATAATCTTACAGTTCCCACACTCCTTATGGATTTATCTTTAGGAAAAGTACATATTTCTATATATCATGACATCAGCGATTTTCCTCATCTGTAACTTGAGCCATATTTCATAAAAATTGGGTAAGAATTAAGCGCGCCATGACTGTTTTTTGACAGATGTGTTCCACATTAGAGCAGCATGGTTTCATGGCGCATCCCTGACTGAACGCCCACACTAAGCAGCACGTGAACATGCTTTCCAGTAGGCCAACTAAGCGCGTTAAAAATCCTTTAATCGGTCTAATATAATATTCTATAAATTGACAAACTGAATTTGTAGCAACTGGACCTTTGCTCGGTTTTTCTGAAGAACTGAGTGAAAGTCCGGCGGCCTCAGATTTAAGCCCGTTTGCTGTCACCATGAGTCGGACTTCTGAGAATCTGCACAGGCAACTGAATTTGTGGTTTTCATTTGCTGTAAGTCAGAATCATCAAAAGGAGCAGAAAAAAAAGGCAAATCAAATGTATCAGAACGTGTGCAAACATACGTTTCCCTTTTTCAACCGAATTACTGAAAAGAAAAATGTGTCGGTGACATTTTAATTGATTGGGATTGTATTTTATGAGCAAAACTAAGAAATCCTTAATTATCAGCCATTTGTTTCTCCTTTAGCCATTTACACATATTGTCTTGCATGGATGCTGCCTCTAAAAGGCACTTGGGTCTCGATTTCTTTGTCAGAGACTACTTCTTTATTTTTCTGTGTGTGTAGCATTTAGAATTGTTGTCTTAATGCCAAAAAGAGCCCAACAGATTTTACTTTCACACGTGGAGCCTTACTGCGTTGGCCGTAGTGCTTCACTTGATTTATATACGCAAAAAGCTTTATTAGATTTTATGCTGGGACTATTTCATGTTCAACGGACACAGAAACGGGAAGGTAGAGAGAAACAGATGAGGCAAAATGCTAAAAGGAAGAAAAGGTGAAAGAAAAAGAGCAAAGGGAGAGACCAATATAATTCATATTTTTCAGAGACTTCTAAACAAATATAGAGAGGTTGAGAATCAACCATGCAGCCCAACAGATAAAAACAAACTATTTTTCTACCTGAGGGACAGTCAACTATAACACAACAGCCACATGAGTGTTTTATGAGTTTGCAAGCAGTCAGCCAGCAAATCAAAGCCTGTCTGAAAGACAAACATCTCAATAGCCCAAAACACACATATTTGGAGCTGGAAAATACTAAAGATAAGCCTGGTGTGACGTCGTGCGCCAGTTATTTCATACTTAAAAGCTTTAAAACTGATTCATATACAGTAGATACGCCACACAGCTAGAGGGCTACATATTTCGTGGCAACTGTCAGTTTCTGGGATTTCACCTCGAAGCCCCCAGTTGGGCTGAAACAAACTTTTTTGTTTTAAACAAACTACAACAGCAATTAATTACAGATCACAATCGTCCCATTTCCCTTCAGTCGGCTCTGCATAAGATCAGCAGGTCCAACAAAATAGGAAAAGGAATTAGATCAGTTAAAAAATATCCACTTTGTTTTTCACCTGTAAACAAATCATCTGTGATGACGTCAATTCTCTAATAATTATGCGGCTAAGCTTTAAAGTCGAGCAGAAGTCCTGCGTTTAAAATTTAAAATGTGCATCCATTAAACGGGACAAATGAAACGCCGCTGTCATGGCGAATTCATCGGAGCCTGTTAGTTTTGGTCATTTTGTGGACGAAGCTTCAGCGTCCTACCGTTGACGGGTGGTGGCGTCCTCTGGATGAAAGCTGGGTGATATGATTGTTCCTTTGGAGACAACAAAGAGTGCAGGACTGCAGGAGAAAAAAAAAATATATATACATAAAAGTTAGTCCAGCTCTTCAAGCAGGGCAAATGTACATGAATGTCAGAGCGTTTGTAGAGTTAAATGCATTTAGTGCTTAAAAACACGGACAAAATGTGAAACAAATGAGTCACAATAAAAAGGAAATCACTGAATAAAAGCATTGGACAGCTTCTATTCCCATGGTTCTGTATTTAAATAAAAACATACTAAAAAAATGTAATATTAAATGCGTTATTAGGTTTGTTAGCAATATAATGCTGGCAAATTTCTGGTGAAGAAACACAAGTATATAAAAAGGACAGTGGCTTTCTAACAAGGTATATTAAAACATGTCTAGATTTGCTGTATATAATTAAATGTGTTTTAAATATGCTGACATTTTTAAAATTAACAGGTAAAAAAAATTATATGGTGGCAAATTATAAAAAATTGTAAGACTAACTGTAGAATGCAAGCAATGTAAGCAGAACAATAGTAAATTAAAATTCATTGACAGAGTCACTGCAAAAATGACAATTTGATAAATTCTAGTTTTAAAATGAAAATATGGATTCATATTCGTTTTGCCACTTTTTACAATTACAGGAAAACAGCACAGCTTTACGATGTGAGGTTTGTGCCTGAAGGGTTCTGTTAGCAGAACCTTTTGCCAGGTGCCAGGTAGAGCTGTCAGTACGACCAGTGGGTGAAATATTGCCTTCACTAAAAACTGCTTGGGTGCAATATTTGGTTCGCGGACCATGCTTTAAAGCCCTTCTTGTCAGGGAAATATTTGTACGGCTGGATGGATCACGATGACCAGCTTTCTTGCCGACACTTGATACAGATCTTAGTGACAGCGACTCTAAAGCTCAAGGAGATTATTAGAGTCATTGTGATGAAGGGAAGGGAGAGTAATCTAATTGATATCATCATCGCAATGTTCCTAATCATAATCTTTATCATTGCAATATACACTCCAATGAAATTTGTCTTCTGCATTTAACCCATCTCTCAGGGAGCAGTGGGCTGCCGCTACACTTTTTTTGGTTTTTAGAAATTATGAGAAAAAAGTGATAAATAAAAGTAGTAATTTTATTAGAACTCTTGCAAAAAAAGCACACAGTCTTTCCATCATGTTAGAATGAGGAATGTTGAGCAGCTTGTAAAGTTATACTTTGGTATCAGTTACACAAATAAGGAAATACTAAATCTTTTTAGCACATTGCAAACAACCTTGTGACTTTATTCTCATAATATCAGGACTTTGTTCTGGTAATATTATGACTTTATTAAGTCTCTTTATTGTTGTAAACTTAATGTTACTTTATTCTTGTAATCCCCCCACAAAAAAAAATTAGATTAGGGTCATTGTAGATTAAGATAGATAAATCATTGGCCACAGAGGAGTACATTTTCAACACACACACACACACACACACACACACACACACACACACGTCAAACTCACGGTCCGTGGGCCTAATTCGGCCCGTCAAGGCAATTTATCCTGCCCGCCAGAGCTAAATAAAGGCATATCGTGTCATAAAGTAGAGACATATATCCTTTTAAATTGCATAAAGTGGCTAAAACCAGGGCTTTGAACCGATTTTTTTTCCCAATCGGTTCGTTCCGAACAGAAACGGAATTATAACGTTTCCGGTTATGAGTTCCACCAATAAATTGACGTTCCCGAACCGGTTAGAACAAAAAAATACTGTTCCTGGAACGGTTAATTTCGTTCCTGTCAGCTGTTTGGAATGAGCGTTTTACTTAACGATGGATCGTAATTTACCTCTTATTTAAGATGTGTAGCTCTAGTGGAGACACCGCTCTCTCTCCATTCAGTCAGCGAATGTGTGATGTGATGTCACACAGGAAGTGAACCTCAGCCGTCATGGTAAAGGCCCATTCATACCTCACGTAAAAGACGGATACAGATACGTGTGGAGTGTTTCATACGTTCTAACCGTCGATTTCGTCCGTATTTTGACACGAAAATTGGGAGCTTACGATTACGGACGAAACGGATCAATACGGAGCAATAGTACCGGAAAAGGTGGGGGCGCTATTGAGTTTGTAGTACAAAATGTCAACAAAATCACGAAGGAGGTTATAATTCTGGGCTTTAAACAATGTCTTTAAACAATGGCGGGATTCGAGGAACGACTTGCGGAGCGTCGATCTCTTTTTTTACTTTTCTTTCGCTTACAGAGCAAATACAACAAAATCACGTCTTGGACCGTCGCCATGTTTGATCAATGACGAATTATTGGTGCCCAGCACTGCCACCTAGAGGAAATATTGGTTATTGCGCACCTCAACGGACGGACGTGCGCAGGAAAATAATTACTTTTTTTTCTTAGTTAATTAGGCAACGAAAACTTTGAGGAACGAAATAAAACCGGTATTAACCGGTTACCATTATTTTTAAATAAGTGTTCCAGTTCCAGAACATAAAAAATAATAACGTTTCCGGTTTCGTTTCTGTTCCCTGTAAAATACAAAAAGTTCCCGGTTTTCGTTTTCGTTCCTTGAACCGGTTCAAAGCCCTGGCTAAAACTGTGCCTCCTGTAGTAACAGCATCCTGCCACTAGATGTCAGTTTTCCAACAACACATTAAAACAATCCAGAAAATGTCCAAAAAGAGAAAAAGTGATGCAGAATGAAGAGTTTAAAGTGTAACTCACCTAAATATCAACTTTTTTTTGCAGATAAACTGTATCAACTGGGCCTAAGGGTGCTACTTTTATGTTACTATGCATTTTTTTTATATTTCTATGTGAACTGAAATGAAATTATGAAATCAAAAGTATCACCCAGACACGTGCAACCGGCCCTTTTAATGACTTCATGATGCCAAAGTGACCCAGATTTAGATCATCTCGCGACCCCTGAGGTACTTCAGTTATATCTCCTGTTATTGCGTGCAACTGCTGCCAACAACAGAGCGTGAATAAATGCAGACACGTGGAGGAGCATCTTGGTCTCCCATTCAGACGCATGCATCAACACTTTCACCGACATTTCATCATTTAGAGACAAAACAATCCAAAACACTGTGCCAAGCAGCCACGCTGGTTTTCAAGATGAAGAGGTGGACGTCTTTGAGCGAATTAACAGTCGGGTAAAGACGCAGTGCATCAGCCAACCTGCTAATGAAGATCTGATTGATAGGCATATCCTACAGGCGGCTGGCAGCACGGAAGGATGGTGCACACCTTTAACTGGCCCCTTTAACCGTTTACCAGTTAAATTTTTGATTTTTTTTTTTCATTTTATACCCGACTTTACTAATGTAAAGTCAAGTTTCGACACGTTTTAACTCGTCGCCAGCTCTTGTTCTGCAGCAGACTACAAGCTAAATGTTCAAACTCCTTTAAAAGCTCCTCCGCCTACAAAATAAAAGCATTAAAACAAGCAGAGAACATGACGTGACTCACCAATGATGATGATAGCTGTGCCCGCCAGCAAGGCGAACAAGGTGCAGAACATCATCTGGTAGGAGTTTATGAAGCTGTGGAAGGAGTGGCCGTCCTGCATGAGGCCGGCGGGAGGAGCCGCTGCTGAGAGGGAGGGGAGAACAGAAAGCTTCTTTGAAGAGACGAGAACACAACACACAAACACTTATTATACGAAATCACGCTGGGATTTGTTAAAGTGGCGGAAATAAGTGAACTCTCAAAGTCCTGCACACAGTGAGTAGTGGGGAAAGGCCCACCTTCCTCATGATTACCCACCGGTCTATAAAAGAGGTTTTTCCTTCCCGTTAATGGAGAGTTTTTCTTTCCGCTGTCGCTTCATGCTTGCTCAGTATGAGGGATTGCTGCAAAGCCTTGGACAATGCAGACGACTCTCCCTGTGGCTCTACGCTTCTCCAGGAGTGAATGCTGCTTGTCGGGACTTTGATGCAATCAACTGGTTCCCTTATATAGGAAATGTTTGACCAATCTGTATAATCTGATTGAATTTGACTTTGTAAAGTGCATTGAGATGACATGTTTCATGAATTGGCGCTATATAAATAACATTTAATTGAAATTTTTAATCTAGTCAAAACAACTTCCTATCAAAGGAGCTCCAAAATAAAAGAAGCATATGACCTTGTAACTGAGAGAAGTCCCACTTTTAAATCAGGGTTTCTGCTACTTTCAGATAATTAGCTTCAATACTTGGTAAAAAATAAAAATTGCTCTTTAAATAGACGGAGACTGGCTTCCTTTAATAACTTATGTTTCTTCTTTTAATATAGAGAACAGCTTCACAACCGTTACTGACACCGGGTCTTAGCCACGTATTTAATTCTTGTTTTCAAGCCAGGTCTTGTTTTAATATATACTACTGACAGTGAATATGCCGACATAAAGGTGTGGATCTGGATATAATTGTATAATCTTCCAGTTTCATAAGGAGAATGCTTCTGCAGATTTGCAGCGAAGGCTGAATGTGTGGCGAGTTTCTTTTGGAAAAGGCTTATTGCTTCCCTGAATTATGGGGTTTGTAGTTTTAAATACATGTAATTATTCAATAAAGATATGAAGGAAGCATTTGCTGTCAAAAAGTGGAGCCGAGCTCGGAGACTTAAACCGAAGACTCCATCAAGGCGGTTTTGTCTCACCGAATCAGCGAGAGGACTGATCAACTTTTTGAGATCCGGTTGGTTTGCATCGTGTGCGCCGTTATGCTCGTCTATATTTGAGCAAAGTTGTGCAAGACCCAATGTTTTCTTTCATACATCTAGGACATGCATTCAGAATCACTTGGTTTTCTTTGGATCTGCATTTTGACTCTGCAAGAAATCCAAAGATGTTAAAAAACAAAATTTGTGCCCAAACAGATCAGTACAGCCTGCCGATCTCAGATGATCCTCAAGTCAGAGACGGAGGAAAAGGAACACCAAGGGTCCGAAGCCACTCAGATACTGTTCACTTCTATGGCTGATCCCGTTTTTTACGCTCTCCTGCCTCCTGAGAGAAACCAGGTAATAAGAGTTGAAACTAAACTAGGAACCCTCTTTAAACATCTGAGAAACTCTTCATAGATTCAAAGATTTTAATCAGTTTAATTAGCATTTAGAATGCTCATTATCTTTATAAAACGTAACCTTTTAACTGTACTGGTGGAGGATTAGTGCTGTTCATCTTTGTTTTCTAGCTTTAATACACATTTGTTGTCATGAGGCATTTAAATAATTTTATTTCTTGATTCTTTTACTGATTCCCCCAGTGATTCTATTAATAATCCTCAGCTGAAACGTAATTATCTTAAAAAAAAAAAAAAACGAATCTAGAGAACAACAGAAACCTCCTGCTGAAACATTCTGCTAATGTGTGATAGAGATCACTCAATGGAAAGGTTCAAGTTATCCTAAAGTACCTTATTTTTAGATTATCAAACTGGTTTATACACATAGAGGGTAATGTTGCTTAATATGTATAGTTTAAAAAAGAAGTTGCTTAACCCCCTCAAGACAGGAAGTATAAATAAAAGCAATATTGATTTATCTTGATTTTATCACTGTAAAATAGTAAAATAAAACAAAAACTCAATAAACGAGTCCGGCTAACCCGTTTTCCATGACGTCAACTTGGAAAAAGTAACAACAACACCCAGAAAATGAAATAGCTACAGCACATAGTCATGGTTTGATGAAAGTAACATTTGCGCAGAAACAGAATCTGACCTTGCTTGGCGGTGTTGGAATCGGCAACATGGATAACACTGACGGGGACGACCAAACTCTGGCCAGAAGAAGAGCTGCTTATGGTGACCGAAGCCGACACTGTTGAATGAGGGTCCGTGGCGATGACAGAGTACTTTGTATAACTGGGAAATCCTTCATGGACCTCTTTCTCGTAGACGGCAACACTGGGAGAAGAAGACACCGCCTACACACAACAAAACGTCTTCACCACATCTACCCGCCGACACAGAAGCACATTTTGTGTCACATATTTCCCAAAAAGCTCCTGACCTCCATGTTGGACAGAACGCCGAGAGGCCCATAAACTGTGAGCTCTGCCGACGGGTGCAGGTTGGAGAGCAGCAGCTCGGCCTGGTCCGAGTAAAGGCCCGGCTCTATGGGCAGCCGGGCGCCGACTTGTTCTCCAGAGAAAACGCTGCCGACCAGGTCGGCCTTCACCAGCAGGTTGGTCATGGAGACGCTGAGCACGCGTGTCTGTTGGTCAGTCAAGGGCTGCAAGGTCATGGAGCATGTGTAGAGACCTAGAGCAGAAACGGAGATGTAAGAAAAACTGTTATAGATGACACAACAAAATACATCTCTGATATCGGTTCAATATCAGAATAGATAAAAGGTACTTTGGTGTTCACACCACATGAACGATTCACATTTTGTCACATTAGGGTTGGGTTAGGATTTTATGTGACTAGCCAATACAGAGCAGCACATTATTGTAAAGTAAAAGGACACTGTTGGCATTTATTTTTTACAAGTTGACGCATATTTTTATTTTTTCAACTCTAATTTAATACCCCTAAATAAAACCCTGTGCCACCAAGAGCCCGATGATAATTTAATAACAATATATATGGATCGACAGATGTGCGGTGCGATAGAAAAAAAAAGTTAAATAAAAAGTTGAGTAGAAAAACAGTTTCTTTCTTTTGCATTCTAGCTCATCATGTAGGTTAACGTTACTGTTACATCCTCCGAACCAATCACAAATGTAGGAACACAGTCACCAAGCTCCGCCCCCTTCAAAGAGTTTGAAATGTTGTGCATGTAAACACAGCTACTGATCAGATTAAATAATTGGACTGTACCATTTATTTGGGTACACAATCAATTAATCCGATCATAATGTGCGTTTATATGCACCTGGCTTTATTCAGAATAGAACCATTCTGACATGCTCAGTTATCAAATTCCCCTTAAAAAAAAAAACTCAGACGAAGTACTTCCGTCTTTGCTAAACAACAAAAAGTAGTAAACAAACCAATATTATACGAGTTCGTATGACTTCCGAGCGCCCAGGATTGGCTTGCATCAGGTTCTAATTACGGTTGAAATGTTACCGAGTAAGCAACAATTTTGAGCTCTTTAATTTTTTCAAACAGAAAGGTTGTACCGGATTCGGGAGCACTGACAGTTTTTCTTCCTGACGTATTTCCACCACTCAACGCGGAAATACGTCACGCTGAGCGCGCATGCGCACTCGGGTCAGTTTGACACATTCGGAATAACTTGATCCTGACAAGTGTTTATATGCACGTTGATTGGATTATCAATCGGCATAAACCACCCCTGTCATTCGGATTACAATTTCATTCCAACTCATCTTAATCTTATCATTATATTCCGATTGGCTTGTTTACATGATTCTGATAGGTCCTTTATTCCAATTACTTTTGTCCATGTAAACGTAGCTAGAGAGCACACGTTCTTTTTTCATTTTTAAAAACTTGCAGTTTTGGTAAAAAGTTGGTTGAATAAAGGGTTGAGATTGAATTCAGTGTTTGTCTGCTCTTTATCTAAAAACAGGTAATTAAAACAACATAAAATGGCCAGGGCTGTAATGAAAATATGTGTTTAGAATATTTTGATAATTATCGATATCGATCAATGTGATTTCTATTTTAGCAATATGCTTTATTTCTATATCGTATATAGAGAGATTATTACAAAAAGTGGTTGAGTTCAGATACAGTAAAAGATGAGATGGATGCAGTGGACCCATTCTGTCAATTTGTAACCTCATTTCTTCTACCTAAATGTTCCCATTTTGTTTCAACCTCCTTAGATGCCTTCAGAAGTCCCCTGGTTGGTAAATAAAGTTTACCTGTGTGTGATTTAATTTCTGAATATATTTAGCTGTTTGTCAGAGAACATCAGTAAACAAACAGCGTCATGAAAACCAAGGAACACAGCGGACAGTTGAGAGGGAAGTTTAAGCAGACTTTGGACAGAAAGCAACCTTTGTCCCTAGCTTTGAATATCTGATGGAGCGCTGTCCAGTCAATTATCCAAAAACAGAAAGAGTACGACCCAGCTGCAAACATGGCCGTCCACCTAAACTAACAGGGTGTGAATAAAGATTCACAGCCCAGTTTGCCGATTTTTGCTCGTCTAGCCGCGTATTATTTTCCTTCCACTTCAGTTTTACGCAAGCTTGCAAACGATCGCATAAAAGCCCAAGAACCTGCATGAAAGTTTAATGTTGCAACGTGAAAAGGTTCGCTGTCAACACAAAGTAAACACGGCCTTTTACTCCAGAGCTCTAACCTCCAACCCCAGTTTCATAATCAAATGGTACACTTTGGAAGTCAGTGGGAAGCCGTGGGATTGGACTACAGAGCCCACCCACAGTGGATCCCAACAGTGATAGACCAGCAACTGGGGCGAGTCCCAAACCCCAAACACAATTACATCAGTGCTTTCAAGCAACATGGACTCTCCACAGTTCGATGCATCACTCGGACACCTTTTATGGCCTTTGTTAAATTCATTCCTTGGGCAATGCAGGTATCGATTAGGCCCTTGTAAGCAGTATTTCCCTGCTCTCATGAAGAGCACAGACATAAACACTGTTATTGAGCTAGGTTTAAACGTATTTCTATTTTCTACAGAACACTAGAAAAAACAAAAAACACAAGAAATAAATGTGGACAGTCCAGAACAGACAATTAAGAGGAAAACAAAAGGTGCACCAGTAATCGTTTGATTGATGTTATGGTTTTTCCCCATCCCAAAAAAAACAACCTAAGTGATGAGGTTAGATTTGAAGATTCAATTCAGTAAAATCGTATTTAATTTATTTTAATTAATTTATTTTAATTAAATATTTGGCATTTACAGCCTTTCCTTGTTTTTAGTTTCTTGTTTTTTTAAAAACAAGAAACTAAAAACAAGAAATGCTGTAAATGCCAAACAATGGCCTTTAAGTGGTGTGGGGACAAACAGGGGCATCAACATCTAAGAACGATCTCAAACCACAGCTTGAAGACAAAGAAAAAAAAAGGATCACCAACATTAAAACCAGAGATTTGGACTTCCTGTGACTTTATCCAACAAAGCCTATTAGCCTGAAACAAACAACAATGGCTTCATATGTAAAACGTGTTCAAATGTATCAAAATGTGTCCTTTTTGTGGAGTAATTCAGCGGCGTAAAATGCTCACAGCGCGTTTACAAGCTTCTCTGGTCATGAGCCCACTGCCTGACCTGAATTCAGACGAGTCTTACCGATGCTGGAGTCGAAGCTTGTGTGCGTTTTGAAGACGTCGCTGGCAGAGAAGTCGATGGTGTCGCTGGTGAAGCTGAGATGGCAGCTTACAGATTTCTCTGGCTGAAGCTTTGTAATGGCTTCTATCTGGGCAGGTGAGCAGCTTCCTGGAGAGTAAAGCAGAATTAAAAGCTAAAACATCTTCCTTACCCAGATGGATAAAAATTTAAAATAATTACACTGGCTTTTATGTTTATTACTTTAGATAAGATGAGTTATAGATCCTATTTTGACCATCACATTTTAACAATGTTTACAGCCTAAGTGGAAACATATCTGAATGTCTAGGTCAGAGGTGTCCAAAGTTTTTGCCAGGGAGGTCAAAACCTTTACCCTGAAAGTTGGTGAGAGCCACAAAAATCTGTTTTTATACCAAATTAGATTTACAGCATTTTATTCTGTAAGGAGATCTCTAAATCTATTTCTAAAGTTTATTGCATATGGACAAGGAAAAAAAATGTTTCATCTTTTGTTTTTTTCGTGATTGTTTTCTGCGAGCCACAAAAAAAGATTCTTGTGGCTCGGTAAAAAGAACCGTTTGCTACTTGCCACTTTGGAGTACCTCAGCAGCGTTTTTGATCATTTTTACTATTAAATTAAAATAAAATAAAAGCAAACAGCAAAAAAGTACTTTTCGCTGTACCCAAAATCAGATATTTTAAGATTTTAATCTCCGGTAAAAAAAAAAAATCTCGTTCTAAAAGTGACTATCTGCATCAAGCACCTGTGCGGGCGGGCCAGATTGGGGTCATTCCAGGGCTGTAAATGGGCAGCACTTTGGACACCCCCAGCAACAAAACATGAGCTAAAATCAGCAACATTTCAGTAAGAAAACCCCCTTCCTTGTAACTGGATTATTTTTGCTCATTCTAAACCAGTCCGTTTAAAATATCCTCACCGATGAGGTTGGTTCCTTTCTCTCTGGTCGTAAGTAGAACCTTTGCCTCCTTCCCAGACCTGACGAGAGACGGTTGAGCCACTGCTGCCGTTCTAGACGGTGCTTCCACAATTACCTACAGAGTAACAAACAGGAAAAATACAGTCGACCTACTGGATGTTTTCAATATGTGTGTTTGGAAGGGAGCTGGTCATTTCACCCCCTTTCTTCTTCATTTCGTAGTTCTGAAACTAATTGTTTCGCACCTCGCACCTTCAGATGAGAAGAGGAGCTGGACACCACAGGACACATCGTACTGACCACAGGTGTGCCGTGGGGACGGTTCGTACCCTCTTTGAATTGCTGGTAATTTAAAAAGTGTTCTTTAATCTGCTGATTGCTGCATTAAAATTTGGTTTACATAACTCCTAAAATTAGATTTTGATTGGGGCTCGTTGGCTGTTACGGTGACTGGACCAAACGGGGATCTGAAGGAGAGTCGGTGGGCATAGGGAGCAAAATACAGGCTAGTATAAAAGTTTATTATAAAACTTTGAGAAAAAACAAAACAAGAATTTACAATTTACAAATCCAGAACTGAAAAAAATGCAATAATGGCAGGAGACTAAAGAAAGAAAAAAGGGCTGGAAAAAAAAACAACCAAACAAACAACTTTATCTTTCTTTTTTTAAGTTACTTTATCCTTTTCATTTAAAAAAAAAAAAATTTTTAAAACTTATTTTTATTTCAAGCATTTCATCTGGGAGTTGACCTGAATTCAAAGTACAACTAAATACAAGCTTTTAAACATTGCTTGTAAAACAAGATGGCGGCCCTGTCGTTGTAAACAATGAAAACATAACTAAATGTTTGCTGCTAGTGGGATTACACAATGAGCTAAGAACACGCTTCACTTCACTTGTGTAACTTCAAACTAACTTAAAAAAAATAAGCAAATTAAACTGCCTCGTATTATGGTTAAAAAAAAAAAGTTTCTTCTTTACAATATTTGGAAAACATATTTTCCTGAACATATTCAGCATTGCTGCCATTCTCTTCATGGTAGCCCAATGAGTCCATCTGCAAAATAAAATCCACATTTTCCAAAAACTAAATCTTCAATTAATCGCCCAGCCCTGGCTGAACCTAATGAGTGCTTAATTAGCAGGGCTCTGCAGGTCGCGATGACGGACGGAGAAGGCAAATCATTCATTTGAATCAGGGACAGATCTAAAACATGAGGAGGACTGGAGCTGGACGTGCCTGCCCTCGCAGAACGGTTTCAGTCTCAGTCACAAAAACGTGTGCGGTCGCCGTTTTGTTCATAGCTCCCTAAGCCTTTGTGTGTTTCATTATATTATTGTTAGTGGTATTAATGTGTAACCCAAGAGGTTTTTATATAAAAAAAAAAATTACTGCCATTTTATTTTCATTATTTAATTTCAATTATTGACTATTAAGAGAAATAAACTGCTACATGTGAGTGTGAATTGGCTTCTTCCAAGGGTGCAAACATCTAAGGAGGTTGAAACAAAATGGGAACATTTAGGTAGAAGAAATGAGGTTACAAATTGACAGAATGGGTCCAGTGCATCCATCTCATCTTTTACTGTATCTAAAATCAACTTAACCTCTTCTTGTAATAATCTCTCTTCACACAATGACAAATATTGTCACTAACTAAGCTGAAAGTATTGTGAGCTCTTTGATAAAATCTCAACATCATCTCAACGAGTCTCATTTTGCTAATGTATTCATCTTAAAATCACCGGTTAAGTTGAATTCACAAGAAAGTGGCATAAAAAGGTTGAAAATGAAGACACAGGAGCTTAATCCCATGTTCACAGTCCTGTTTGAGTTAAGAGGAGCTAAACTTTGTCCACTAAACTTTGTTCTTGATGCCCTATAACGGATATAATTTACAATTTATGATTAGATTTTGAATCTGACTTTGTAAAGTGCCTTGAGATGACATGTATTGTGAATTGGCGCTAAATAAATATATAAAATTGCATTGCTAAATGAAGAACGCTGCATAAATCTCCAGTAAACTAAAAAAAAAACAACAAAAACAAAGTTGTGCGGTTCACAGAATTACAAAAAAAAAGGTTAGTTTGTTGCATCTCATTCATCATGCATATAAATACAACATAAAGGACTCAGGAATGGATTATATCTGCTTTATCAAACTGCATGTTAATGAAAGGGAATAAAGACAGAACTAACCTCTCTGTATGTTTTCAAAACACCGGGTATTTCATAGTACACAGTAACCGTCCCCGAGTCTCTGGCCACAGCTGCCCCGCTTTTAGGGTCCACCTGCAGAACACCACTTGTAGAGGAACTCCACGTACCAGAGGCACCTAAAGAAGTAAGTGCAAATATTGGGTAGTAAATGAGAATTCAGAGTAAAAGAGTTATAAACTAATAAAAAAAATGTGGGGGGGGGAAACGTCAGAAAATAAATGAAGCTGAAAAAAGATGGTGCCATTACAAAAGCAGATGATAGAAACATAGGGGCCAGATATAAATATAGAAACTTTCTAAATGTACTTTTTGTACAAATGTTTTGGGGCAATTTGTACACCACTCACCATCTGGGTTTGTTAGCTTGGCCTGGAAGCAGACCACATCGCCCACAACCAGTTTGTTGACTTCATCCATGCGAATGGCATGCTCAACAGGAAGTGGAACGTAGTCCGCCACACCCATGTTGTCACTGTCCCACACAGCGAGAAGAGTGAGGCCGACATTGACGGTCCTCACTGCTAGTGAATGGTTGTTGGGGCCGACTCCAAGCTGCACCAGATCATCCCTGGGAGAAAACACAGAGCCACAGGTCAATGGCAACAGAGACGGTAGGTCATAATTCCAGTAAAATGAACATGAGTGCGCTGTAAAAGCATGCAACTGTGTATTTCACCCTACTTGTTCAACTAAGCAAAATAAATAAACAAACAAACATCTATTGGCTATTTTCTCATAAAGTCTCATTTCTCAAAACATCAAAACTGCTTAAACCTCAGACATTGAACCCAATTGGTCCCTTGGAGACTCTGTAGGATTTAATGACAGGCCAGTATTCACCGTTCCCACACCATCAGGACTTTACAACTGAGTTTGCTACTTTTGCTCTAAAATTATCTCAAGAACTTGGAAACAATATCAAAGAATCCATTTATTGAGCAAAATGAAGCAGGTCCCTGAAAGACCAGCAACTCTCCTCTGTGCCCAGTACTGGTATTAATTTAGGTCACTCAGTCGGGGGGGGAAAAAACATAAAGGAAGTTTGGAAAATGAACGCTGTTACCTCCTCATAGAGGCTGCTGAAAGTCACTGCTGTGTCCTTAACAGCTGAACAACTATTGAAGAAACTAGAAAGTGCAGTGGCATCACTAATATATAAATGAATAAATCAATTGAAGAATAAATAATAGACCAGGTCTCCGCTAAGCTGTCTTTGACAGTCTGCAAACTAACTCACCACAGTAATAGTTTGAAAGAGGATATTTGGTTAAATAACTAATTATAATTGAGAAATGTAATCTGCAGGGGACCTAAATCAGACTATTTTTAGTTAAACAGATGACCGGTTGCTCATAAACCAAAAATAAATAAATGTAAACAACAAAAAAACAATGTTTTTCTCATATTTGCTCATAAACCAAAAAAACAAATAAATGTAAACAACAAAACAAAACAATGTTTTTCTCATATTTAATGCAACAAGCTACTTTCTACCAGGTTACTGTGCCGACACTCTTTGATGTGGCCACTGTTACTGAGTGAACAAGGCTCAAATTGACCCTTTTTCAGAAATGGGCATTTAAAATCAAGTCAGTGGAAGCACATAAAGTGTTAAAAGTAAATTAACAGGAAACTATTTCCCACAATATGTCGAGACATGTCTGCAGTTCAGTCAGTGTGCCAGAGAGCAAGACTACAGCACATAACAGGAAAGTTCAAGAGTTAGGCAAAGCTATTCTATTTTTTTCTTTAGAGCTGTCAATCTTTTCTTTGTGGAAAGTAAAATAGAAATAGTATAGGAATATCCTTAATTGTCCCACAGTATGGAAATTCAGGTGTGCCAGCAGCAAAATCAAAGGCAAATGGAGCATATAGATACATGCAAGCATAAAAAAAATACAAAAACAAAAGAATAAAAGACTGTCCAGAATGGGCACATTTAGAACATAAAAAAATTACTTTACAGGTATTAGTTATAAAAAAAAAACAAAAAAAAAATGTGTTCTATTGAGTAGGGTGATTTAAAGAAAAAAGTTGAAATCTAAAAACGCCAACAGACAATTTCAAAGATTGGAAAAGCTGTGTAAAAACAGCAGGCATGTACACAGATATTGAGTTTGTTGGGAGCAGTGATGGTTATAAAGTCTAACAGCTACTGGGAGGGAGGATCTGCACTCCTTTGTGCATTTAGGATTCAGTGCTGTACATAGAAATGTTAATTTAAAGTAAATCTGCATTCTGTAACCTGCAACCTTCATTCCTTGTGACCCCCTGACTAGAGATGCACTGATCTGATACCTAGATCGGATATCGGCTCCGATATAGACCAATTAGCTGGATCGGATATCGGGTGATTGATGCTGATACAGTCATTTTTTTTTTTTTATTAATATCACACACAGCAATACAGTTACAGCGATCTAGTCACGTCTATTCTATGTTTGCAACGGAGGTTACACAGAGCACGCACGGCAGCTAGCAAACAGAGCAACATGGAGCAAGTGCCGGACCGAGCCGAGTCTGCTATTTGGCCGCATTTCAAACTTGATACGCCAGCAAGTCTGACTGCAACAGGCAGCATCTGCAATGCTGAAGTTGTGAGGGGGGTGATAAGGTTGGTAAATTCAACACCACAAACTGAAATAAGAACCATGATAAAGAACATGCAGAACTTTTTTTAAAAATGTTTATTTTAAGCCCGATAACTTCACTCACATAGCAAGGTACACGGTTTATTCATTCAAAGATCGGATCGGTATCGGCCGATACGCTTAGCCCAGGTATCGGATTGGAAAAAACTGGATCGGTACATCTCTACCTCTGACCAGCATACAGAGTGAGAGAATACCTGAAATCGGTCCTCCAAGCTCATCACAAGTTGTTCGGTAACGATCCCACACATTTTTCTCTTCATCTATTTTCCCCTCCCTATCAGTATGAAAATAGGCAAGTTTGTGGTTAATTTTTTTAATATGCCCAGAGTGGGACGACTCTCTGGATAAGCAGATTCTGTATAAACAGTGATGGGAATAGACTTCCTAATAAATAAAATTCCCAAATAATGATTTAAGCCTGTGGGTTGAGACACATTGAGCTCTCTAGCACCTCCTGGGTTGGAAATTACTGCCTAGAATATGCACATTAAAATTATTTTTGTGAAGCTAACCAAGCTAATCGCTAATTTAAGATGTTTGAAGTAAGACGTTTGGCCATTGCTTGTGGGGTTCCTCAGGGGTGAGTACTGAGCCCCAAGTTCTTCTTAATATATGTAAATGACATATGCTCAATATCTGCAAATAGTGAAGTTTACCGTTCCTTAGTTTCACCCTATTTCAGTTACGGTGAGATTTCGGGAAACAATTACAAAACCGCAATAGACTCATTAAACATACTTTAAAAATATGAATAATTAACAAAACCGGGTATCTAGAAAAGACTAACCCACTATTTATACTATCAAAAATGGTAGAATTTACAGATATAGTTGATCTAAAAACAGCAATATGCTCAGTCAAAAATAAGATACCAGAAAACATTCAAAAACCTTTTAAGTCAAAGAGAAGGAGCTTATGATTTAAAAGTTAAATAAAAAAAAAAACAACCAGAATTAGAACTACAAGGAAAACTTTGTACATTTCTGCTTATGGGTTGAAGCTTCACAACAGGCTGAAGGCTGAATGTAGATCTCATGCAATGTCCAAACATTAAACAGCTTTAAATCTTGGTATAAAAAGAGAATAATAAATGAAAAATCATACATAAAACATTATTATTGATGCTTTTATTACTTTGGCTGAAAAACGGTACTTTCAAAAAGTGAAGTTAAAAATGGTTCGTTTCATTATTTTTCCCCACTTTCAACATATCAATTCTTTCCAACTCAACATAGATAGACAATTTTGTATTAAATGTATTTTTATGCGATTTTTCCTCACAGAATATGTCTTTTAGACTGTTTTTGCCTGTGATGGCTCAAACCTCACACAGATAATGTATTCCCATGTACATTCACAGCACTCCGATATCAATCTGAACACGCAAAGACCATTTTTGTGGACATCTGCTTTTCTTACCATCGAGTAGGAATCAAGGCCTTGATAGCAAACATTGCATGATGAGGCTGTGCTGCCCCCAGATAATTTTGGGGTGTTAATCACGTTCAAAACCTCTTTTCCTTTATTTTCAAAGACGAGGTATCCTAATAGTGCAATATTGTGTGGCAATAGGATTTAGCAGAACTGTATTCATTCCAAAAGGCAAATTAATTGAAAATAAAGAAATCCACGTTTCATAAAATAAGCCTTAAAATTGGATGAGATATTGAAAACTAAAATGTACATGCTTGGGTAAAAGGATAACTTGAGGGTTAAAGTTTTAAGTCAGTCACTTTGTAGTCGTATTAAACCCAGCAGGCCTAGAAAGAAATATGTTCAAAGTTGTTTCTAAGATGTTCTTATATAGAAATAAGAATTGGCTAAAATCAGTATCAGCAGGATAATGTTTTACGCAAACAAGAGATGAGAGCAAGGTTACAAAATTCAGTTTTATAGCAATTACGGATACCCCTCAGTCATTTTAGTAACCTTTGGTATCTAGTGGAATTTTTTTGTTTTGCCTTTTGTTAGAAAACCAAACTTACTGTCAAAGCTATAACTTCTAGTATCAAGAAATATATTTAAATTTCAACTGTGTATTTCTATTAAAACAATAAAATAAAGCTGATGGATGTTTTCAGTAGTACTGGATGATCCAACACAATGCTGTTTAAAGAAATTGTCTGAGATGGTCTGTTTTGTGTAGTTTTTCTCCACCTTACTTAATATGCATCAACAGCATCCATTTCTTTAAAAAAAACAAAAAAAAAACAACGTTTCACAAAAAAGGTATTGATGCAGGAATTTTAAACTTGAAGGCATTAACAAGAAAAGCTGCTTTGGCTCGCTAACAATTAATTGTATTCAAGAAGTAACAAAAGCATCAGAACAATCTGCCAGCATGGGGCCTCTGGCTTCCACAGTGACGGCATGCAAATGTGTCTGCTGGTTAACATTTTTTCTACTCTATGCATGATGAGCCGCATGCTGCAGAGTGTAAGTGCACGTGACTTGTGTAAAATCTGATGAAAAACAATTATGTAAGGACAAAAACATAAAAAATGTTCAGTTCCAGCTAGAGGCCGGCCATTCTGCACGTTTACCCAACACGAATAATTTCCTCATTTAACAACCATGAAGGGTGTTCGCTCACCACTGCTGATATACGGTGCTTTGCTAAAGTATTCACGCCCCTTTCTCATGCTACAACCAAATACTTCAATGTATTTTATTAGCATTTATGTTATAGTCCGATATAAAGTAGTGCAAAATAGTAAAGTAGAAAGAAGGTGATGTATGGTTTTATAAACAAAAATCTTTAGGCTGAGGTGTGTATTAATATTCAGTTCTATGTTAATGCATTGTAGAAAAATGTTTTGCTGTAGTTAAAGCTGTAGAGCTCATCCATCAGCTTTGTACATCTAGAGACTGAAATTTCTGCCGATATTTCTTCCACTCTATTCTCATCACCTGTTGAAGAAAAGCATCCTCTGCACCCTGATACTTCCATAACCATATTTAACAATGAAAATTGGGTGTTTAGCGTAATATGCAGTCTTTGTTTTCCACCACAAATAGCACTTGGCATGTAGGCCAAAAATGTTTAGACTAGACCAGCTCAATGAAAAACGTTCAAACCATCTTTGCCCTTCACAATCCTGCCCTACCTTGTGTTGGCCCATCACAAAAAACACATTTGTGATTCTAATGTGACAAAATCTGACTGCACTCCTGCAAGGAACTTGTGTTTAAGGAGGCACAAGTAAAATAAAATTCCTGTTCCACGTTTTTCAAACAGAGAATCAAGATAAGGCGTGAGGAATTAGCGCAAACATGATAAACTGGTAGGGAGTGCGCTCTGCCCCGGACAAGTCGACTCAAGTTATTAAAAATCCATTTAACATTATGTTAGAGATTATAACATTACAGATGCTGGAGCTGCAGAAAGGAGTTACTGGGAAACAGCAGATAACTCACAGGCCTGATGACGTCACAGATGTGGCATACATAAACAAACGGACATGTGGATAAAGCCTGGAGCCGATGCTGTTTCACAGTCTAACAGTGACACGTCTCCCAAAGACGACAAGGGAGCGACGGACCATGCCTGCGGGGGCGTGTCCCTGCTGATCCATCCAAGCTCTTGTGACCAACAGCCCGGCGCTCTCACTTCCTGATTTTACCCTTTTCCTACATCGTGATCAATATGAGTGCAGTGCTGAAGCTGTACCATTCCTCTGGCTCGTTTAGATTAAATGTGTTAAAGTACAGTTTCTTTTCTGATTTAAGAAGTCATCAATAAAAGAAGACCGCTTCTCAAGGGGAAAGAACAGGGAGGGCCGCAGCTGGGTGCGGTGAGTTCTTTACAGTCACAAATACCCATCTACCCCGTAACCTTAAGAAGGAAAATACTAAAAGGAGGAATAGTGCCTTATTATAAAAGCTAAAGAATCCTGTTGGGATTAATCTGTGACAGAATGAAAATGACTGACAACAGTGGGGCGACGATGGCACAAGATCGAGGGAGTTTGTACTCTAACTGGCGGGTTGCCAGTTGAAACCCCTGCTCCAACCGTCTCAGTTGTTGTGTCCTTGGGCCAGACACTTCGCCCGCTTTGCCTGCTGCTGGTGGTCAGAGGCCCGGTGGCGCTGATTGGATGACAGCCCCGCTCCTGTCAGTCTGCCCCAGGGCAGCTGTGGCTACAAACATAGCTCACCACCGTCAGCGTACGAATGGGTCAGTGACTGAATGTAGTGTGAAGCTTCCTCAGGACTTGATAAAGCACTATACAAGTAAAGGCCATTTACCATAACAGATTGTAGGGCTTGAACAATATTTCAGTTTGTGCTTTGAACAACCACAAAAACTAAGTGTTAAAAAGATTAATTAGCTACACCCTAGGCTTTAAATGTTGTTTATTGTAAATATAGTAACGTTTCCAAACTCAACGAGTCATTTTGTTCCATAATTATGATGGCATTATTGGTCAAAATGTTTGTGATACAGACTTTTCTTCCCATTATCAAGCTGCTCTAACAGAATGAAGCAGGAACAAACTAAGAGCTCCCTACATAACTCATGTAAACTATACGCTACAGTAGGGCTCACCAACCTTTTTGAAAATGAGAGCTACTTCATCAGTACTGTGTCACACGAAGGGCCACCAGTACTGACCTTTGAACTAGAAGAGTCAGCGCTCACAAATAAACATATTTGCAATGCTGTTTTTTTATTGTTTTTATATATTCATTTTTAAATCTATATAAATGCAAGTGTGATTACAAAAGTAGAGTAACAGACTAAATTAACATTTTAGGTGCAGCTCTTTGGAGGGTTGCGGTAATTTTAGAACGGGCTTGAGGGCACCACATGTGGTCCTTGGGGGCTACCTGGTGCCCGCGGGCGCCATGTTGGTGAGCCCTGTGCTAGAGGAACATAGCATGACGGTTTTAACTTTGCTGTGAAGGCTGAACCTCTGCTCTGCTGCAGCAATGAGGGCTACACAACAAAGAATTCATTTCAGTGAGAGGACATCCTGCAGTTTGCTTTCCCTACACACTAAAAGTCATCCTGCCCCCTCCTGCGTCTTCTAGTGGTTCTGGATATGCTATGTGGCCTTTAGATCTAAAATAGATGCAAAGACAATTTCCATGATGCAATATGGTGCTTCAAGACAGAAAAGGCAGTATATTGTGCATATAAAAGTGCATAGTGAAAAATGTTAAAAGACAACACTGGGAAAAAAAACTATTTCTAAACAGAACTGGGTGATTTATGTGAACACCAGATGTAGGAAGGTTATAGCTTGTCGACCTTTGGAATATTCTGCAATCATGGGATTTTCTCTGGCTTCAACACTAAAACAATTCCATAAACTTCGCCTGAAAACTTTAATTTAGGATGTCAAGATAAGAGTTGACTGACCTGTTTGTAGAAAATGCAAGTTGGGAGTTTGAGCTGTGCAGGGCCTCTCCGGTGCTAGCATGGAAGTGGACAGTGAACGTGAGCAGTGTTCCCAGAGGAAAGGCGTTCAGGCCCTCTCTGGTGAGCGTGTGAAGCAGCGGACTGGTACTGAAGCGGACATAGGACACAGGAACCACCTGAGGAATCAAGGAAGGAGTTTGTTATGCCATCGATGAGCGCCGTCAGTCAATGACAGCTTTCATTTCAGAAGCTTGGGGACAAAAAGAGAAGTGACGCAAAGGATCACAGCAGGGTGAATATTTAAGTGTTTTTTTTTTAATTAATAAAAAGGTCACTGTTCTGCACTTTTTTTAGCCCTATGAAACACAAACTGATCCAAAACGTGTCTGTCAGCATTTAGTGTTTAATTAAAGGACGCATGATATCTGTAAATTTTGGTAAGTTTAATGACTTTTATACCACTTTGGCTTTGAAAAACCAACATGAATTATAGAAAAAAAAAATGCTTGGCTTACAATATAACTTATGCATAGATTAAAAACACCCCAAAGCTGACCTTTAACTTTAACCACTCCCCTTTAAAACATCCTTGGCTGACTTTTAGATTTGGCCAAAAACCTTTAAGAAGTTGGCACCCTAAATCTCGTATACGTCTGAATGTAGTGACCCTTTAGAGTCACGCTTAAAAGAAATGGTTGAATGCCTGTAAACACAGCAGCATCTCTTGAATGAATATTTAGAAACTAAAATATTTCAATCCATGACTAATTACCTTCAGATAGCTAATAATTCGTGTTAAACTCTGGAGGTGAGCTTTCTTTTGACCAATAGCATTATTACATGTTGGAAACCATGAATAAAACGTAGCAGCTGCTGGAACAGGACAGTGTTTCGTCTGAAATGATAAGTTGTTTGCGCCCCTGGTCGCTTGTATTTTTAAAAAAATTGATGGAAAAAAAAATACATTCAGTTTTTCTTATTGGCTGACAGGCAAAGAGTGGACACACGTTTCCCCATGTTTGCATCTAATTGGCTGATCAGCCCCTCATAACGACTCCTTCCCAGGAAGCTGCACACCCCACAGGTTTAGATCATCCATCCATTGCAGTCAGCTCGTCTCTTGGAGCGTTTTTCTGACGAACACAGAAAGAACTCGCAACTAGCAAGAAGGTTCAGCTCAACTGACTCAGAAACAAGCGGCATCGACCTGCAAGCTTCTGCTGATTCTAAGGTTTTTAGTTTCAATGTATGCTTTGCTACATTAATCCATTTTTTGTGTTTTTCCTCCAGTTTCTAAAGCATGACTGGTGTCAGTGATGACAACGCTGAATCCAAGGTGTTTTAATAAAAGTAATTTTCTAAAGGTGTGCACCATTAGGCAACCAGGTTACCGTAGCTTTTTATTTTTTCTTTACCTTGTTTTTCTGGGGGAACTGTGTCGGTTTTATGTCACAGTATATGCACACATAGTTTTAAATTGGATTATTACAAAAGGTGGGCATTTAAAATGGAGTCACGGTTCTCATACCCATGATGAGAGAGCTGGTGGTGAACAACAGAGGAACATTTTGATCGCAATTTTCTAAACGGACACCAAAAACCTTTCACCAGTTTCCCGGCATCATGGGGCTTGTAGTTCACTGCGCACCACCTGAATTCGTCAGAAACTACAAATAAATATATGAATGCAGCCAACTTACTTCTATAAAAATAAATAATGGAAATACAGTATTAAACCCGAAAAAAGATGATTATTTTTAACACTTTATACGACTCGTTAAGACCTGTGGAAGTCATGAGACCAACAAGTTATAGAAAAACGCAAGATCTTAAACGCATCTCATCTCAATCTGAGCTGACCTTCACAGTGAGGATGAGAGTTTGATTGACACCAAAAATCTCCTGCGAGGTGACAAGCAGAGACGATATCCCGGTGAGGGATCCAGATGAGAGGAAGCCCTTATTGTCAACTTGAGCAACAACAAGGTGGTCGGGGCAATCTAGCATCCGGTAGGAGAGTACACCCACCCCATCCCTGTTAGACAAAGGAAACAACCAAAACCTATGAGTTATAAACTATTCCCTTTCGTGTTTTTTTTTTTCTTTTTCTAATGCAATAAACACATTGTGCAACAAGAGCAGACAACCCACCTGTTAGTTTGGAGCTTGAGGGCCGAGTTTGGAGCCATCAGTATCTCCTCAGCTTCTACTTGAGGATTAAGCATGTGCAGCTTGTCATAGACCTTGATTAAAGCAGAGCGTCGGAACTTAAATTATTAGAGGACCTTCGGCAGCCTTTGATGTTTCTGCACTAGTGACATGTCTTGGTTTATTAAAGCCTGAAGCCAGATGCTTTCAGCTTCCACTAATCTGCAGTGTTATCTCTTCAAAGATCCTCCAAACCTCCGCACTTTTCAATATTCTGCCGTCACAAAAGCGAGCTTTCAACATAAAGCAGCAGGGAACATTGTGACGACAAGCAGAGCAGTGCATAAAACAGGTTTAAATAATTTAGAATACTGGTGCTGAGATGAAAGATGAACAATCCTTACACAAGTCCCCCCACCCCCAGCATTTTCTGTCACTGTACCTGGATCTGGATCTCATCTCTAAGCTCCTGTACATTTCCCTCTAGCTGTCGTGCATCTGGGTCAGAAACTCTGAGCACCACCTTCAGCCCAGTCCGGCCTCTTGTTCTTCCTGTCACCGTCATGCCAAAATTGTGCTCTGGCTGAAGTTCAACATTAGCCTGGAGAACACACAGATCATTATAAGAATGGCAAAAAAAAAAATAGCAGCAAATTTAATAAAAAGGCAACAGCAATGAGAAGAGAGAGACAAGACAGAGGCTATTAATGAGGAAGCGGGTGAGCAAGACGGGGTTCTAGAAACACCACCGTAACAGAGAGACAACATTATCTTAATTTAATCTGAAAAAAGGATGAAAGGGAAGCCAGAGCCTAAAATAGATACGGCTCAACAACAGAAAAAGCATGTTAAAAGAACAAAACAAGATTAACTTAGGGTTGGTACATTTACGCAGCTTATAATGGGACAAAAGCTACATAATATATTTAGCAACCAGAACTTGATATTTAATTAAAATTAAACGGTTAAGGAGCTGGTAATGTTGCTTAAATGAGACAATAATGGGCTGATACTAAACAGTGAACGTAACAAATAGAGTTCAGAAGTTGCTAAAAATGTTCCTAATTATAGGCATTTAATGATGCATTTGAACCGTTCTTTTTTCAGGTTGGAATGACTAAACAAAGTAGTCTGAATTTGGGGGATTTTTGCTGAATAAAACTGCTCAAAATAAGACAAACGGGCATACATCCCACCTAGTTCTGCATTTGGACAAACGGCCCTCAGCAAGTTGAAGATAAGCTGCTCACTATCCACTGAAAAAGCTTCTGGGTGGATGTTTCACTACTTCTCTTACCAGAAACATTTGGGCTCCATATAAATTGGTTGTATGTGAAGTTTTAAGGGGGTTGAGGTAATCCCAGAAACTTTTTATCTTATTCATTCTAAAACCAGTTTTGATTTGCGTTTAAGATAACCGTCTTGCAGGAACAACTAATTATGATGCAGATTCAATTATCCAGCTGTCGATAGGAGATAAAGTTAAGGAATCCTTAAATGTTTTACTTGTTGTGATGCACCAGAACCACTGGCTGCAGAACAAACCCTGCATGATTCTACCACTACCATGAATCATGGTCTCTCCTGGACCCCCCCAAAAACATTTGTTTTGTCACATGAAAACATTAGCAAAAAGAGGGACTTTAGCTTGTCCATGTACAGTATTCTTTCGGACTATAACACGCACTTAAGATCCTTAAATCTTCTCAAAAATTGATGTTGTGCCTTACATATGATTACCGTTGTGCTTACTGACCGATTTTATGTGATACAATGCGCTCAAAATTAGTTCAAATGTGTAACTACGACTTTGGTTAGCAACGAAGCCGCTCCGCTCAATGGACATTCGGAGCATTACGGTACACTGTCACTACCTGATAGGACCCATGAGCCGTCTACAAGACTGCCTGACTGTAATGTCTAAACTAGAAGGGCATTCATATAAGGCAGCCAACGCCTGGAGTACGCCCTTGCAACAATAAACCAAGTAAGTCAATTCAATATAAAATTTATGTTTATTTTGGCCTTATGTTTGAAACAAGGCAGCGTAGTACAACTACTCTGTCCTCCTAACAGAGACGGATAGCTCTCCCTCTCAGGAGAGAGCTGTGTACTGGGAGGGGCGGAGTGATATTACACACTTGGGAGGAATATTTAATGCGGCTTATAATCCGGTGCGCCTTATGGACCAAAAAATACGGTAAGTATCAGGAGATTTCAGTTGAACCAGAAGGGACGTTTTTCTTTGTCAGTACTTTCTCACTTCAGTACGAATTCAGGATTTAAATTTACGAGCTGGTATATTTTCAGTACACTTCAATTAAAGGAACATTTTTGTTTTTTTTACTTTGCTTAGGAGTTAACACCAAGTTTTTTTAGTAATTATTTTTTATTATAATTTGATTATGTTCTAAACCTCAAAAAAGTAATATAAGCAGGCATATCCAGTGCCTGTAGAGCTAGATTATAGAACAATTTAAAACCACTTAACTGGCCATGTTAAAGTGCAACTTACCCCAAAATAAACTTTTCTTAGCAGATAAACTGTATAAACTAGACCTAAAGGTGCTACTTTAATGTTACTGTGCATTTTATGTGATGTAAGGGATTTGAGCTGATTGGGTGTTACAAGTGGCTATTTGGATGTCAGCTAATTTTTCTACAGTACCAGTGATATTTAAATTCAACTTGATGTCGTTTCAGGTGAGTAATTTAATTAAGAGCACAGCGAGCTAAAATGAGTTATTGCTGGTGAAAGATGCACACGCAGACAAAGTTTTGGTTCAGTCGACCTTTTCTTTCTCCGCTGTAGCTGTATGAAAACCCTAAATGTCCCCAAATGATTTATTTACAGCTGGGAGTCCTCTGTTTTCTTTTGGCATCGCTTCCTAAAGCTGCGCTACAGAACGTGCCATTGGGCCCTTAGTTCCACACAAACATTCTGCATATATCTAGGTACAAAACAACGCTGTATTCATTCGGTATATGTCCGTACCGAACCAGATATTTCTGTTACATGTACATCTCCACTCTCAGTCCATGTAGATATTAAACTGGTGTTCCTGCAACTTCAGGTTCATGGCAGGCTTGAGCCATAGCGCTTCCTGCTGCTCTCTAAGCCAAGTTCTTTTGATGCAATGGTGAGAGTTTAGGGTAGACCCGGGGTCTGTCTAAAGAGCCACTTTTGGCTCTTTAGATCCTCCACTGTGGCTCCTAATAACTTTGGCCAAAATTGCTAAAGAACTGGCAATGTTTTAAAATGTACAGATGATAAGAAATGCTAGCTTTAGCAGGTTTTAGGTGTTTCCAAGCAATATATTGATGGTGCGTTCCTTTTGCCTCGGAGGTCGGAACTCACGAGTCACAGATTACGTTATCTGCGCCTATCATTATATCTGTGTTACAGGACAATAATAATAATAATAATAATAATAATACATTTTATTTATAATGCACTTTACATTTGGATTACGCATCTTCAATTGCTACAATTAAGACCAAAAAACAGAAGAATTAAATAAAAGAGTGAAATCAGAAGTGATTAAAGTGAGATTAAAAATACTTTTAAAAGCAGGGAAGTTTACCCTTTCTGGTGATCTGTCGCGGATTTAATACAGTCAGTTTGAAACCTTTACAGTTGCACATTTGTTTTCAGGATGGCATTTTTTTCTTTAAACATGATTTCTGTTTTTCTGACTTCCTTTTCTGACCTTTAACCCATCTCAAGTTGGCCTTTTGGGCCATACATAGCTATGTTTACATGCAGAAACTTTCACGATTGGATTGAAATATATTCTGATTAAAAAACAAAAAATACATCGGACTGTACCGTGTATATGGCCACACAATCAATTAATTCAATTATAATATGCATTTATGTGCACCTGGCTTTATTCAGAATATAAACACGCTGATATACGCAGTTATCAAATTTTCCTTTAAAAAAAAAAAAACAGAAGAAAAACTTCCGTCTTGGCTGAACAACAAAAAATAGTAAACAAAGCAGTGTTATACGTGTTTGGTTGTCTTTCGAGCGCTCAAGATGGACTTGCCCCAGCTCTAATAATGGTTGAAAGGTTACTGATTAAATAACAATTTTGAGCTCTTTAATGTTTCGAACAGAAATGTTGTATCGGGAGCACAGACAGTTTTGCTTCCCGACGCATTTCCGCCACTCAACATAGAAATGGGTCATATTTACGTCAAGCACACGTGCGCACCCAGGTCAGATTGCCACATTCAGAATGACTTGATCCTGACTAGGGCTGGGCGATATAGAAAAAAAGCATATCGATAAAAAAAATGCAATATTGATCGATATCGATAATTATCAAAAAGATTTAAAACCCGGCTCTTATGATATTGCTAAATGACTTACTTTTAATAAAGAACACACAAACACTAAATCTCAATTAAATCCTTATTTGACCAACATTTTTACCCATAACTGATTTTTTAAAGAAAAATAACTCAACTTAAGAGACCTGGGTGATGTTATTAAATACTGGCAAAGAATAAACTAAAGTGACCAGTAAAAAGACCAAAATAAATATAACAAATAAATAAATCAATAGAATAGCCTATTTAGGTGGGAATAGTACACTAGTTACTCCTCAGGTTCCATTCTCTGTCTATATAGTCAATTGAGAGGCTGACGCAGGGCTGAGGTCCGTGGTTGTGACGTGGGAAGACACAGATTGCAGCTCATTTTGCACTGATTCCCTGCACTCGTTGCACAATTTAGGGAGCGCTGTTAGAGAAAAACTTGCGGCCCGGGACTTTATATCGCAGATCAAGAGTGGCAAGTAGTTGTTTGAAGCCAGGTTTTTCAACTGCAGACAACAGCAGCATATCCATCACTATGAAGCACGTTACTGCTTGCGTGATAATCTTATGCCGCTTGGACGCTTTTTCATTTTATCACAAAGAAGGGAGTGCAGTTTAGCTGCTATACCTGCTTTGTTTTGGAAGAAGTTCCATAAGATTTCTCCGAGGACGCGGAGCAGCGCGGGGCTGACACAGCTCGCGCTGCTGCGGGTGTGAGCGGCTTACGTGATGAAACAAGTTTGTTCCGTTACCAGACTTTGTTTTTACTGGTTCCTTGCAACTTTTACAAATCACTGGTTTATTTCTGCCAAACTGGCGAACTAGTAAAACCCCGTTTTGGGACCGTTTCCTCCGCTTCTCCTTGCTGCGACATATTCACATGCTCTGTGTTGTGGTTTGAGAGGGCGGCGCTTTGTGACGGCGTGCCTGGGTCCGCGATTACGATTGGTCGAGAGGAAGCAGTGACTGTAGCATCAACTAATATGATAGGCTGAAAGGAAGGAAGGAAAACTGTCTCTATATCGAACTTTTATCGACCCCTTTTTTTCCTATCGCGCCACACGTCTATCGATCGATATATATTGTTATTGAATTATCGTCCTGCCCTAATCCTGACCAGCATTTACATGCATGCCGGTCGGATTCTCAATCGGCATAAACCACCTCTCTCATTCGGATTACAATTTCATCCCAATTTAGCTTAATCTGATCAAAATATTCCAATTGGCTTGCTTACATTACGCATTTTGACCTACTTGAGGAGTTTCAGTTAGGCTTCAGAGCTTCAGGCTTCAGAGCTCATCATAGCACTGAAACGGCTCTGGTGAAGGTCACTAATGATATTCTCATGGCCTCAGATAATGGACTTGTGTCTGTACTTGTCCTGTTAGATCTTAGTGCTGCATTTGACACAGTTGATCACAATATTCTCCTACAAAGACTTGAGCATACTGTAGGGATTAAGGGGAAAGCATTAGGCTGGTTTAAATCTTATCTGTCTGACAGATTCCAGTTTGTTCATGTTAATAATAAATCTTCTTCAAACTCTAGGGTCACCTGTGGAGTACCACAGGGTTCAGTCCTTGGACCAATTCTCTTTACTATATATATGCTTCCGATTGGCAAAATTATCAGACAGCATGGGATTAATTTCCACTGTTATGCTGATGACACTCAGCTATATTTATCCATAAATCCTGATAAATACAATCAATTACTTTGACTGCAGTCATGTCTTGATGACATCAAAAGCTGGATGACTTTAAATTTCCTGCACTTAAATTCTGACAAGACAGAAGTTGTAATCTTTGGACCAGAGTCCTCAAAAAATAAACTTCTTAATCAATCACTTAATCTGGATGGCATTAACTTGGCCTCTGGTAATAAAGTAAAAAATCTTGGTGTTATTTTAGACCAAGACATGTCATTTAAATCCCATATTAAACAGGTTTCCAGAGTTTCATTTTTTCACCTCAGGAATATCACCAAAATTCGAAACATTCTGTCCAGGGGTGATGCTGAAAAACTAGTCCATGCATTTGTTACTTCAAGGCTGGACTATTGTAATTCTTTACTATCAGGAAGTCCACAAAATGCAGTTCAAAGCCTTCAGCTGATCCAAAATGCTGCAGCGAGAGTTCTGATGAAAATCAACAAGAGGGATCATATTTCTCCAATTTTAGCTTCCCTTCATTGGCTTCCTGTTAAATCAAGAATAGAATTTAAAATTCTTCTTCTAACGTATAAAGCCCTTAATAATCAAGCTCCATCATATATCAGAGCTCTGATTACCCCGTATGTTCCTAACAGAGCTCTTCGCTCTCAGACTGCAGGTCTGCTGGTGGTTCCTAGAGTCTCTAAAAGTAGAATGGGAGGCAGATCCTTTAGCTATCAGGCTCCTCTCCTGTGGAACCAACTCCCAGTTTTGGTCCGTGATGCAGACACCCTGTCTACTTTTAAGACTAATCTTAAAACTTTCCTTTTTGACAAAGCTTATAGTTAGAGTGGCTCATGTTACCCTGAGCTACCTCTATAGTTATGCTGCTATAGGCTTAGGCTACTGGAGGACATCAGGGCCTATTTTTCTCACTCTGATTTGCATTGCATTGCATTGAAATGACTGTTGTCATTTCAGCTTTTAACTTTTTGCTCTCTCTCTTTTTTCTTCATAGTAGGTACACCTGGTCTGGCGTTCTGTTAGCTGTGACATCATCCAGGGAAGACAGATTACCACTATTACCATCTAATGTAGAACAGATTACTAGATCAATGTGTGCTTCTGTGCTTTTTGTCTGTCTTGTTGTGTCTCTGCTCTGTCTTCTGTAACCCCCAGTCGGTCGAGGCAGATGACCGTTCATACTGAGCCCGGTTCTGCTAGAGGTTTTTCCTTCCCGCTAACGGGTGTTTTTTCTTTCCACTGTCGCTTCATGCTTGCTCAGTATGAGGGATTGCAGCAAAGCCATGTACAATGCAGACGACTCTCCCTGTGGCTCTACGCTTCTCCAGGAGTGAATGCTGCTTGTCGGGACTTTGATGCAATCAACTGGTTTCCTTATATAGGAACATTTTTGACCAATCTGTATAACATGATTGAACTTAACTTTGTAAAGTGCCTTGAGATGACATGTTTCATGAATTGGCGCTATATAAATAAAATTGAATTGAATTGAATTTTTATTCCGATCGGCCCTTTCTTCCGACTACTTTTGTCCATGTAAACGTAGCTCATGTTTACGTTCGTACATATTATACTTGCCAGTCGACAAGAGTTTATAACAGCCTTTTAAAAAACAAAACAATGATGATAACATTAACGCAAACAGAGCTCTGTCGGAATAGTATTGGTATCTGCAGATATCGGAAGTGAAAAAATCTGGATCGTTGCATCCCTACGACATCCATGTTGAAAATGTGTGAACAGAAAGAATACCTCAGTGTGCCTGGAGTGGATATCCAGAATGTCCCTCTTGGTGGTGGTCCAATAAAAAGTGAGACCAGGTAAAACACTGCCAAAGGAGAAAGGCGTCTGACTATTGGTCAGCCCCATCACATATACTGGCATCTACCAAAAAAAAAGATCAATTAAGATGATTATTGGAGAAGATTTAACAGAATATTCATAATTACATGATACGGTAATTACCCTACACATATGAATAACCACAGAAAACTGTAAAGAGCAGTTAGAAAGAAACAAATATAAAAAACAAAATCATACCTGTGCCCCTGTCTTTATTCTCGTTACCGGTGCCCTGATTCGAATGGCTGTCAGAACAACGACCTCAACTTCTACTTGATCCTACGACCAAAGCAAAATTAGATTTAAAGTCAACGGTAAGAAATAAATGCAAAGATAAAATCCACTGATATCAATTCACCTGTGATATGACCACAAGCTTCCCGGTCTCGGCATCAACCGCTTGGACTAATCCCGTTACTGTAACATTCCCAACAGAGACTCCCCTGACATGCCCCACGGCACTGACAGCAGCTATTTCCTCATCAGAAATAGAAAACAGGATGTTGGATTGAGGCTGAGGGCCCCCCTCGGATGTGATCTGTAAACGGTAACAAGAGTGAAAAGAGAATTAGTAGTTCATTAGGGCTAATCAGAGCCGGGCCTGTTGAAACCTAAATGTTTACAGTTCCAGCTGTAGAGATGCTAAACATCCTAAAATCCATAAGTAAGATTTTCAGCAGCTAGGAGGCAACTTAGATTCTGGTAAACATTTTTTAATTAGAGAGCGTGTTAAAGTGAAAGAAGGCTCGGCTAGACACTTAAACCGGGAGCAATCAGTGAGGTAAAGACCAGTAATTCAGGCAGATCAATTAACAAGATAAACCAGCTTTGCAAGACGAACCAGTGCCGGCCATCTTCAGACAGGAACGAGCCCCATTACACCTACCTGCATCATTGCTCCGATTAACAGAGTCATTTTCCTGGGAATAAGTTTGAAAGGCGGAAACACCTGCAGAAAAAAAAAAAAAAAGTCAAACGTTACTTCTTCAACAACATGCACCGGAGAGCAAAACAGCTGAAAACGATACCTCGATTTGCTTCGGCGCTGAGGCAATTCTTCTCCCGTTTTTATCCACAACAACAGCGGACAGAGTGGTCTGACCGATGGAGACTCCTTTCACCAGGAACACTGCTGTGTCGCTTTCCGTCAGCTCTGCTAAAGAACTGCAGGAAGACGTTCAGAAATGTAGGCACTGCCTGTTTCATGTTAAATCACACTTTGGGTTACTTACCTTAGAGAAACTATTACAGAAGCTGCTTTGAGTTTGAGATTCATGAATTGGAAATAGCTGGCTGAGAAGGGCTTCTTATTATCATCCAACACTCTGACATAAGCTCTTACAGATTTGCCAATCTCCACCTGGAAATCAAGATTAATGACATTGATGAGCAGGGAAATAAATCTGAGGATTTCTGTCAACAGGACGGGTAAAAAGTTCAAGACGAGGTGACTTTTCCTGAAGATGAATGAGGGGGTCAGACGCCTTATTTAATGTCTACACATCAGTTGGTTATTTCAGGTAATTCATGACACTGATAATAAAGATAATGTGGCGCAGATGGTGCGTTGGCTCTAAAAAGATAAAAGACTTAAACCGACCTTGTCAACGACTCTCACGTTAACCTCCAGGATGTCAGAAACATGAACTGTGGATTTGGCAGGTGCTGGAAAAGCCAAACAGAGATCGTGCACCATGACGGTAACAGTACCCGGGCGGACAGGGGAAACCTGGACGGAGAAAGGAAAACATTTTATGTCGAAGAATATCAATTCTTAAAAAGAACTGAAACATTGTATGCACTGGTGCGGTTATATTTCACATTATATGCAGAAAAGCAACATCAATAAACACCAATTTTGTTTTGCTGCAGACAGTTTTTCATGAACAGTTTAGATGTTTCTTACCTGAGCCTCGCCCTGGGCCTCTTGGTGAACCACATCCACAATGCCCCTCACGCTGGTGTTCACAAAGAAGTGCCCTGAACCTTCCTGCATGGTCAGGTCCAACTACAACACAACGTGCAGTTAAAGAATTGGGAACATAGTTTCTATAATACAGAAAGTCTCCATGGTTTTCACACAGACAGACAGACATGCAGGCGACATCAGAGAAGATCCCTGCAGAAACTCACTTTTTATAAGTGCTCTGACACCCTTGGCCGTGACTTATCCCACAAACTTACATAAGAACACCCTCAAAATACGAGAGCTTTAAGTTTCTGATGAGCAGAGAGGACAAGTTTCCACGGTGTTATCTGTGATAATTAATCCCAGTGAAATGAATCCTAAACAGGCCAGAACAGTGAGTTCCATTTGTCCTCGGTAGTCGGGATTCTTGACCTCCGGGTCAGAAAATTTAACTGAAACGGCCCCTAAAGTCTGTATTACGAGTCGGAAAGTCGGTGCAGCAGGATGGTACCCGACTTCGGCATTCATGATGGCTGCTACTCGCAGCAACATTGAGTAAAACATGCTCTCTATTATTTATGTGACATTTAGTCAGTGATACAGGTGCTGCCTTTTAGTGTTTATCAGACGGGGCGTTTCAGCTCTGTTTATTTACACCAAATACAGCCTAGAACAACGTTAACATGCTCGCAATGTTTTGTCCAATTTTCCTAGGCGGAAATGACGTAGCCATCGTGAGTTTCGACCTACGAGGCAAAAGGAACGCACCATTGATACAGGTTTTCTGTCTATGTAGCCTGGAATAAACAACATATTCCTGACTATAAATGATCAAATTAATGTATCAGTTTTTTTCAGGGATAATCTGACTATGCTTGTCTTGACCCTGAAACCCAGACAACTAATTAGATAAGATAAGCTTTATTGATCTCACATTGGAGAAATTCACTTTACACAAAATACATTCCCAGGATAATTACAGTATCCTGAAGAAATAAACACAAATGCTAATAAGGAATGGGTACCTATCACATTTGAACAGATACCCGGTACCTGGGAATCAATACCGGTAAAAATTTATGGTACGTGTGTGTGTGTTTATGCTGTAATAAATGTTAATGTATTAAAACCTCTATTTTTTTTAATTTGACATTTATTTCTGGATATATAAACTTGTTTGGATCTACAACTTAACCGTATTAAATAATTCATGAACTGTAATACACTAATAACTGTTGTGTTGGTGAAAATTGCTTTTATGTACTGTGGATTCAGGCAGAGGCAGAGTGAATGAGGTGAATACGGGATTGAAGTTGTGTGTGAATAAAATTCAGGGAATTGTTTTAGTGCAACAGTTTCAGAGAAGAAGAAAAAAACACTATATTAAAAAGACTGTTACACTACGCTCTTACAGGAGGAATGCTGCTTGTCAAGACTCGATGCAATCTGCTGGGTTTCCTAAGATAAGAAACTTTTTAACCAATCTGTATGGATGATTTGACTGAATTTGACTTTGTAAAGTGCCTTGAGATGACATGTGTTGTGAGAATTGCCGCTATATAATAAAAAAAAATGTAATTGAATTTTAGCACGCAATTTAAATCAATTTATTGAACACCTACAGGCTAATAGCTTCACAGTGAAAAAAGCAGAAGCTGTTGAAATGAGCATAACCTAAAGTTTTAAATCAATGTAGTGAGCATCCCAGATCCAACCCTAACTTTCAAGTGAGCATTTCATACAAGCCAGTGATTCTGTCAGTGCTCAGAGCAGAGAAAGCGCCAATAACAGTGGAGTGCAATGCAGGTCAACAGCAGCGACAATTTGCATCTTACCCGCACATCTGGGTGGTTATATATAGTCAATTTGTCAGGGAAAACCTTCACATCTTCAACCAACAGAAGCTCCAGTGTGGCGGAGACAGGTGTCAAGGGTTCATACTGTCCAGGAAAAGAAAACGTATTCAACCAGTTAGTCTCTCACTTTTTTTTTTTTATTCACAATAACATTTTGTGCCAACACTGAATGGTGGAAGAAGGCCTTACATGGACAAGAGAAGGGGAAAATGAGAATTAAAATACCACGGTGTACACTTTAAAGTTATTAGCAGAAAAGTTGCAACAAACAACGTATAATTGCTTTCATTTACAAAACAGCAAAGCAACAATTATTACATTGCTCCTGCTAAAAGTTTTATTAGAAAGAGTTACACATATGGTTACACACACACACACACACACACGTGTCAAGAGCACAGGGGAGAGTTTTAAGAGCCTTTTTAAAATCTCCATTAATTCTAAATGAGCTTAAGTCATGTTTAATTCAAAATTACACTGCTTATAGCAACATACTAAATGATATTTTAGCTGCGGTTGCTTCCTTGTTGGAGGCTGTTGCACACAACTTGGAAGTTGTTTTTACTTACTGGACTGGGAACCCTGGCAGCTGCTAGATGGGGAACCTGGTATCCAAGAGCTGTCACAGTAATGGCAGCAATTCCTGTCTGCTGATGGACAAGAACGGTCTGACGTCCTAACCAGAGAGATTGAACAAGATCAAAAGCTGTCATTCAAAATTTCCTTTCCAATGATGTGTAGAAAGCATTTTTTTTTTTTACTAAAAAAATATTACCATGAAGTTTCATTTGCTTTTTGCTATCTTCAAACAGCTGAAGCTCCATGGGCATAGTGGGCTCAACACTAGCCAGGGAAACCTTTGACGATTCCCACAACATGCTTAAAGAACTAAAGTTGTCAAATTTCCTTCCTTGTTGGTCAAAAGCTGCCAGGTCCAACACAGGGTTACGATAATTTGAAACAGGTACCTGAGAAACGAGGACATAAAAAAAAGGGAGAAAATGAGAACACTGTTTGGAAATGTAGCTTTGCAAAAGTAACTTACCGTATTTTTCAGACTATAAGGTGCACTTAAAATCCTTAAATTTTCTCAAAAATTGATGGTGCGCCTTATATATAACTACCCTTGTGTTTACTGGCCGATTTTATGTGGCACAATGCGCTCAACAATCAGTTATAATGTGCAAGTACAACTTTGGTAAGCAACGAAGCCGCTCCGCTCAATGGATATTTGGAGCATTACGGTACAATGTCACTACCTGATAGGACCCCTGGGCTGTCTACAAGACTGCCTGACTGTAATGTCTAAACTAGAAGGGCATTCATGTAAGGCAGCCTCCGCCTGGAGTACGCGCTAGCAACAATAAACCTAGTAAGTTAAGTCGAAATAAAAGTTACGCTTATTTTGGCCTTACGTTAGAAACAGGGCAGTGTCGTCTAACTACTCTGTCCTCCCGACAGAGACGGATAGCTCTCCCTCTCAGGAGAGAGCTGTATACGCGGAGTGCCGGAGGGATATTGCACACTTGGGAAGGATATTTAGTGCGCCTTATAATCCGATGCACCTCATGGTCCAAAAAATACGGCAAGTCATTAGCATTTTAACCCAATAAAACATAGATATAACATAACTATATAGATACAAGGAGATGATAGTATCAATAACTTTATCTAACAGCAATGGACAATATGAATTTAAAATCTTATCTTGGTACTTGGGCAACAACCAGGAACGGTTTTATAGGTAAATAAGCAATCTGCAGCAGCTTAAACAACAAAAACCCATTACTCTTCATTTTGTCACCACCAAATTATTTTTTTCTCAAAAAAAATAGCAATGCTAAATGTTAAATAAACTACAACTAAAATTACTTCCCAGCCATAAAGAGAAAACCTCATAAAAAGTTGGCGTGCTAACCCATTTTTAAAAATCACGCACCACTTGTTTATTCTGCTGCAGCAGAGGGCAGGTCAGGTCCAGCTGTGGACTGGTATAAACCGGAACCAGAGTGAGCCGTGATGGAGGTGCACAAACAAACTTGACCACCACCGGCTCCACGGCTGGAAACGGATTGGTAACAGTGGGCTTGTTCCCCACTGTAACCTCCAGCACCTGTAGAATGAAGCGGTGACAGGTGAGGAGACGCAGATAACATGGCTAAAAAGAAAAATTACAGCTGTATTCTACTTAAAGAGTTTTTGGGTAACTTCAATTTTGATTTGCAAGAAAAAAAAAAAAAAAAAAAAAAAAAAAGAAGAATCTTTTCATCGCCCTTACCTGTTCTCCTAGCATCCTACAGGTTGCTCTAAGCCAGTGGTGGTTATAGTTGTGCGAGGACGGACTGATCAGATTGAGGCTCACGCTGGTGTCGTCCTCAGCTCTTGAAGAACAGAAAAACTTTGAGGGCTCTAAAACCCAAGGACGCGGTCCTCCCTCAAACAACATGTCTTTGGAGGATCCCAGAGTGACTACAGCGACAGAGACAGGGTCGACTGCCTGAAAATGACAAGATTTTATCATTAGGCTCAGAAGGTTAGAGAAAGAAAGGCCTTAATGGGGACATATCATGCTTTTCAGTTCTTTTTCACATTGAAATCATTCAGTTGTGGTCTGTATAAAGTGGAACTGGAATGCAGCACCAGGACAGACTAAATTAAATTTTTCTGCGTTCCAAGAGAATCCAAGTACACAACAAAATGCATTTAAGGATTTAAAAAGTAGATTTTGACATGGTATGTCCCGTTTAAAATAATATTTTTTTTAGCAAGACCAAATAAGATAAATGCTAGGATAACAGTGAAAATCCAGGAAAAAGATGTTTAACTTAACAAAAAACATAAACCTAAATAAAAAGTTTGTAATGTAAATCACAGGTCGTTTTACTTCTAAAAAGGGAACTTTGATGGTAAAAGGTAAAATAGAAAAACATGGCGCACTGCTCGTCACAAGAAGAAAATGGGACAATCTTTATCTGCCAGGGCAAAAACACATGAAGCAACACTGCAAAAATATCTGAAATATTTTTTTTTAAAAATAACACTATTCCCTGATAAACAAAACTGGAGCTCAAAAGTGATTCAATCATGTTAGCGCTTCGAACTGGAGGGATGCACGCCTGAAAATCAAGTAAATATATCTGTATATCAAGACGGTGATCATTTTTGGGAAGCCATTCATTCCCACTTCCTCATTCAATACTCAGTGCTTCAAAGGGTTAAATTCCACTGCAAGTTAGTTCAGGTTTTTGCTCGAGTCGAGTCTATAGTTGATTAAACAAAATTATAAAACGTGAAGAAGAATAAACATGCTAGAGGAAGTTTACTAGCAAAGAAGAGCCGACTCTGGAGCTGATAGTTTTATTTCTGCATTGACGCAAAAAGACATTTTTTTCCTGCCATGTTGCATTAACGTCAGTCAGTATATAAAAAAAAAAAAACTTGTGTAAAATAAATGTGATACAAATACAGCATTTTGTCTGTGTACCTTTGTTTTTCCACAAAGAATAAATTGTTCGATTATTTTCCAGCCTTAGGAAATTAAAAGATCATGGTCAAAGCTCATAATTAGCAAATTCCTGAAAGGATAAAGACTCAAAGGCTCACTCTGAGAGGAAGGTAGGCAGCCACGGTGATCTTGGCACTGAGATGCACGTTGCCATGAGTGTAGCTGACAGTGAGCACCGTGTAGCCAGGAGTCAGGGCCTTGGCTCGCACTCCGCTGCAGTGCTTCTGGCCAGGAGCCAGCCTCCCTGAGGAACAACCAAACAGAGTGGGACAGGCCAAAGAGTGAGAGCCGATTTAAAATGACAACTTTGAAACGAAAAAAAAAAAAAAAAGAGAGAGAGAGACAATTGCTCTGCTGTAGTCATCTTCTCATCCGAAACAAAACAGACAAGGCTGCAGCTCACAGGAATGTAGCTTTGCCACTTCAAAAACCAGACGCATGTCACTTTAAAGGCGACGCATCTCGGCTGTGTTCGAATGATGGAGAGAAATCTCTTGTGTGTCGCTCGTTTGTGGGACATGGACGGGTTTTTAATAGTGACACTATGAGCAGTCAAACTACATAATGAAACTTACATAAAGAATCAGCTGGTCCGAGAATACGTTCAGAAATGTTGCCACGGTAAATGCACGCATCATCAATGATAAATCCGTCTGACCCGGTCAAATCACACAGACCCACCATCTAACAGCTCAAAGACTCCTTGGTTCTCCTCCTCCACCAGCAGATCAAAGTGGGAGCAGTCACTCAGCATGACTCGCTCCATCTCCAGCTCCTCCAGCAACCCGAAGATCCGGAGAGGCAGATCCAGAACGTGGCCCAACCGGGCTTCTACTGGACACGGAGCAAAATCCATGGCAACAGGCTCAACAACATATACCTAAGGGTAGAGAGGGAAAAAAGAATGAATAAAAAGATTAAAAAAAAAAAAAAAAAAGGATTGAGGGATGTTGACTCTAATCACGATATACTTTGAAATGTAAAGTTTACAATTTATTCAAACTACATGAACTTTTCAATGTTTTCTCAAGCTATGACGACACAGGCCAAAGTACTTTATTGTGATGTTGTGTTGCATATCAACAACAAGTGTGACAGTCAAGTGGAAAGACAGGTTTTAATGTTTTCAAAATAGTTTACTGACAAAAAGGTCACAAGTTTAACACTTAAACCAACTTTAAGGGTATTTAAAGTCTATCAGCTTAGCTGGCACATCTAGAGACTGATTTGGTATCAAAATTTTCCTTGCAAAAACCCCCAAAAACAAATAAAAAAAAAGCCTTTTTAACAGCAATCATCGGGTTTTGTTACCAATACTGAATTGGATTTCCATCTGGACTTTAACAGTGAATATAATTAGATCTAAACCATTTCATTGTAGCTGTAATCTTAGGGCGGTTGTCCTGTATTCAGCGCCATCCACCTTCCCATCAGCTGACCAGCTTCCCTCTCCCTGCTGAGGAAAAGCTTCTCCACAGCATGACGCTGCTACCACGTTCTGAGCCGTCTGATTTTCACGTCGCTCACATAATTTAGCATGAAGGCCAAAAACTTTCATTTTGGTCTCATCTGACTTAAAACACCTTCCTCTACATCTTTGCTGTAATTTTCCTTCCACTTCACAATTACGCTCAACGTCTCAGTAAAATACACTGGCGTTTGTGGTTGGAATGTGCAAATGTTTTGTTTTATAAATACTTCTGCAACGTACTACAAATCAAATTCATTTACATCCTTAAAATGTACATAATCAAAAATATGTTAGGTTCTTAATATGTAAATTGCTTGTATCAGAAATCTTAGCATTTCTATGCAATAAAATAATTAATCTCCATTTAGGGTAAACCTGTAACATACCGCAGTTTTGAGATTAAATGATTAGAATTTCTGAAACACCAGCTAAAATGATAAAATGAAATTAGTGTGATCATAAAAAAAAAAAAAACATTTTATTGAGTGTTATTGTCACCTTCATCTGTCCAAAGTGCAGAGGGTTACGCAGATCGTGCGCATAAATTACGGTGACACCGATGTCACTGACTGTGGTCATCACTCCTTTCACGGTCACTGTGGCGACGGCCGTGTTTGATGAAGTCCAGCTGAAATTTCCACTTCCACCTGTCGCCTGCGGTGAGCAACAGAGAACACCTGGTCACGTGCAAACAAATGACACTTCCCGATTTGATCTCACTCTCAGACACGCAGCTAGTCTGCCACGAACAAAACAACTTTGTTTTAAGTTTGAATAGCTCGGCTTAGTAGATTGTACCTTTTATTAGATTCAAAGCCCTCCGAGCGGCGTGCTTGAAAAGGAGTAATTACCTTTATTGTGTACTGATATGCTCCAACTTTGGGCTGCCATGGAAACGTGAGAATACTGGGAGTGAGGACTATGGGGTTATAAATTTCCACATCCTGCTCATTGTGCACCGGGTTGGCGAGCGCGTGGACCCTGCCGTTCTGAACCGAAACGGGGGACACAGGAAATGGGTCACAGTCGCCATTGTGAAGGGAAAGAAAGGTGAAACTGTGACGACTCTGAACTCACGTCATCTTCCACAGCTTTTAGGGTAGCATCAATCAGAGTGAGGCCATCCTTGAGTGCCCGGACATGGTGATATGAGCCGTTCCCAGAGGACTGCAGGACTTCAAAATACTCCTCAGGGAAGACCGTGCTTATACGGACATTCTGTCACGTTAAAAGAAAGTTACACTTAGAAAATCTGGATTTTTTTTCCCCCCCTTTCTCAAAACATGGAAAAGTCAGGCCATGTTACCGATCTGCACTTACATCAGAGAGGTAAAGTTTGTTCCCGGATTTATCAAACACTTCGATGAAAATGTCGTACACTCTGCCCGTTTCAAGAACCCAGCTTTCTCCCGGGTGAATTTTAAAACCTAAACACGGAGAGAAAAGAGGAAAAAAAAAGGTCAGTAAAAATCTTTAAACCAGGAAATCAACATTGTGTTAAAGGAGGAAGACAGACCGAGGTAGGCTGGCTCAACAACGTAGAGCGTGCTGTTGGGTAGGCGAGACACTCCTTGCATTCGAAGGCCTTTATTGAAGCCATTAAGGAAAACTTATGTGGGTAGACACATAAATGAGAGCAGCAGCTCTGAAAAGTAAATGTACAAAAATATGACGCAAGAGCCAATCTCTTGCCATTGGCTGGTGGTGCATACTGATAGAAAACGGTTCGTTATGCCACTGCAGGCGCATTTTATTAGGATACTCTTGTGATCCAACACCACGTTGATGTGTCCCAGTTGAGCTCCTGTAACTTTGGATGTGCTTTGATCAAGATAGGCCACACTGACATCTGGGTTTCCATTGGGACCGACCACGCTGTTCTGAAGGTGTAGTTGATACTGATCACAGGGCATAGAGAGCTCTGGATAAGCGAACAAAGAGAAAGGCAGATCAATCTGCGGCGTTTCTACACAAACAGCGATTACAACCAGGAAACAGAACATCCGCTGCCACTCATCCGTGACAGCATTACATAACTTTCCCCTTTCAGTTTTTTTTTTTCCAACTTAAATTATGTTTGACTAACATCCCAATAAGGTAGATCCAACACCAGGGACTGTAGATTATCGCTAGTCGAAAGATAAAACCCGGGACTCGAGATTCACACCTGTGATTGTGCCTTGTCTTATCTTGAGGACTCTGTATCTGATGGAGGTTCCTGCCAGTAAGTAGACATCGTGTGCGGGGCTCAGCAGGATGTTCTCTAAAATCAGCAGTCTCACTTCAGCAGCACCCACATCCTGTGGCAAAGATGCCATGGTTACAGAACAACAACGCTTTGGCTTCCCGCCTCAATAAACCAAATGAAACGGTTACAGATTTAAAATGTGCGGCGAAAAAAAATAAAAATCTAATGAAAATGAAATTACATGTTGATGATGATCAGGCTTCTATATTTTATGATGGATATGTAGAAATGACCTTCAATTCTTTTTTTAAAGACAGTCTATTTAATATTTAAACACTCAGCTGAAATAAAAAGTCAGCTAGAAAAGATCTGACAAGTCTTCGCTGCAGCATTACATGAAACCCTGTAACAATTTCACATTTAGCTATTTTTATAGTACAATTTAGTCCATCAAGCAGCGACTAATTGCATGAGAACAGCACCAATCAGGCTTTCCCTGGCTGGTACCAATTTGCAGTTTTCTTTGAAGTCTGACCTGCTGGTTTTTATTTCCTTTTTTTCTCTCTACAGACAATAACACAAAAATGCTCCATAACTTCTTCAGCTAATTTCAACTAACTTAACAAGTAGGCGTTTATTGATTTATAGACCGGTGATGTTGGGAGTTCTTGGTTTTGACGTATGAATTGCACAGAAAAAAAAAAACTTCAGCATTTGACTTGCGCATCACCAATCAGAGCGTATCAAAGAAAACTTCTCCAATTCTGATCTTTGACTGGTGGATGTCTACTAAGTAACCTGTGATGTTAATACCTAGAGAAACAATTTATGTGCAAAATTAGGAATAAAACCGATTACCTTATACAGAGACTCTTGTATTTTTGCCTTTAACTTAGCGTGTCCTGTTTTCAGTCCCGACACTAGAATGATGTCGCCTTGTTTCCCCACACGCTCCATTTCAGATATATATCCAGGAGGAGTGTATGTGGACTCCAAGAATTTAAGCACCCTAAAGATAAGACAAAAAAAAAAACTAATTAAGAAAGGCTTTTGCATCAGATTTTAAAAATAGCCAATTTGCAGAATAATTAAAATAGAAAATGTGATAATTATATAAACAGCATGATCATTCTACAAATTGCTTATGGGGACGTTTGGTGGTCTACATAGCAGATGGTTACAGGGGAGGAGAGGAGAATTAAGAAAAGGGGGGTTACCGTAATGAATTGTAAGAGTCTGTGAATCCATTCACATCTACGTCTTTCACCAAGGTCCAGTCAAACACCAGACCAGCAAGGGTAGAGAAGGTGTTTCCTGCAAAAGGAAGAAAAAATATATATACATACCGCAACCTCTTTAATAATAAAAAAAAATAAACAAACAGAAGAATGCAAGACTTGATTAACAACTGAAAATATATTTACAAAAAAAAAAAAAAAAAAGCTTTGAAACCTCACTGCTGGCCCAGAGGTCCATACGCTTCACTTTATTACAAATTCTAAGCCGTTCTGTCTGGAGGCTGCTGGCAGCCAGATTAGTTAAAACCAAACCAGGAGGGATTTCCCTAAACAGTGCATTACAATCTTTAGCAATCCACTCTGCTTGAAAGGTCTGAAATGGACTTTTACGCCAAAGCGAACAGAGCACCACACCCTAGAGCCACTATCAGAAAGTATCAGGCTGTAGCTCCAGCTCATTAAGCCGAGTGTGGCTGTCCTAAATGGAACAAGTCACACAGAACAGACAGCTACCTCTCTGTAGCAGCCTTCTGTGGGAAGAAAGAGCCGCCTGGAGCCAAGGCGCTCCGAAGAGGTCTCAGAGCCGCAAATAAACAGCGTGACGCTCGGCGCTTGTTATTGGACAGCTGAGTTATTACATCTTTTTTTTTTTTTATTACACTTGCTCCAGGTGGGGTATTTACTTATTAATAACCCCATTTGCCTTTTAATTAGGTTGATATAGTGCAATAAGTGAGCTTATCACCTTCTGAATCCAGTGCATGAATTCGGAGCTCCAGTGGCGAGTCTTCAAGATGCAGCTCTCTGGTGGTGGAGACTATCTGGATCTCACTGATGATGTCAACGATCGCGTCGCAGCGAAGCACCTGTCCCGTAACTGCAACCAGACGGGTGAAAAAAAAAGAAAAAAGAAGTAGGAATATAGCAAAACTTTATGGCAAATATATGCAAATTGCTGGTAGGACGTTATCACTTTGGAGCTTCTGTAGTCCTTGCCAGAATGCTGCATGACTGTCACCGTATTCAAATGTGGTGGCTATGCTGGGACTGATACGATTGGCTAATGTGATACAGCGGGGTAATTATAGCCCACATTCAGTCAGTTACTTTGATTTGTTTCAGAGAGCGGCTCACAGAGTGGCATTACAGCAGCAAAGCAGGAAAAAATTATAATAAAAGAATCTTGTGCAACAAATATACAGTTTTATAAAGAAAGTACATTAAATATTCTGCTCTGGATTTTGTATTAAAATAAGTATTTCTATGTAAACGGGGGGGGGGATTTAAACCAACTGTCTGGGTTAAAACTCCTTATTTAATTTAAACAACAGGCAGGGCGCTACGGAAAAGTCGACATTCACTGGATACTTAAGTTATAATAACACTTGAAATAACACTAACCACAAAACTAATTCAGCTACAGAGAAATTTAAAAAGGTGCACCAAAACGGATCCATCAGTATTAAAGAACCGGGCTAAAACACCCCATATGTTCCTCACACTTGGCTACATTTCTTTAAATCATTTCTTCCAACAGCTTGGCAGCATAAATGCCACCCAAACAATAATCGCAAAAAAAGGAATCTAAACCATGCTGTCATTGATTCATTGTAAGTTAAAACGGTAATTTTTATTTATTTATGTATTTACCAACGTCTTCAGCTAAGATGATGCTGGTCAGTCTGGAGGGCTGGGTGGACAGAGCCTGGAGGACAGCCTTCCGGGAGCAGCCTCTGCCAGCATCCTCTTCCACAGGTTGGATGCTCGCGACCTCAGGTCTGGTGGAAGACCTGAAAAAACAAAGACCAGGTAAAAAAAAAAAAAAAAAAACAGACCATACAGGTACGTGGAATGGGCATACAATTTAAGTTTATAGCCATTGTAACAAGATCAGTGGTGGAAAAAGATTTACTCAAGTGTGTGCGTTAAGTGAGTTGGCAGCCAAACCTCACAGTTCATGCTGTCCCTGGTGTCTGTGTGGAATTACAATTTAGATTCTTGCTAAAATGTGGGGGAAAAAAATTATGAAAAACTATTAATTTTGCTGAAGAATTTTATTTTTCTGTGACTTGTTTTGCTTTTGAATTTCTGAATAAATTCCTATAATCCACCATCACATAAAGGTTGATATTCTGACTAGGGCAGAGGTCTGCAACCTGCAGCTCCAGAGCCACTAGTGGCTCTTTGGCCACTCGACTGTGGCTTTCACAAAACCAAATGTAGCAGTTATTCTGTATGATTTCATCCAATATTTCCATAGAACATCTGCCACAGAAGGGCATTAATGATACAATGACTATAAAAGTATTTTAATGTTTTTTTTAGCTATATGCTTTAGATTTTTTTTTATTGGGCTTCATTTTGTGCTCGCTCAGCTGGCTTCATTCTACAAACTAAAGACTTTATTCTTCCTTTGTAAGAGTTAGATGATTTATTTTGTTCTAAAATCTGAATGGTTTTACTTCATTTAAAAAAAATGAAAAAAAATATTCAAAATTATATATATATATATATATATATATATATATATATATATATATATATATATATATATATATATATATATATATATATATATAACCAATCAATTACTGTGGCTAAATTGTATAACTTAGTTGCAGGGACAAAAATGGCTCTTTGAATGTAAAAGGCCGCTGACCACTGGACTAGGGCTACACACCATTAGGGATTAATATTGAGTTAACAATATGAAGTGAGATCTCAGTTACCACACCAATCTCTTATTTTATATAATGACTCTTTGCTTTAACATCTCGGTCGATAAGATCTGCACCAGGTGAGGAATAACGGACACCTGAAGGATGATCTTGTAGTAGTTTATTGTATGATGGATTCAAAACCACAGCCTCACCTGAGTACACCGAAGCACATTTTCTCTGTTATTTTCATGTGAATCGATTGAAAGAAAAATTGACACCCCGCAAGCTTCGGTGCGTGCAATTTAAAACTTCGAGGCCTTTCAAGAATCGTATGCTAAAAATTGAAGACCTATGTGAATTACAATAAACTTATGTTTGGCAAATTAATGATTAAATATGTGTAATACTGGATTAATATTGCAAAACCCTTTGATTAAAATTCTGATTTCTTACATAGTTTTATCCATCAGTCAAGGACTGTAGAACAGGAGACATGAAGTATTTAAATACATAATGCCTAATGAAGTGAAAGTGTCATTTGATTTATGCCCATTTTTCAGAATCAGGCACAGCTTTATTTGCCAGGTAAGTGTATGAGGAATTCAACTCTGTATTTTATAATACTCACAATGTGCTTACTTATACAATAATAACACAACAATGCAGTAATAAAAATCTAAATAGTCTGCAGTATAGAAAACGCTATAAACAAGCGGACTGATTGAGACAATAATGCAATAGCAGAGTGCAAAGGATGCAGGAATAAACATTATTTCCATTCTTATTATCATGTACATGTCAGAGGTAGGATTGATATACAGGTGGGCATACACATGCATATTTTATAAACATGTATAGTTTTTTATAGTATTAATGTATAAATTACTTATTTGCCTCTCACGTATGATTATGGCACTTTTGGTCCTTGACACAATGACTGAATAATGACCAAGTTTAAGACAGAAATAAATGTAATTAATGATCTATGGCAAAAGAATAAATAAAAATCTGGGTGCAATTTCATTTTTAGAAATGTAATGTTTTATGACTTTTACATGAACCTACAAAAAGAACCTGTGAAATCGGCATCGGCCAAGACGAGCATGATCTGTAGTTAAAATTAAAATAAAACAATTACCCAACTCACATGTATAGATTTTATTTATAGGCAACACAGATCAGCCAACAACTAGTCCTAATCAAATCTGACACATGGGGACTTCATTCTGGGGGGTGAAACATTACTTCTGAGAAAAAAAAGAAAAAAAAAAAACATCTGGAAACGGTCTTCTGGTATTCAGTACTGCGATCCCGGTACTCCTGTAGCAAACTACTGGGCTGTACGGTTACAAGGAGCCCATGGCATTACAGGGGCGTAGCGGGCCAACTCCACGTGTTTGATACGGGTTCGAATCCCGGTCGCGACAGGAAGGGCGACCGGTGTAAAAACTCTGCTGTAACGACCCCTGCACAAGAGAGCAATGGTCTCTCATGTGGCTCCACTTGCCCAAGGGTAATACGACACCTTCATGCCCCACAGAGCGGGCCCCCGTCAAGCCTTCAGTTGTACTCACCATCTGTAGCAGCCTTCAGTTGTTTCCAGTGTGAAGTTGATACTCGTACTCCTCGCAAGTGGGAGCAACACTTTGGGGATATTTAGTTTCGACGAACCGTAGACCCGGGTGACGGAAATAAAAAACAACACTAGCAATTTTACCAGACTCATGTCTGACCCTGGAGATGTACAGCGAGCTAAAACAAGGGTCGAATGAATGAAACGCCTCGTCCGTTTACGAGCTTAACTTTCTCTGTCTCATTAAGCTCGGTGTTTTACACGGCACGGTTGAAACCGGAGCAGTAAAACAGACGTTTCTGTGCGTTAGCATAGCCAGCGGTTAGGCTAATGCTCAACTCAAACGCACGCCGCCGACGTCCTCCTGTCCGGTTTCACTTTGACACTTTAGTTACACTGCCCGCCACATGATCGTGATAAAGATAAAGAGTTTCAGCTCCTCGGGAGGCTGTTACTCTGCTCCTTTGTTGTCCGTAAACGCGAGGAAAAGCCAGAACTGAAGCGACTATAATCTGACAATCGCTACTGCAGAATAACACAACCGGATAACAAACAATAGCGTAGAATTTGCGTGTTTTGTACAATACCCGCCATTAGCAATAATTGGACTCAGTGAGCATGCCGGGAGTGCAGTGACGTCACAGGGGAGGGGGCGGGTACGACGGTTCTTAAAGGTACAGGTTGGATGGATGGATGGATGGATGGACCACTTTTGTATAGTTACTGGTGAGGCAACAACAATTTCAGTTGACTGTATTGTGGAATGTGTTTTTGTTTAGATTTTTTTTTCTCTCTCCAATATTTACAAGTATTGTTCATAACAATAAGCTTTTTTGGCCATAATTCAATTCAATTCGATTCAATTTTATTTATATAGCGGCAATTCATGAAACATGTCATCTCAAGGCACTTTCCAAAGTCAAATTCAATCAGATTATACAGATTGGTTCAGATTATACAGATTGGTCAAAAAATGTCCTATATAAGGGAACCCAGTTGATTGCATCAAAGTCTTGACATGCAACATTCACTCCTCCTGAAGAAGCGTAGAGCCACAGGGAGAGTCATCTGCATTGTACATGGCTTTGCAGCAATCCCTCATACCGAGCAAGCATGAAGCAACAGTGGAAAGAAAAACTCTCCATTAACGGAAGGAAAACCTCCAGCAGAACCAGGCTCAGTATGAACGGTCATCTGCCTCGATCGACTGGGGGTTAGAGAAGACAGAGCAGAGACACAACAAGACAGACAAACAAGCACAGAAGCACACATTGATCCAGTAATCTGTTCTACATTATATGGTAATAGCGGGTGATCCGTCTTCCCTGGATGATGTCACAGCTAACAGAACAGCAGACCAGGTGTACCTACTATGAAGAAAAAAAAAGAAAGAACAAAAAGTTAAAAGCTGAAATGACAACAAGCAATGCATAATTGGAGAACAGTAGAACTCAGTAGAGTGAGAAAAATAGATCCTGATGTCCTCCAGTAGCCTAAGCCTATAGCAACATAACTATAGAGGTAGCTCAGGGTAACATGAGCCACTCTAACTATAAGCTTTGTCAAAAAGGAAAGGTTTAAGCTTAGTCTTAAAAGTAGACAGGGTGTCTGCCTCACGGACCAAAACTGGGAGTTGGTTCCACAGGAGAGGAGTCTGATAGCTAAAGGATCTGCCTCCCATTCTACTTTTAGAGCTGAAAAGTTGCAGTATATTGTGATGTGTTCAGAGGTGGGTAGTAACTCGTTACATTTACTTGAGTAACTTTTTGAACAAAATTTACTTCTAGCAGTAGTTTTACTGCATTCTACTTCTTACTGTTACTTGAGTAAATATTATGAAGCAGTATCACCATTCTTGAGTAAAATGTCTGGCTACTCTATACACTGTCAGTAATATTGGTTGTGAAAATAATTGTTAGTTAAAATACCAGAATTTGTATATAATTTAATATTTTTGCCTGACCACATAATTTTTAAATATTAAATCAATTGTTATAAATAATTACTCGGCACTTGAGAAGCCTTCTTACCAAATACTTTTTCACTCTTATTTGAGTAATTTCTTAGTTGGGTACTTTTTACTTTGACTTGAGTAAAAATATGTTGAAGTAGTGCCACTGTTGCTTGAGTAAAATCTCTGGCTACTCTACCCACCTCTGGTTGTGTTATATGTCCTTTAAGTTAAGAAACCACATTTGCTGCATTCCCAAACATCCAAGGAAAGCAGGATGCTGCTTGTATGATTTATTTATCAAACGTTATGCTGTGCTAAAAGCATTTTCCAAGCTTTGGCACAAGGAGCAGAGCTGGCGATATTGCAGAATTCATATCTACCATTTTATAGAGATGCAGTTATAGCATCTCAACCATGTTACGCAGACTAAATGTATGTTAAAATGATGTTGCTATATTTCTTAAATACAATGTAAAATATGAAATCAGGGTTCCTGCAGATCCTTAAAAAGTCTTAAAAGGCATTGAATTCTTCAGTATAAAACTAAGGCCTTAATTGGTATTAAAGTGTCTTAAATCAGTCATTCATGGGTCTTAAATTTGTTACCACGTCATAAATAGGATTTTATTTTATCAAACATTAAAATAACTGAAACAATATTTTTTTTATTCATCGATCGCTTCGCTGTACCCTTTATTGGTTCTGTCCCAATAGCGAAACCAATAAAAACGATGTTGCGGCCGGGGCTTTGGGGAGATGCGACACTTTTTATCTGGACAACATGGGGAAGTGTAAATTCGACGAAAATTGGCTATCCAGCCAAGAGTTTTCTGCATGGCTAAAACCAATACCAGGGAATGTATATGAGGCATGGTGTATTTTGTGCAAGATATCATTCAAGCTCGGCACGATGGAAATCAAGGCAGTGGAGTCACACATGCGAAGGGTGAAACACAAAGCGTCCAAATCAAGTTACCCATAAATTGCAGGTATTTCTCAATTCTGTTCCACCCTCGTCTCTGCAATGCCTCCACAGCCATCTCCGACATCAACGACAGTGATGTCGGAGATGGCTGTGAGATAGCAACAAATCTCCGGACAATGTCTGTCGGTACGAAAGCAGAGGTATTGTAGACTTTGAACACGGTGACAAAGTGATGAGAGAACGGCTGGCACGGTGATGGCACAACTTATCACCAAATCAAACACGCTAATAAAGCCATATAAAGACAAAATGGCAAAGTTGCATAGGTGGAGGAAGAACTGAAGAAAGCCTGCAGTACCATGCCATAGTTAACAAAAGGAGTTAGCACTGATTATGTTGTGGTTTTTAAAACTGATTTGTTTATTTTACTAGGGAATGAATTCAGTTCATTTTATATTCTACTCATGATTCCCAGATATTATGGCGTTTCGGTTCAAGGTATCCTGCTTCATCGAGTAAGAGAAATTTTCTACATAAATATTAATCTTAAGTTTATTAAACCTATGTTTTGACTTTGGCTTCTTGAAATAAATTGAATTAGAACAAATTGAATTCACTCCAATGGGACTTGTTTGCCATTAAAGTCTAACAAAAAAGCCTAAATCACTATCATAATGTACAAAATCTTATTTACTTATTTAAACTTTATCTTGTTCATATATACTTTGATTTTGATCTACATATAATTCTGTGTTGTTAGTTTAGGCTTTTTCTTTGTCCTGCCATCAGTTTATCAAAGATTCTGAATGAAAAGTTAAGTTGTACTTCAAAATTTCTTACATTTATAGTGTATTTTCATCTTTCTGATTGTGCAATTTCATTTGTATTCAAATAAACAAACATCTTGATGAAGCCACATAAACGCAACAATCATCAGAATATACAATACCTGGAAAAAGTAAATTTTTCTAGGTACTGTAACCTCTTATTCTTTGACCACAAAATCCTCCCTCACAATGTTTCTTCGTAGTGTGTATTTGAAAATAAAAAAGTTGCATAGGCCATTAATAACACTGAAATTTCATATACGAAATGTAGATGGTCTATCTTTAAACAATAATTCCATCTGCTAAAACCTTCATTGGACAGAATAAAAAAACAACAAGGAAAAGGCAAAATGACTTTTTTTGGTCGCCACTTACTTAACTTAAGTTAATGTCGCCACTTACCGCTTTAATTTATTAGTTATTTGTGTGTTTTTTCACTCCTTTTTTTCCTATTCTTTTATATTTTGAACTGTGATAGCACATTTTGAAATTTGTTTTACTTGGCATGATGATTTGTATTGTTATTGTTATTTTTAGGAGGTACGACTATTTTAATATGCTACTTTGTATTTCTTAGTGTTTCAGTATGTCACTTTTCTTATTCAAAATAAAGTTATTACAAATTATTATTATTATCATTATTATTATTATTAGAAGTATTAGTAGTAGCGGCAGTCTTGAAATATGATTAGACAAATAATATGAATCAGATCTTGTGACATTCATAAAAAATTAAGATTTCTTTAAAAAGCAATTTCTGTTGCACATAAAATTATTAAGCTTTACACTGGAAGAAAAACATAAATATAACCACACTACATCATTACATGTCTAATTTCAATCAAATTGCGTGGGACGCACCATGGACCGATTGCCAGGTCACTGCATGGCCTGAACAAATAAATGCAGGTCTAAATCAGGCCTAAAAACTGAGCAAGACAGACAGCAAGATCATCTGGGAGCCACTAATTCCTGCATTTGTCTTTTTTATTCAGTCTCAGCTGACAGTTCTGATTTCCAGCCATCAGTGAAACATATGTAACACACAGCTTTTCACCCATAGGTGTCACTCACAGCCACCTATCACATAAAACCAGATGCGGGGAGGAAGGTCACTTTCATGGCACAGGGTCCACTCAGATGAAGTGGGATCTAACAAAAACAACATTGGCTTGCAAGAAGGGAGACAGCATGAAACCCATTTAATGTGGAGCAGAATGAAGATAAAAAATGTGAAATGATCCAAAATCTTATTGCCCCTCTGCTTTGAGATCCTCTTTTCTGGCGTTTCAATGGGTTCAAACAGAAAACATGAATTCTTGACACGGCTTTAATTCAATTGGCAGGGTTATTTCTTATCCATTCTCTCATCTGCTCTGAAGTTTCACCACTGTTCTCCTGAATTCAGCCTCTTTTGCACACAAAGAGATGCTTGATTAGCAGCTACACTGTTATGAAGTGTTTTTGCATAATGCCGTTTTAAGCCAAAGGTGACATATTGTTGGAGCCGGAGCATGTAAACAATAAAAGGTCATCACTGTCTGAGGTTCTGTTCCAGTCGGCTGACTTCGTGGATGCTGCAGCTTCAGCAATCTAGATGTGCTATAGAGCATACTCTATATTCACACATCAGAAAACACTTTCTGTGCAGTTTTGGGATTCGGATCTGTCAGGACAATGTTTCTTGGTGGGACAGAAACTGGGGAAGAAAATGCTGCTTTCATTCATTTTCACCGCTCTGTACTGTGCAGGCTTCAGCCCCGCATTGATTTTCACCTTTGTACCCTTTCCGCAAGCAGCTAATGTGTAATTGAAGCAAGAAGTGGATGATGTAATGTCTGTTAACATGAAAAAACAATGCCCAAATGTCGCGCTCTCCGACTCTAAAAAGCTGGGGTGTCTGAGTTCATTTCTAGAAAGTGCAAGACTGGACATGTTCCAAGGAAAACGTGTTCATGATGGATTTGGTGATTTTTGGACCTTGAATAAATTTCCATGGGATTTCTGCCAGCAGTAGTCAATCTCAAAGAAGAAGGTCCCAAAGGATTTTGTAATGTTTTCTTAGACTTATCAGTTTTTTCCCCATTTAGGAGAAATTAAATTACTTATTGTTGTAAATTTCTTACATATTATTGCTCAGTATTTGACATTTTGGATTCATTTAGTTCTTTATTATTATAGTTTCAACCAACCTGAAATAGTCAACTAATTCTTGGGCTTTCTCTGACGCTCCAGGCGACCAAAATGTGGCACGAATGCTTTCCTGCATCCAGAGTAGCTGCATCTGCTTTGGTATCCTCTTGTGTCTCCTCATCTGGCATGCATCAGCAGTCACATTCTTCCCTCAGGACATTTGTTCTGGCCACCATACTCGACTCATTCCAGACAAGTGCAGCCGGCCGCTGCACTTACTTCACCATTTACACAATGGCAATGTGTTCAGCTGTGGCTGTACTTTCAGCATTAACGTAATAATCTTGAGAAGGGACCATTAGTCAAATAGTTTGGAAAGTACCCGGATTAAACGTTCTCTGGTAGTGAGGCACAGGAACGAATTGCTGTAAGTAGGCATAATAAGAGGTGCCACTATCCTGTGAAATCAGCATCTGCCTGTGGGAGCTATTATGTGTGTTCCAAGAAATATGAAAGAGGCCATGAAGGTGGGACTAGCTCAAATTATTACCCTTGTGCAACTCTTTGATAAGATATCCATAGAGACCCAGCCTCTCCATTTCCTCTGCTGGGTGATGTTTTTTTTTTTTTTTTTTCAGAAAAATGCTGAAATTAACAGAAAAAAAATCTTTCTGTGAAAGTTTCCTTCAAGAAGTAAAACTTCTTTTCTTTATGTATTAACATAGTGCCCATAAAGCTGAGCAAAGGCCGGAGTATCACTGCTGTGAAAAAGTATTTCCACCCTTAGATTTCTCTTTTTTATACATTCTATCTGACTTAAATGTTTCAAGATCATCATTTTTTTTCCATATCAGACAAAGATAACTTGAGTCAAATGCAACATACAGTTTTCTTTCTTTGGAAAAGGCAGACTTCAGTTTCCTTTTCCATGCTTCCTCTCATACTCTCATTCATGAAAAATCAGGAACCCACTAAAGAACCTGTCGGACATGAAGTAGGCAAAAAGATCTTAAGATCAACAAGTCGTGCCTTAATCTAAAGAAATTCAAGAACAAATGAGAAACAAAAACATTGACATCTATCCGTTTGGAGAGGATTACAGAACCATTTCTAAGGCTTTGGGACTCCAGGGAACATTATCCACAAATGGAGAAAACATGGTAGAATGATGAACCATCCCAGGAGTGGCAGGCCTACAATAATTATTTTAATAATATAACGACTCATCCAGGTGATCAGAATTGGACCCCAAACAACAACAAGAGTATGCAGGCCTCATTTACTTCAGAGTTCAGTATCAATGATTAAATTATACAAAAAAGGCTGGGCCAACATGGCATCCATGGACAAATTCCAGCATTCAAACCAACCCGGACCAAAAACAATACAAGTGACCATCTCAAACTTTCCCCAAAACATCTCAATGATCCTAAAGACCTTTGTGAAAATATTCTCCAGAATGATGAGATAAACGTGCTTACAAAAAGTGTGAGAGTCAGGGGTTGCTTAACTACTTCAGGATGTGGGCAATTTGCTGCAATGGGTGGAGTAATAAATTCAGGTCTCTACCAGAAAATCTTAAAGGAGAATCTCCAGCCATCAGTTTGCAATCTCAAACTCAAGTAAGTTTGTGGTTTGAAGCATACCAATGAGTAACCTGACAAAAGCCAGCTGCATGTCGCTCCGCCTAGCTCCACTCACATACATCTGGGACACCGCCGATAGAGAATGATTTCTCCAACCAATTTTATGGTCTGGCCAATCAGGACGCAGGGCTGGAGTTTCATAGATGTGACGTACTGGAGACGCGACCATGACGTGAGACTGTTTTGATAGCAATGGCGGCTCGTCGAGGAAGCAAGCGTTAGCATTAATGCTGCTATTTCTTCCGTGTTGTCCAATCTACCTAATATTGTTTCATTAAAAGAACATCAGAGAACGCCTCTGAAGGCTTTTGTTGGTGGAAACGATGTTTTCGCCCTTCTCCCGACCGGATTTGGCAAGTTTTGTTTTCCGGGGCGCGTCCGCGTCTGCAGCGGACGTGCCGACGCGGACGCGCCCCGGAGCGGTTAGCGGTTAGCGCTAACCATGTTAGGAGGCCTTTAGTCCTCAACGCGGTCGGCCCGGAATCGACTCCGACCCGCGGCGCTTTGCCGCCTGTCTTCCCCCCTCTTCCTGTCAGCTCACTGTCAATAAAACGCGTGCCACTAGAGCCGCAAACACATTATTATTATTTTATTTTTTTTCCCTGCGTCGCTATCATTAGCGTCACGGGTTAGCTCCGGTGTGAGTGGTTGAAATAGCACGTCAATAAAGATGACAGACAAGTGGCTTATCCAATCATATGCAAAAATTTTTGATAAGGCCCAGCCTTCTGTAAATGCAATTCCTATGGCGGAGTCCCAGATGTATGTGAGTGGAGCTAGGCGGAGCGACATGCAGCTGGCTGTTGTCAGGTTAACCAATGAGACCACCTAAAAAAAAAGAAAATGAGATGCTGCACCTTGAATGATCCAAAAACCCTGTTATGTGGCTGGATTAAAACAACAATTGTGCAAAGAAAGGTGTGCCTAAATTCCTCCACAGAGATGTAAAAGGCGTATTGCTAGTTTCTGCAAACACTTGATGCCAGTTGTCCAAGGATGGCACAATCAGTTATTTAGTTCAGGGGGTGATTACTTTTTCATGTAGATCCTTGTTGATTTGGACAGCTTTTTTCCCCTTTGTAAATCTTTTTTTGAAAGCCTGTTTTTGTAGGTTTGTGTGATATTGAAATTAGTCTGGTGAGTTCAGTTGTTTGTAAATGATTTCCCACTACTGTATCATTTTACACAATCTACCACGTTTTAAAAACCATCAGCATTTTTGTGGCACAACCACAAAAACGAGTTTAGTGGGTGAGCATATGCAGCTCAATGAATTTCTGATCAGCCACAATCTTGTATAAAGTGACCCAGTTTAAACTAAATTGAATCTTAATTTTTTCGGCTGATACTTAGGACATCCTTTCAGAAGTTAGGTTCTATGAAATGTCCTATCGTGTACCTATAGTGCCTCGCAAAAGTGTTCACATGCCTTGCACGTTTCTACATTTAGTCACATTACATCCCCCAACTTCATCGCATTTTATTGGTATCGTATGTGATAGATAAGATGGATGGAACAAAAAAAGGTAATCCTAGATAATGATAATAAAAAAAACCTTCAGAGGCTACAAAAGAGTTGAGACTTGGGAAGAGGTTCTTCTTTTGGCAGGACAGTGGCCTTAAACTTTCAGCCACACCTACAGTATAAGGGATAGTTTCAGCCTAAGCAAACAATTGTCTTACCATGGCCCAGTCAATGTTCAGACCTGAATCCAAAAGAATCTTTGGCAAGATTTGAAAATTATTATTTAACCAGTGGGAATGAGCTTAAGCTAGTTTGCAAATTGAAATGTGCCAAGATTTTAGACTCTACGTATACAGGACTGTCTCAGAAAATTAGAATATTGTGATAAAGTTCTTTATTTTCTGTAATGCAATTAAAAAACATGAAATGTCATACATTCTGCATTCATTACAAATCAACTGAAATATCGCAAGCCTTTTATTGTTTTAATATCGCTGATTATGGCGTACAGCTGAAGAAAACTCAAACATCCTATCTCAAAATATTAGAATATTTCCTCAGACCAAGTAAAAAAAAAAATTATAACAGCAAAACAAAATCAAACATTTGAAAATGTCCATTAATGCACTCAGTACTTGGTTGGGAATCCTTTTGCACAGATTACTGCATCAATGCGGCGTGGCATGGAGGCAATCAGCCTGTGGCATTGCTGAGGTGTTATGGATGCCCAGGATGCTTCAATAGCGGCCTTTAGCTCATTTGCATTGTTGGGTCTGGTGTCTTTCAGCTTCTTCTTCACAATACCCCACAAATTCTCCATGGGGTTCAGGTCAGGGGAATTGGCAGTCCAATCAAGGACAGTAATGCCATGGTCAGTACACCAGTTACTGGTGGTTTTGGCACTGTGGGCAGGTGCCAGATCTTGGTTGTGCAGCGTTTCCTGCCACATTTCCCCCTTGCAACACACTTTTTGTGAATGTGCTTTGAAATTGCACTCTGTGAACAGCCTGCTCTTTGAGAAATTTATTTTTTTGTCTTACCCTCCTGATGGAGGGTGTCAATGATGGTCTTCTGGACAGCAGTCAGATCAGCAGTCTTCCCCATACTTGTGATTTAGTTTACTGAACCAAGCTGAGTGTTTTTCAAGGCTCAGGAAACCTTTGCAGGTGTTTCGAGTTAATTAGACGATTCAAGTGATTAGTTGAATAGCCTACTAGTATACAGTACTTTTTCACGATATTCTAATTTTCTGAGACAGTCCTGTATGTGCAAGTCTGGTAGAGACATGCCCCACAAGACTTGCAGCAAATGGTGCAAAGGGATTCAGGGGGGCGAATGCAAATACACACCGCATTTTCAAATAAATATTGGGGGGAAAACATTGTTAGGAAAAACATTAATCATAAGAAGAAAGTGTCATGATCTGCCCTGTTTGCTGTCTTCATCCTGCCACTCCTCAGACCTCAGCTATTAATTAAGCCTTATGGACCGTACCACAGACCTGTTTCCTGATCTTTATCTGCTTTCCTGAGACAGAAAGACAGTGCCAGATTATTGAAAGCTTTTAGCGAGTAGATGCCCCATTTTGACCATGACCATGTTTTCTAGATGTTCCTGCCTTGCCAAGCCCTTGTTGAACATCTACTTAAGCTCCTGTCTTCTGGACCACAACCTTGGACTTTTCCCTTGACCATGAGCCTCGCCCCTTGGATTAGTCTGCCATGTGTCTGACCACCCATGCATGACCCAAGCCCATCTCCTGGACTTGGAGGAAGCCAACCTGCCACCTAACAGAATTACCTGAGCCAGAAAGCAAAGTTCTCAAGGAGGGTGGGTCAGCCTTAGAAATAGGGTGAGGAGCTCTGTTGTCTGAAGGGAGCTCAAGTAGAGTTGCTGCTTCTCTGCATCCAAAGATGGAGTGGTTTGGGCACCTGATCAGGATGCCCTCTGGGCGCCTCCCTTTGGAGGTTTTCTGGCCATGTCCTGCTGGGAGGAGACCCCAGGGAAGACCCAGAACTTACTATAGGGACTATATATTCTGTCTGGCCTGGGAACTCCTTGGGATCTCCCAGAATGAGCTGGAGGATGTCTCTGTGAAGAGTGATGTCTGGGTTTCTCTCCTGGATCTGTTGCCCCAGGAAGACAATGGATGGGTGGATGGATCATAATCACAGTTACATACTGCTCTGTGCTGGTGTATCAGATAAAATCCAAATTAAAATCATTGAAGATTGTGCTTATAACCTGATGCAATTTAAAATAGTTTAAGAAGCATGACACTTTTGCTAGCCACTGCATTTCCTTTATTAAACAATATTGACCCCACACTACATCTTAAATTACTTTTGTTTGCAGAATTCTGTAAATTTTAGGCATCCAAAATGTTTCTGCACTGTCGGGTGGCACATAGTTCCACGCTAAAACATTCCCCAAACCCCTGAAAAGCCTTCCCAAGGTGAGAGGGGGGGGGGGGGGGGGGAGTTCGTTTTCACCACATTACGTTTGGGTCTCAATTTTCCCTCGGTGCAGCCTCCCGCGGCGCTTCGGTAATCTGCCTCTGTTGGTTGACGTTAAAGACTTCCTCCCTCTCTTCACATCGTGTGATATGGACCAACAGCAGTGCAATGAAAGGATAATACTCCTTCATTTAGAGGGTTTACAACATTTACTGGCAATCAGCCACATGTGAGGTTTGTTCCTTGAGAATGCTGATTTAAAAAAAATCATCTGGCTCACTGTGTTTGTAAGTACTTGTTGGCAGGATACTGATACAAATCTAAAACTTTATTTTAATGATTAGATTAAGAATGTTTCTTGGCAGTTCGCAGCCCTGGCTGACTCACTATTGTCTTACAGAGGACCACATCACACACTACCTCTGTGAAAAACACAAGCCAGTTCACCTGTTTAAACAAGGATAGAGGAGCGGGACTTTATATCACACAATGAACATATAATATTAATGGCTGCTGCATTGGGAGGCCCATGTAAACAATGATGTCACTGTCATCACTTTTACTGAATAAACAATGATGTCACTGTCATCACTTTTACTGAAAACCGAGCAGAAAATTAGGATATAATGTCCTCTGAGAAGCTAAGACAGATAGGCTTCAACTGGATTCAACAGTAATAGACGTGGTGTATTATGTTTTTAATTCATGGGACACAGACATTAAGTGTAATTAGAAGATAGAGGAGAAGTCAGTGGGCTCCAGATATTGTAATCAGGGCAAAACACAATTCAAACGTGCATGAATGAGAAATTACAAAAGTGTGAGGAGCAATTAGCCCACATCCCTGCGTGTCAGATGACATTATCTCACACGCCGAGAGCCCTCACAGGACTGGGTTCTTTTAGTCCCAGAAGCGTCTTAAGGGTCAACTAGTGTGGGAGTGGGGGTGGGGAGGGGTACTCCCCATTTGCTCCCTGGCTGCAACCACCAGGACAACCTTGCATATTGGGAGTCGTGATTTATTTTCATGTAGATACCGATGACAGAGTGGAATTTAGATTGGAAACATGCTGCTGTTGAAATGGCACATGGGCTAATTAATTTCTTGAAGAGATCATTGCCAGGACATTCCTTGGTATTTCAACAGACTAATAATGACAGGTGGTCCCACAAAATGTGTGTTATGCAACCAAGGTCATGCACACAGTCTGAACGCTTTTAAAATTTACCCCAGCAATAAATAAAGTTCCCATCGGTCTTTCTATGTATCAAGGTAAGAAATATTTGCGTAACATAATCCTTTTACATGCAGTCAGAGGTGGGTAGAGTAGCCAGAAATTTTACTCAAGTAAGAGTAGCACTACTTGAACATATTTTTACTCAAGTCAAAGTAAAAAGTACCCAACCAAGACTAATTGGTCAGGCAAAAATATTAAATGATATACAAATTCTGGTATTCTAACAATTTCTTTTACAAACAATAACAATTTCAAAGTTACAAATTCAGGCAGAAGAAAGACTTTTCTAAACAAGGTTTTTCAACATAAAACTTATGAAACCAAGCACTTAATGTATATACAGAAAGTATACATTGCAAAATACTTACAATAACAATATCTACTGTCTGGTTACTTGACCTGTAAATGGCTCGATGAGCTCAGCAGATAGAAAATACCATAAAAACAACAATGCTTTTGTACAAAACAAGAAATTTTCCTTAATATAAACTGTAGATGTGAGTCTCTCTGGTGCATTTTTGGTTGAAAAAAGTTTGTTCATACTCAGTAACGTTACAGTGGATAGAGTAGCCAGACATTTTACTCAACTAAGAGTAGAGATACTTCTTCATAATATTTACTCAAGTAAAAGTAAGTAAAACTATTCCTAGAAGTACATTTTGTTCAAAAATTTACTCAAGTAAATGTAACAAGTTACTACCCACCTCTGAACGCAGTGCCAAGGCAAACCTTGACCTTTCTTAAAGTTTTATGCATTACAGCCACAATCTTCAGTATAAATTTAATTAGATTTTCATGTGATATACCAACACAAAGGAGCTCTTAATTGTGAAGTCAATTATAAATTATATAAGTGCGGTAGGTTTTACTCCCCAGTTTATAAATAAACTTAAAGCTATGCTGTACATTTGTCCTTAGCCCTCTTTCCTCTGGTACCATGAAATTAAACTGCCTTTAGAAGTCACCAAATTAATGAATAGAGTCCACCTGTGGGGGATTTCAATCCAACTGTTCTGTGAAGGACTCAAATGTTTATTAGAGAACACCAGCGAACGAACAGCATCGCAAAAGACCAAGGAGCAAACCAGCCAGATTAGAGATAAAGTTGTGGAGCTGCTGTTCCCCCATTTGGGTTCAACAAATGAACACTAATAATAGGGTCATTGACTCATCCCTGTCATTGATCATTGAAGGGAGACCCCAGAGACAGAGAGGCCACTGGTCCCATGTGTTGCCCTTTGAGCCTTCTTGATCATTCTGTTCAGCCAGGGCGGATGCCTTTGTCATCATATATTCTCAAAAGTGGCTCATTGACCCTTAAGATCAAGTCAGACAAAATTTGCTTCATTACTAACAAGACCCACTTCATTAGTATGTTTAGGAAAGCTCTTATCACCATTCTGTATTTAATCTGACTTCATTAACTTCTTCAAATATCAACAGACAGCATGCTTCATTTATCAATGTGGCCTTATGGCATCTTAAGTTGAAGCAGGCTTTTAAACTGAACCAGCAGCTTTTAGGGGTAATGGAATTCTGCCATAAAAACAGTTTGTCATCGGTAATTGTCATGCCTTGGTAGTTTTTTTCTCTAAAATACCATTACTACTTGCATTGTTAACAATAAACACTGCCTCTTGTCTCTGGATTCTGACATGATTGTGAGAGGGAGAGGCCACAGTCAGTTCGCATTGGAAAGGACCTCTTTAGCTCCATCAAGTTGAGGAATGGGTTGCCTCAGGCTTCTGTGCTCACACCTTTGCTATCGATACCGTCAAAACAATCAGTCTGCACTGGGGGTAAAAACTCTCTAGCTCTATCAGGCTGAGCACTGGGATCCTAAAAGGCTGTATACTTACTCATTTGTTATTAAAATAGTTAACAACACACAACAGGGCATCCACATAAGGGCAAAAACCTGATCATTAAATTTGTGGATGACACCACAGTGGTGGAATTTGCATCAAAGTGCAGAATTTTCATACCCCTGACAGATTTAGACTCAAAATCATTTTCAATAATTAAAATGTAAGTACATGCGCGTGTGCATGAAAAGGTTAAAGCGTGCAAATTGTCTTTGGGGCCTGATAGGACTTGTATCCAAAATGTCAGATAGCGGTCCCTTTACGAACTTAATCACCTGAACGCTCCATAGATGATACACTCATAACCAAAAAACATAAATAAATTATATATATATATACAGGGTTTCCCGCAGCGCTATCTTGGCGAGGCGGCCGCCTCGCCAAACTCAAGCTACCGCCTCGCCAACATTCCAAAAAAAAAAAAGTGACGTTAACACGCGGTTTGTTGTTGTTGCTTTCGCGCGTGCGTGAATGGCAGGGAAAAAACACATGGATACCCCCCGCTCCGCGAGTCGGTCCGCGGACAACGTGTCGTCCACCCACCCCCCCCCCCCCCCCGCTCCGCGAGTCGGTCCGCGGACAGCGTGTCGTCCACCCCCTCCCCAGCTCCCCCCCCCCCCGCTCCGCGGACTACGTGCCGTCCACCCCCCAACCCCCCCCCCCCCCCCCCGGCTCCGCGAGTCGGTCCGCCTCGCATAACCAAATTCCTGCGGGAAACACTGATATATATATATATATATATATATATATATATATATATATATATATATATATATATATATATATATATATATATATATATATATGTGTGTGTGTGTGTGTGTGTGTCTGTATTATCTTCTGTTTTTTATTTTGTTTAAATACATAGGTTCCTCTCATGATTTATTTGGGTGGTATCTACAGAGGTTTGTCTCAGATTGGGGGGTCCTGACCCCTGAACCCCCCCTTGTTATTTCCGCCTTTGGTTGGATAAACTCCTAAAAGTGTGAGGAGCGGAAGACCTGTGAAAAAGTTAGAAATGTTCCTCTTTGCCCCGCCCTCCGGAGGAGAGGCGCTCCCAGCCTCCTGAGTCAGATTCGGGACACAAACTTTACGCACAGGTCTTTAGAAGAACAGCAGCACGAAGGACCAGAGAGGCGAGGTAAGCAGCGGATATAACAACTCTGAATGTCAATGAACGCCATACAGTCCGCATTTCGATTTCCACATAACGAGTGGCTGGGTTTGCTTACTTGCGCTGCGTCCTGTTAATTCATGGATAATAGGAATGCTGGAGCGGGCTAAGGGGTGAAATAGGCGCTAAATGCAGTCTGGTTTTCATATAATAAATCTGTTCTAAGCGTGGATAGTGAAATCATTTGCGGTGCATTTTACGGTTCAAGGAGCAAAAACGTTCATTTTTATGAGCTGTCACAGATATGAGCGTTTACCCTTTTTTCGTGTGCTTTATAGATTTCGCTGAAACAGTGTTTGCTTTCGCGTATGAGCATACATGTCACAGGATAAAGGTCATTTTTGCAGCTCGTTAGAAATTCTTTCTTGAACGTCAATTATTGTCATTTTTTTCTATTTTTGGTTCCAACACAAAATGCATCTTTGCTCGTGTTTAATGCTGAAACCCCGTTAGATTTCCCCAGGTTTCCTTTCGCTCCGGTGTTTTCTATCACTTAAAACATTGCAGGCACACGCTTAGTGGCTGGACTTTGTTTTTAAATCTCAGGCCAGTCCTGCCAGGCTCAGGGCAAGATGGATCTGATACAATGATTTTGTACCTTCTGCACAAAGACCTCATTGATTACCTAAATGAATGCTGCAGCACATTTTGTGATGCTCAGTGGTAAAATTTCTAGGAACAGATTATTTTTTTATGGCTTGTTGACTGCAGATAGACCTTCTAGCACGTTAATTGTTTGGACTTTTGAATACCTTTATTTCATGTTTTGATTGTCTTTGGCAAATTACTTGAAATTTTTACTCATCTGTTAGAACTGCGTTCCACATAACACAGCAAATCAACTGTTCTTCTATGGAAAAACAATCTTTAAGAAGGTCTATCATTTACATGGTTTAGTAGCTACTCCATGGGAATCTATTTGAATGATATGGAGTCCGGTATAAATATTATAATAGAAAAAGTTAAAGGAAGAGTATTGCTGTTTTGAAATATTAAATTGAAAGTGTTTGATAGCAACTTTGTCAATCTGAAAGCAAAAGTAGAAAACACCAGAGTTATAATATATGGTTTCATGTTTGAAGTAACATTACGCACACTCAATAGTTTGTGTTGCCTTTTCTTATTCTGCCTGTGTGCAAAGCTGACTGCATTTGTAGCTACTGTACTGAACAGTTTCGACAGTCACGGGGATTCATTTGAATTAGAGTTTTGGAGAGATGTGCTTCTCTTGTCATTTTTATTGGCACCTCTGGTAAAGTGGTGCAAAAAAGCCATCAAGTCACTTCATTTTCTGTTGCAGTAACATTTTCTTCCATTGAAAAAAAAGAATAAAAAAACAAATTGTTTTGGGGACAAATCTCATACTAACACTAGCATCACTGGTGCCATTTACTAGCACCCACAATCATTCCTAAAATAAAAGTAACTGAAGCATTTTTGAAATGTAGTTTTTCCAACTGTGAACAGTGATGAATGACTTTTTGTTAGTTATCCGTTACGTTCTTTTTCTCTGCAGTATAGGCCTACATACAATGATATTCTCTTTGCCACGCCACAAAATGATTAATAAAAGAGAACAATGTATTCCAAGGAAGTCAAAGCAATAAAGAAAATGTTTAAAACAAGAGGAACTTTGACGAACAAGGCTGGACGAGGACCTAACTGTGCCTCCATAGCAATCATTAAATCATATCTAAATGCCAACTCAGCTTGCTTTTCAACTTAGTTTGAAAAGCAAGTAAGCCAAACGGCTTCTCTGTCCTATGTTCACAAATGTAAACGTGGAGTTTGCTAAACTTTGGTGGGACTTCGACTGTGTGCTTTGGTGAGTTGAGACTTAAGGTTGGGATTTTGACAACAAACTTTCCAGGTGGGTGTGGAGTGAAACAAAAGGGGAATGTGTGGGAAAACTACCTTATCCTCTCTGCTAAGTACGATGTTGGATCTGTAATGATGAAGGTCTGCGTCTATTTTTTCTAAAGGCCCTCAGTAGAGTGCATGGTATCAGAAACTCTTTTTAAATTTAATAAAAACCTGTTGACCTGTGCAGGAAACGAAAAAAGAGTCATCAATCTTTCATGAAGAGAATGATGCAAAACGCGTGGGCTGATTAACACAAAAATTGTTCGCCACACTCAAAATAACCTCCTTCCGTGGTCATGTCAGTCCGCTGATTGAAATTCTGAAAACATCTGAGCTGAGTGGTAATGGAGATACCAGGAGAAAGGACCCAGTAGTCTGGAGGAACTTGAGAGATTGTGCAAAGAGGAATGGTCAACGATCCACCTCTTTGTAGCCTTTCAAACTTGTACAATGTTACCGGAGAAGACCAAATGCAGAAGCGCCACGATTACAATACATGTGGTATAACGAGCTGTTATGTCTTATTGTCGGATTTTCCTGCATTAAACTGGTGAAACTAATTGCTGGATTTTGATACATTTGTCAAAGTTATCGCAATGAAATCGTAATTTATTTTATCACTTCCATTTTATTATAATACATTTGTGTTAACACAACTTTTTACACGTCTTCACCAGAGGTGCCAATAGCAGCGATGAACACCGGTGCTTACTGTTGACTGAAGCAGCGTTTGCACCACATTCCTCAGAGGCTGTTACATTACAGTTTAAAACACAGATTTACAAAGCTAATTCATTTCCATATCCCTAAACAGTAAATCCTGTATGTTTATAAAGCAGAATACTATGGAGGGTTTTCGTCATTTTCATCAAATACTTTTTTGGGGCCATTATTACTTTTTCCTTGGGTAAACTATACTACCAGCCAAATTTCCATGTGCAGCTAAAAATAAAGAGTAGCTTTCCCTCCCTGGGGTGTCAAACCAGTAGGGATGGAAAACTGTGCATTTGGCAGCGGATCAAATCAAAGCAGACAGGTTGTTATGTTGAATCTAAACCTGTTTTAACAATAGCTAAAAAAAATTGTAGGACACTGTTTTTTTCCAAGCTATTTAAGAAATGATAGTTGTACTGTTACAGTATCATTCATTACAGTTTTTTTTTTTTTTTTTTTACTTACAGGCTTAAAGACACAAGAATCCTTTGCGTCCAAGGAAAAGTCTGGCTTTGAAGAGACATTTGCAGACTCTTTTTTTGAAGTAGTTTTTAAGCAAAATGCAAACAAGATTATATTTATTTGTTTTAATAATGTCTGTGGACATCGCTACAAGCCAGAAAGACTGCACAGGTGTAACGTGCCCTGTCCTGCAGAACTGCATCGAATCGGTTTTAGAGAATGGTGCCTGCTGTCCCAAATGTGCACAAAGGGGTTGCACCTGCGAGGGGTACCAGTACTACGACTGCAGCCAAAAAGGCTTCAAGGACGGGAAAGTACCAGAGGGGGAATCCTACTTTGTGGATTTTGGGAGCACTAAATGCTCGTGTCCCCAGGGAGGAGGGACCATAAGCTGCGATTATATTATTTGCCCTGAAATACCCGCCAACTGCATTGACGTTTTACAGCCTGAAGATGGGTGTCCTTACTGTCAGCGTGTCGGCTGTGCCCATGGCACCAAGAAGTATGAGGCGGGACACTCCTTTCAGGTGGACCCGTGCAAGGTTTGCCACTGTCCAAATTCAGGGGGCCGATTAATGTGCTCCCTGATCCCAGGCTGTGACCTCGGCAGTGTTCAGGAGCCCTTGTGGGCAACATCCACTGAAAATTATAGACCCTTAAGAGACATTAGCCGAGGTCATGACTTTCAGTCGACAAGCCTTCTGGAACCATTTTCCAAGCTTGAGATGGCAAACTCTCTCCCACTTTATAAGGAGGACCCACCCAGTTTTGGCTCAAAAGATTATGACTACACACTGGCACAACCGACATCTTCCACTATTCAAAACCTGGCCCAGTTACAGGACGGCGCTACAGCTCCTTCAACCTACCCAGAGTCCAGCTCTACAACCTTCCCGTCTCACGACGACAGAGGAAATGAGCTGACGGGAACCGAAACACCTCAAAGCAAAGGGAGGAGCGGCGAGAATGACCTGACACAAGTCTTGGGTTCTACCACGGCGGGAGCTCAAAGCAGTTCATCACCATCATCAACAACAAGTACAACCGCACAGGTAGTTTCCGCAGGCAATCAGACCTCAAAGCAGGAAACTGAAGAAAGAGGCATGCACAGAAACGTAGGAGGTAAACGCTTTGGTCATCAGAAACACAGTCAGCGAGGCCACTCCAGACATCATGGTGAAAGCTACCCTGTCAGCCACACTGAGCAGGAAAAAGCATCAGTGGAGCACAAACCCCGGCTCGGCAAACAAGAACAGAGTTTCTACCCCACAGTCCAGTTCAGTCCTACCAGCCGAGCGCCAGTCGGGATGCGAGAGGAGCCTCAAAGACAACCTCACAACGTCGACAACCACCGCGCTCAGGCGTCGGAGGAAGACACAGAAGGTAACTCTGACTGTTGTAATCCGATGCATCCACACCCCTTGGAAAAAATTAAAAAAGCAGATGAACCTAAAGGAAGCTTTTTATCAATATGATTCTCATATATACATATAATTGTGGATAAATGAGCAGACAGGAAGCCCTTCTGTTTTGAGGAAAAAGTTTACTTAATGTAAGCTGCCAGTGATCAAGGGAAAAAAAAAGCTAATGTTTTTGTTTTTTTTGTTTGGAAAGAAGTTACTAGAAAGAGCGCTGACCACTGGCTCAGAAAGTACAATATTTAAAACAGAGCAAAGCTGGATCTCCTTAGGTTTGTAAGTAGCAAGTAATATAAAGCATTTATTCTATAATACCATGTTTGACATATGTGAAGAAGCCGATAGTATTGGTGTTTCACTTTCACTTTTTTCACTGATAGTGCTTTTATGCTTACGTTGTTTTTTGGGATTATCATATTTTACTGTGAAACATCAGCTCTCTCTCCTTATTCCCGAAAACTGATGTAAAATGATGAAATTGGAGAAAAGGCATTCAGAAATTATGAAACAGAAAGATGAAAAATCATTTTTTTTTTTACTTTTTCTCCACATCCTGAGCATTAATCGTTAAACTGACCCCAACACCAGTTTAAGGAGTAAAGATTAAAAAAAGATAAGCTTCAAGGTGTTTTATAAAAGCAATGTCAACTAGGAAAAACATCAGTATTGATTTAATAAAGAAACTGTTGTAGTTCATCGATCTGAAAAGGTTATGAGGCTCCTTCTACACCATGAGAGATGATTGAAAGCATAGCTATGAAAAAGAATTACCGAAGGCCGCAAAACTTCCAGGTTCTGAGATGAACTTGGACATGAATGTGGTCAAATTGATCCAAAATCCACACTGGCAAGTATAGTAAGCACAGTGCCAGCTGACAGGCACAGTTCCAGAGGTTTGGTGATAAAGGCCAGGTTTGCTTCCACAGAGCACGAGTCGCCTCTAGTCACACAGTCACCCAATTGTGTGCAAACAGTCTGACAGCCTCAGGTTGGCCAAAGCAGAGCAATGCAAGAGGACTTATACCCCCCCACACCTCTCCTCCAAGTTTCTGCTCTGGCCTAATTAAAGTAAAGACCTCTGCCAATACTGAAATGAATGGCCACAAACATCAGTCAACTGATGCTGCACTGTAAGAGTAGGGAAAAAGCTCTCCTTTATAGGATGCTATAGACAGATCTGCTCATACACAACAAAATCACTTAAAATGTGGCTCTGAATATGTTAAATCATGAATGGCATTTACAATGTGAAAAGTATTCCTGCCACCTTCAGACTTACCATGGGCCTTTTTAAGTGCTTGTTTGATTAATGGTCTGCTTGCGTTTTCTCTGTGTTTTGCAGTTGTACTACAGGCTTTCCATTTCCAGATAGTGGATTTAACAGTGCTCTGACATGTTCAAATCTTGGAAGCCTAAATCTGGTTTAAACTTCTCCATAACCTTGTCCCTGAACTGTCCGTCGTATTCCATGATACAGTTTGTTCACTGAGGTTCTCCAACACCCCTTTGGGGGCCTTCACATAAGATCTGGATTTATTCTGAGATTAAATTACACATGGATTTACTACATTTTATAGACCAAAAATGTTCTGAGAGGTAAAATCTTTGAGGGCAAGAGTGTAAACTGTCTTTTTATCCTTTTTTTTTACTGTGCACAGTAAAATTGCTTTACAGGACTATCATTTTTGTTGCGACCTGTCAAGATATCTAGTTTCTTTCAACACCTTTCATCTACAGGTATGCACACTGTATACAGAGCATAACTTGAAAGGCAACAGAAAGCTTTCACTTGAACAGAAATGGTTCTGAGCCAACAGTATTAATTTATTACCACAGTTTCCATTTCTGTGACAGTTTTCATCAAAAGCTTTCCACTCTGTCCTTAAATGATTTTGGATTAGCTAAAATAGTTTTTGGCCGATTTGCCATTACCCTCTTTAACATAGAAAGGATTCCTGGATCAATGTGCTCTTTCTGTGTCTCTGCTCTGTCTTCTCTTACCCCCAGTCGGTCGAGGCAGATCACTGTTCATACTGAGCTTGGTTCTGCTGGAGGTTTTCCTCCCTGTTAAAGGGGAGTTTTTCTCTCCACTGTCGCTTCATGCTTGCTCAGTATGAGGGATTGCTGCAAAGCCATTGACAATGCAGACGACTGTCCACTGTGGCTCTACACTCTTTCAGGAGGAGTGAATGCTGCTTGTCAAGACTTGATGCAATCTGCTGGGTTTCCTTAGATAGGAAACTTTTTGGCCAATCTGTCTGAATGATATGACTGAAAATTTGACTTGCACTGACTGCCTTGAGATGACATGTGTTGTGAATTGGTGCTATATAAATAACATTTAATTGAATTAAATCTGTTCAGCTAAGGAAAATGTAGTTTCACAGACAGTTTAGCATGAATTTCATGTGGCTTTTTTTTAAAAATGAGGAGGTGAAATTTGCTGGTCTACAGTTATTCCACTGCACTGCTTCACTGCACAGATTTTCAGTGTGGTGACATGTTAAAACACAAACAGGAAAACCCCAGCTGACGAAGGCCTGTTATCAAAGGTATTAGCACAGGATGTCAACCGTATCTGGACAGGAAAAGAGAAAGTACAAAAACGGGCACATGGGCTTTTATTTCAAACAGAAATGTTGTTTTTTTTTTCCTGTGGGGTCACGGTACAAATTAGAATAATTATTTTGTTCAGTCTATCCGTCAAACTCATACACTGTTCTTTTTTTTTTTTGTAGTGTGTGCATGTGGGGGGATGGGTTTGTTTAGGAGTTCTGATGCTAAACTGCTCTGGTTTAGGATTTCTTTGGGGTGGGGGTCTGTACCTGGGAGCTGCATAATTCCCATGTGATGAATGAGACCACTGTTATCGCTTGATTGCCAGGCGCTACTCCCTGTTCCCTCTCGAGTCAGTGTGATTACCCATCTCCCATGAGGCTGCTGCCTTCCCAATCTGAGTAATAACCTCATCTGAACCACACACACACCCGCTTTCCAACATTGGTGAACACAAGCTATAATAATCCTAGAATTATTTTACGTTTGGGAAAGTTGCTAAACCACATCAGTAGCACATAGAAAACCATCTAAGGTGAGTTAAAACACACTGATGCGGCACTTGTTTTGATCAGCAAAACTGTCACGACATGCCGCATGTTGGAGTGGGTCGATGTATAATTTTCTTTATGATGAAAGAGGAGGGTGAATTCCAGAGCCGGCTGTGGAAGAGGTCGTTCCTACCCCACCGCCGCTTTAAAATTTGGTTTGAAGATGATAGCTGTTTTATCCGGGGGTGCCTTCCAGGTCATTTGCAGTAATTTTAGCAAAGTCTCACCTCCTCAATACGGTTCTCTCCCAGGTGCACATGTTCCTGTTTATTCATTAAATCTCATGCACACACACACACACACACACACACACACACACACACACACACACACACACACACACACACACACACACACACACCTCCTTGTTTAATGTGCATAGTGAGGATCGTGCTTTGCATAGACTTCCATTCATCTACAAGCCTTTCTGTGGGCTAACCCTGACCCTAGCCCTAACCTTTAGCAGTTTATATGTAACCTTAACCCCACCCTAAACCTAATTGACACCATAGTGCTAAACCGAACCCCTTGCCCAGAAAAAAAGTGAGGACCACAAAAGGTCCTCACTTTACGTTAAAGTCCTCACTTTACTAGTAAAATGAGCAAACCGTGTTGTCGCTCAGCTGCAAGTACAAGAACACACACACACAGCTCCATATTCAGAAAACAAGTCGTAAAAAACACCCGAAGTAAATGAGAGACCAGTCTGCTGCTTGCACTACATTTCTACATATAGAAAGCCCACGGTCTGAGCATCCAATTTTCCATATTTAAAGCAACACAACTTTTTCAGGTTTGGTTGTTTTATTCACCTTTTTCTCATCTAATAAAAGGGGAAAATAGCTTCTACAGCCAGTGTTTTGAACTTGAAACCTTCCTCTTTTAGTCAGAAATCTTTATTTTTTCATCTTTTTGCTTTAAAATCAAGAGGTGCACGGATTTTCTTTGGCAGTAGCAGCATATTTCCTGCATTTTGGCTTACAGACAGCTGTTGAAATATAAATGGAATAATAAAGCGGGAGTGAGAAGCAGCTTCGATTTACGAGAGTGGGAAATGGTTTTGATGGAAGCGTGCAGAGGAAGCAGATGTTACAAAGCTAAACATTGATCTTGGTTTGGGTGTGTCTCGAAAATGTGCACCATCCTTTGGAAACACAAGCAATCGGTTCAGATAAATGTAACATAATATTAATGACAAGCCTTGACAAGTGTGTATCCTGACACTGTGGATTTAAAGGAAAAATATATTTTAGAGCCCCCCCAAAAAATTAAAATGTAAAGTATAAGACATAAATAAATTGGCCTTGCTATGACAAAATGAAATCTTTAGCTGAGTCAGTGTGTCTGTGTGTCACTGTGCATGGGTGTAAACAAAAAAACATGTTTTTAAAGGGAATATGCTGAAATGGTGTCAATTCAATTTCATTTGATTTATTTATATAGGGCTAATTCACAACACATGTCATCTCAAGGCACTTTAAAAAAGTAAAATTTAATTAATGTTGAATCTGCAATGCAGAAATAAGGTGGAGTAATTACTGTTTCCAACTCCTGAGCAAGAATAGAAGCTATTGGCTGTTCTAAAAGTTGCAAGAAGTTGCTAGATAACGTCACGGCCTAATTTGCACGTTTGGTCATGTGATCCAGGCTGTAGACGTCAGAAATAACAACGGTGGGAAGACAAAAAAGAGAGTACAAAAGCGCAAAATAAATTTTAGTGCAATGACGGTGTAAGTGAAAAAAATTATAATTCTATGTACATCCTGCTTTGGGCTGGATCAGCATTAGCTTTGCACATGCTTGATTCATTTGCAATGTGGACACAGAGTGGAGTGGGTCTCTTCTCTGCTCTCTCTGCAGGCGGGGTTTGCTGCAGGCCAAGACAACTGTCTGTAGACTGACTACAGTTCTTGGGAAGTGGGAGCGGAGGGGGGGAGGACAAATTCTCAAGTAACAGAAAAAAGTCACTAAAGGAGTCAGGAAAGTGGGTAATATAGCAACAAAGTCGCAAAATTGGCATCAGTGGCACACTGCAAAAACGGAACTAAAAATAATTAAAGATTTTATTGAAAAGAGTGTATTTGTCCTTGATTTGAGCAGGTATATAAGATAATCTGCCAATGGAATGAGAATTTTGACCCTTAAGATAAGCTAATTAGATATACTGCACTTGAAATATTATGTGGTGTTATGCCAGAAGCTGTTTGAATATGCTTATTATTATTATTAATTATAATTTGGTATTATAATTTAAATAATAAGTCATTCAACTCAAAATTTAGCTATAACAAATATAGTTCAAATGGTGGTGATGCCAAAGCTGGAAGCTTGTAATGATTTGTACCACTAATGCAGTTATTAAGTAGCTGTTATGAATCTGGTCGGATTTTAACCGAAGAGGTTTATCCGGCAGACTATGAGAACCCCAATATAACTGCAATTAGAGTTTAAATCCTTATTCCTTATCACCAATCCAATGATAATGTCTCTGTGTTAATATCAGATGTTAACTCCGAGAGGAGGTTAGCTCTGAATTCTGAATAACCATGCAGCTGTGAATTGGAATGAACACGATTACTATTCCACAGTTGTTGTTTTATTAAACCAAAGCAATTCCCTGTTACAGTAATTCTCTGATTCAACAACCTTGGAATTCTACTCACTACTAAACTAAACATGCAAAATATGTGTGGAAATAAAAGTCAAAAGAAAATGGATTAAAATGAGAGGCAGATGAATCTTAGTTCAGCTCACGGTTGTTTAACACCACATTTAAGACGTCGGCATTTGACGTAGCAGCATTGACAGAAAGAACAGCTTTGAGAATCCCACTGGACGCTTTAATGTTCTAACAAGCTAGTTCAGCTGGGCGAGCTGCCGTTCAGCTACACGACACCCTCCCAAGATGGCGACTATGATGACGTAGGCTCTACAACCTTGCGTGATGCGTGAGGGGAGGTCCTAATGATGTAACCACGCTTACGCTAATGTGGGGCGGTGCCTCGGCCAGAGGGGTAGCGCTCGGCTGGCGAGTTTAAAGAAAGACCGCGAACTGAGTTCTAACAAAGAGATTGAACTGATAAGAAAGGGAGCAGAGATAGAACAGGGAAAGAGGAAAGAAAAAAAAAAAGGAAAAAGAATTCAAGAAGCGAATCCGCGGCGGAGTCCTTATGAACCACAAATCAACACAGCCAAAAATCATTTGTAAAAAGGGCATGCACGCACAAAGAAAGATATTCAACAGTTGAAAACACTCCGCCTTGGAGTAAAAAGTATTTAGCTAAGTTCCTACACCTGCCCAGGCACTTCTAAACACCCTGTGGGTGAAAAAGAAATCAAAGAAATAAAAGGGGGTACCCCTTTTCTTTGAGATGCCTCCGGGGCTGTTCCGGAGCGCTCCTAGTAACGCGGCTTCCTGAAGGCGTCTTGACGAACGCAGGATGCGGGCGGCAGCGGGACACGGGATGAGAAAGTTCCTCGTCTCTCTTTCTCTCCGGGCTTCCAGTCGCTTTGTTGGCCAAACAAAAGCGGGGTCCTCTTTAGATCACCTGGAGATGACGGCTCTCGGTATTTGATCAGAGGGAAATCAAAAGTACTTTTTTAAGTCGACCTCCTGTGTCCGCACAGGGAATAGTTTTGCTCCGGTAATCTTCGGACCAGCAAAGATTTATCGAGCACGTGGCGTGGGGGTTGGAAAACCCACGGAGTAAGGCAGCTACGTGTCTTCTCGAGATGGCTGAGTGCCAAAAGAAGGCAGAATGCCGTGTGCGGCTGTGTTTTATAGTTATCACCATAGCAACCTTATCTGGGTCGGCGGCCAGTTTGGGGTCGTGTTGCATGATGGGAGTTGGTGGCCATTTTGACCACCTTGCATCATGGGAAATGCAGTCCGTCATGTCCCGAACTAATGCAAGTTTGTCACGTCCTGACATGGCATAACAGTGGGAAATGAGTTGTTCCTATTGTAGGTGCAAAAATCTTATTCCATTGGCAGATCATTTTATTTACCTGCTCAAATCAAGAATAAATACACTAACTTCAAGAAAATTCTGATCACTTTTAGTTCCCTTTTTGCAGTGCAGTAATCACTTTTGTTCCAAATAGCATTTATGCAGGAGATGTAGAGGTCAGATTTCTCCTCATCCATCAAAAACAGTCTCCATTGAAAACCTTTTTTGTCCTAAGTAATGAAACAATTAGAAATTCCTAAATCGAAATGACAAGAAAGCTTACAAGCAGGTAGTGAACTGCCAGACCACGAAGTGTACACCTTTTGATTAAGTTTGTTTGCACAAATTCTATCAAGAAAGAAAATGATTTCTTTTACTTAGATTTTTACTTAATGTGTTTTTTGCTGGTGATGGTGATGTAAGCAGATTGTGTTAAATAAATAACTACACCCTCCAAATGATCCTATTGCAGGTTTACGTAGGAAATTTAGCTTCAACTTCAACACATTTAATTTCTGTGTTTGAGCCAAATGAAGGAGAGTATTTGACTACATCTGCTGTGTGGTTGTGTATGATATTGTAAACTCCCTTCGCTCCAACACATGTGTAGAATTAGCTTGAAGTGACTTTTTATGCCCATACAACATGTGGTTTTGGGGAAACTAACTGCAGATGGACTCAGAGTTTGAGAGCTGTGACAGACGGTGTCTTTGGAATAGCTACATGGCTGTTATGTAGGAAAACATGGTCTAGTTATCTGGAAAAAAGGGAGATTTGCACAAAAACTCAGTAGTATAAAGTAGGCTATTTTTTGTGGCTGGAAAAAGGTGGACTGCCTCCTCTGGGTTGATGGTCAGTCTCTGCCTCAAGCGGAGGAGTTAAGTCTTGTTCAAGACATTTTCAAGACTCGTCTTGTTCACGAGTGATGGTAGGATGGACAGATAGATTCGGGCTTCGCCAGCAGTGATGCAGGCGCTGCTCCAGTCAGTTGTGGCGGAGGAAGAGCTGAGCCAATAATCAAAGCTCTCAATTTACTGGCCTGTCTACTATCCGAGGGCCATGAGGTATAGGTCATGGCCGAAAAAAAAGAAATCCTCAATGGAGCTTTCTCTAGAGCAGGGGTGTCAAACATACGGCCCGCGGGCCAGTTCCGGTCCACCGAACAATTTAGTCCGGCCCAGTGGCTAAATGCATTATCATTATTCAACAAAAAAATTGTTTTATTTTATTTTTTCCCCAGTGTCTTGTCTGGCAATGTGGCAATAAGAATTGTTGTCTTAATGCCAAAAAGAGCTCATCAGATTTGACTTTCACAAGTGGAGCAGTACTGCTTTTGCCATAGTGCTCCGCTTGATTTATGAATGTGAATAGTTTTATTATGATTCATGCGGGGAATATCTCAAATGATATGGACACTACAATGGGAAAGTAGGAGAGGAAAGGAAGAACAAGAAGAACAAAAGAAAAGGTGAAAGATAGAGGAGATAAAAGGAAGAGATTGATAAAACAATTATTGAAAAAAACATGTACTTCGTTTAATTGAAAATCTGCAGTTCCTATATTGTCCACAAGGGGCGTGTTTTAATCAGCAGATGGTAGCACTGAGCTTCAGATGTGGAAAATTGATTTTAAATCATTTCTTAATTTTTATCTGTTTGATGTATTTTGTCATGCAGGACAGTGTTTTTAAGTTCCAAAAAATGTGAATAAATGTTTTTCAACATTGTACAATCACTAATAATATATTGTGTAAAAGTTAAATTCATTTAATATAAAAATCAACATTATCTATTTAATCTTGCAATGAGTTTACTTGTGTGGCCCTCATGAGATCAGATTAAGCTGTATGCGGCCCCTAAACCAAAATGAGTTTGACACCCCTGCTCTAGAGGGTAGCCGGGCTCAGCCTTAGAGATGGGGTGAGGGGCTCTGAGCTCAAAGTAGAGCTGCTGTGTCTTGGCATCGATAGGAGTCTGTTGTGGTGGTTTAGATTTATCATCAGGAGGCCCCCAGGGCCTCCCTTTGGGGATTTTCTGGGTACATCCCAGTGGGAGGAGATCATGTGGAAGACCCAGAACTTGCTGGATGGACAAGGGCTCAATCCGAATACCCTTATAGAGTAAGGACTCTTCAGCCAAAGCGGAAGTGCGTCAGCGGTTGCCATAAGTGCTGTCTGAGTAGGGCAGTCAGTAAGGAAGAAAGTAGGAAAAGGAACCTGTAAGCTTCCTTTCACAGCTAGTTTTGCCAAGGAACATCGCAACGTCCCTTACCGCCGCTAAGGAGCCTTAGAATAAAATTTAAAATTCTTCTTCTAACGTATAAAGCCCTTAATAATCAAGCTCCATCATATATCAGAGCTCTGATTACCCCGTATGTTCCTAACAGAGCACTTCGCTCTCAGACTGCAGGTCTGCTGGTGGTTCCTAGAGTCTCTAAAAGTAGAATGGGAGGCAGATCCTTTAGCTATCAGGCTCCTCTCCTGTGGAACCAACTCCCAGTTTTGGTCCGTGAGGCAGACACCCCGTCTACTTTTAAGACTAATCTTAAAACTTTCCTTTTTGACAAAGCTTATAGTTAGAGTGGCTCATGTTACCCTGAGCTACCTCTATAGTTATGCTGCTATAGGCTTAGGCTACTGGAGGACATCAGGGCCTATTTTTCTCACTCTACTGATTTCTACTGTTCTCCCGTTTTGCACTACATTGAAATGACTGTTGTCATTTCAGCTTTTAACTTTTTGCTCTCTCTCTTTTTTTCTTCATAGTAGGTACACCTGGTCTGGCGTTCTGTTAACTGTGAAATCATCCAAGGAAGACAGCTCACCCGCTATTACCATCTAATGTAGAACAGATTACTTGATCAATGTGTGCTTCTGTGCTTGTTTGTCTCTCTTGTTGTGTCTCTGCTCTGTCTTCTCTAACCCCCAGTCGGTTGAGACAGATGACCGTTCATATTGAGCCCGGTTCTGTTGGAGGTTCTTCCTTCCCGTTAATGGGGAGTTTTTCTTTCCGCTGTCGCTTCATGCATGCTCAGTATGAGGGATTGCTGCAAAGCCATGGACAATGCAGACGACTCTCCCTGTGGCTCTACGCTTCTCCAGGAGTGAATGCTGCTTGCCGGGACTTTGAAGCAATCAACTGGTTCCCTTATATAGGAAATTTTTTGACCAATCTATATAATATGATTGAATTTGACTTTGGAAAGTGCCTTGAGATGACATGTTTCATGAATTGGCGCTATATAAATAAAATTGAATTGAATTGAAAAATTAAGGTATCCCACAATCCTTTGCATGACATAACATATAAGCAAAGACCACCTTATGGAAATAAACAAATATGTCCAGAGAGCAGAGAGCGTACATTTTGTAGTTCATTTTTGGAAGGTTGTAGGCCTGGATTTGACTCGCATGATCGATGTGCATTGCCGTCACGTAAAGACATCAGCGTTAAAGGCTTCCAAATTCGGCACAGCAGTCCGAAGCTCCTTCCCCCCCCACGATAGAGTTCTTACTGTTGACCTCATGAAAGGTCAAGGAAAAGGAGCTGGAAGCTATTATCAAGGGTCTTCAGATGCAGCCTACATATCATGTCTGGCCTGGGAACACCTTGATGTCTGGGTTTCCTCTGCTGGACCTGGAGCCCCCGCGTCCCGATCTTTGATAAGCAGAAAATAATGGACGGATGGATGGAGGGATGGATAGATGTTCTCATGGCACAGTTTTGGGTAGGAACATGTTAATGCATGCCTGTGCGCATGAGAGTTTTAATGTTGGTCAAAACCAGAGCAGAGGTTCAAATGTCCGCCTTAACACCTTGCCTCAATTTTAGCATTCCTTATTCCAATTTTTCTCACAAGTGATCATTTTCCACTTTGTTAACTTACAGGTAAGCAGGATTCACTCCTCTATGGCTTTCTTGTTTTGTCGGTCTCCAAGCCGCTGCCTTGTGACATTTCTCCTGACTGGATAAACTGCCATGCAAACTTCATGTCATGAACTCCAACTCAAGCTGGAGACTTTTATAGCACCATTTTCCTCTTTGGTTGACATACAGTGATGTTTTGATGTCTGAGATCGGTGTAGATGCTTTTATGCATGATTGTATATAAATACAGGCTTTTAAACTTTTTTTAACACATGGATAAATATGAGGTCACTATTGTAAAACAGGAAAGCTTCAAAAGCTGTAAACCAAGTTACTACTAAAATAGTTACATGATTGACTCACAATCTTGACCAACAGTGGACCACTTGATTTTTAGTATTGGAAATGAACTCCTGGTAAATGGCTGCTAAAGGCTTTAATTTTAGACTTGGCCCTTCCTGCACAATCATCAGCGTCAAAAACAATAGTTTTAAAAAATATTCATGTTTAAAGTAGGAAGAATATTGCTTCGCTTGCCTTGGAGCTCTCATAAAGACAAATATATAGGAACACAGACATGTTTGAGCCGTTTGGTTCTTTTTTGCATATTTTATATTTAGATTTGAGTTATTCTCTTCAGCCCACATGTTCAGTAAATTGCTCACAAGTAGACAAAGAGAAAGTCAAGAAATGCAAGTCCATCTTAAAAAAAAAAAATCTGAATATTGTGAATAAGTTGTTTTATGTCACTCATTTCAGAAACTGAAACTCAAATATAGATTCATTACACATTGTGTAATAATTGAAGCCTTTATTTTTTGTAAGATGACTATAGCTTACAGATAATAAGAACCCAATATTCAGTTTCTCAGCAAATGACATGAATTACTGTATCAAAGCAGCCTGGCCTGGAGATGACCACACTGTGGTTCTGTTGAGGTGTAATGGAGCCCAGGCTGCTTTGATAGCTGCCTTCAGGTCTGGTGTCTCATCTTCCTCTTGACAACAGCCCATAGATTCCTTATGGAGTTCAGGTCAGACCAGTTTGCTGGCCAATCAAGCAGAGTAACACCACTTTTAGTAGTTTTACTGCACTGTATTTTTACCTTTTACTTAAGTCATTTTATTACTCAGTTATCGATACTTTTACTTGAGGTATATTTCTGGCTACTCTACCTATTGTGAGTAACTTCATGAATCAAGAACATACTTGTTTTGAACAAAAATGCACCAAAGAGACAAAAACTTAGTGTTTGTGTTAAAGTGGGACTTCTTATTTGTACACAAGCTTAGTTATTTTAATGTTATTTTCTATTTGCTGGGCTCATTGACCCATTTGGAGGTCAAATACGCATACAGTGAACAGCAGATGTCATTGGAAGTACTTTGTGCTGTTCTAACATACTGTATATACATTAACTGTTGTAAGTGTTGCTTTCAAGTTCAATGTTGGAAAATATTTAGAAAATTGTTTCTTTTGTCTTTAGTGCATCTTTTTTTCTTTAAAATACCAGAATTTGCACTAACCTTATATTTTTGTCTGTCTTACTTCAACATGTTTTACTCAAGTAAAAACATGTTGAAGTAGAGCTACTCTTACTTGAGTTCTTACTCGGCTACCCACCTCTGCATTAGAGCTTAGTTACAAGAAATAAAGACGTGGAATATTTCACTCAATTGCAGTGATTCTGTAAATGAGTTTCATTTTCTCAACTGAGTGACAAAAAACACAACTTTCTCAGTTCACTGACATTCAAATGTGTTTAGACTTACTTATAGTGAGGATTAGAGCCTGCTGCTAAGTTGACATTAGAGCAGTTTCATGTTTTCCCCATTTTAACGTTTTTTTTTAGTGATATCGCCTGTTTGGGATATACACAAGAAAAGCAAAGCCTCTGGTGTCCATGTCAGTCTAATGAAGAGATATGAGTCTATGGAGCAGATAAAAGCCATGTTAAAATAATACCGCACATTGACTCAGTTGTTGAAGAACAATAAGTCAGTGTTTAATTATTGCACAGCTGGATGCAGGTTTAATTATAAGTGCTGTCAAAGAGAAAGAGGAGCAGCATGATTAGTCATAGAGTGGCTCCGAAAGTTTTTCTTTTACAGTTGCTATTCTGTGAGAACATAAGCCTTAGAAACTGTATCTTAAACCACATGTTTCATGTTTTGTGACACCATCCTCCATTCAGTGTGAACACCTGGAGAAAACATGTGTTGTGTTCGCCGACTCCTCCAGGAGAAAATGAAAAGGAGGCAAAAGAATTATGGTAAATAATCATGTTTGCTGCCTTTTAATATACTTTCACACAGGTTCAAAGGGACTTGTTTAACTGCACAGCTTGCACAGACGCAGCAGTTGTGTATCAAAGAGCCGCGGTTCCCAACAAGGTTTAGATTTCCTCCTTTCCAAGCCTTTAAATTAAGCCCACTGCAGCCATCACTTGCACTGGTCTGTGTAATTGCTTTGGTCTGATTTAGCCGGTTTGTCAAGGAGGTATATTTCAGTCACAAGAAGGAGATGCGAAGAACAAAAAGCACTAAACAGATGCTTGGAGCAGTCCCACAGTGACCTTAACAGTTACTGGCATCCAGAGGAAAGATTTACCAAAAGGTTCAAAGAAATCCTTCTTATTGCAGTTGCATAATTTTACACTAAATATGTTTGTTTTAGTTAAAGCTTTAATTTGAGTAAGATTGTCCCCCCCCCCCCATAAAAATCTGCAGTACCACACTTATCAGCAACCCTGCTGCCAATACTTTGTTCAGCCTTTGTTTACCAGCAGATCTCCACTTTGTTTGCTCAAGTCGTGTGAAATGTGGGAAGACAGAGGGATCTTTGGTTTCCTGCATGTTTTGGGTGCCTCCACATCTGCTCCAGCGCAGATGATTCAAGCGGCTGGCCTCCTAATCACGTCATCAGGTTCTGCAGAAGCCAGCTGACTGCTCATTCATTTCATCCGGGTGTGTTGGATCTGGGACACATCTAAAACGTGTAGGACGTCGGCTCTTGAGGACTGGAGTAGGCGGTAGATTCCCGAATGTTCTCTGATACTCTACTCTCCTCACCCCAAAGGTTTTTTTATTTTTAGTGCCATAAGCCATATTTTGAATCAAAATCCTGGTGAAAGGCATAATTTCAATTTTTAGGTTTCTGACAGAAGAACGGTTATTTTATTTTTATTACTATTAATTTAGGTTTCCAAAGCCTTTAGAAGAGAGAAATGCCCACAGCATTATGGATCCTTCAGTACTGCTCACTTGGTGTGATAACTAAATAAAAATGAGCCTCTTTTCTCACATTTCCAGTTGATTTAAACTTATTAATTACTGCTTTGGTTGTAGATGCTCTTGTAAGCAAATATTACCTGACTTATAAAGATCAGCACGCAGCTATGTTACTTTAATGATATATTTCCTAATTTGGTAAGTTGCTAAGAGAAACAGGGCTCAGTGACAAATTTATATTTCAGGGAATCACGAAGTGATGGATTACTAGTTAATGAGCAACTTAAATGGTTAAGTACACATTTAATTAATGCTTCATTAACATTTATTTTATAGAAAAGATGCCATTACGTGTGCGGCTTAAAATTATGTTAAAGACACATTTCTTACCATTGGACACCTTCACCCCTCATTCCCGAATAGATGTTTGCATTTCTGTACATTTCTTTTTGAGACATTATGCTGCTGCAATAAAAGATTAAGTTATCTTAGGTGTCTTTACAGATCTTTTACAGTCAGGTTATATTAAAGCTGAATGTCTTCTGCCCTGAAACCTGTGCCCTCATTTAAAGCCTGTTTTGCAACAGACCATCAGAAAAGTCTATAAGCCCAATTAAATCCTGAAGAGAAATGGAGAGCGTCATCCCAATCTCTTAGATGTTTGGGCTATTCACTGGCTCGTCCCCAACTCTTGAAAAATTACCTCCGACACCAACAGAATGCCTTGTGTCTTAGTAAAGGTTTGTGTTTTCTGCTGTCACTGGTATTTGAACAGAAAAGTTTCATCAGAAATAAAACGCTGTTTATCAATAATTCATGGTCACCATGTAAACCAGTCCAACAAACACACCTTGTTTATTTTTTGGGCAAGTCATGGACTGAGTGTCCACAGTTGCACAGAGACTAAACGTTGACGCTTAAATTTCCAGGTGTCTAATATGCATATAATTGTGCATTTTACCCACAAAAATAAAGCTTTTGGTCTCTGTGCATTCCTTTTAAATGTTAAGATATCAATGGGGATTGATCCTCAAAGGGGGAGATTTTGGTTTCTGTCCCTTCCCTTGTAGAAAACATTCTTAGGTGTCTGAAAAGAATAATATGTTACACTTGATGTTGTCTTTGTGCCGTCTTCCAAATGAAAGCATCCCTGGGTAACAACATCCCAGAACATGTGAGGTATGGTTGCATTATTGATGTCACTAACCAGATTTCGCAGCGTCTCACCCGCTTAGATTTCAGATGGTAAACTTTAACTTCACAGTGCAAACTATTTTTCCTGTCCTAATTGGACGCACTAGAATAGAATTGAATAAATCTTTATTGTCCACCAGCGTGGAATATTGTCTTTGGCTCAGCAACATACAAGACGAACTGACAAGAATTTTAAAAAGGATCACTGGGTGCACTGAAAAACTTTAATGGAGCAGTTTTGTGTTTCATTGCAGCATCTGTGAAAGAGCTGATGAAGAGCTGCTGTGAGAATGGGGAGAAATGGGCTTCAGCTAATGGCCACTGCAGCAACATGGAGCCGCCCACGGAAGATAGGCGCACCATTTGCTGGTGAGCTCGTTATGTAACATTCATGCCTCGAACCTAGAAACAAGGTGATGTAAAGAAAAACAAAGCGCTTTACTGCAGCACTGTGTTACTATGCCACTAACTTTGAATTTAGCTTAGCTTTGATTAACATTTCTCCTAATTTAACACCTAGAAACCTGAAACCGCGGGTCATTTAACTCCCAGGCAGCCCTCATGAGGGTAGTTTCTGCTCCCCTAGGGCCACAGTTACAGTCTAGAAATGTCTGCAGTCGTTTTTCATCTGTGCCTCTCCCTATCAGGACCGCCCAACAACAGTGCTGTCTCGGCTCTTTGAAAGAACGCCAGTGCTTGGCAGGAATTAAGGCAGCCAGAGCAGGAAGTTTCTGTGGAGAGGACACCAGCAGTAAATGTGGAACGGATTCCTACAAGGCGAGTATCCAGGAGCAGGTACCACAGCTAGAAAATAAACACCACAAATCCCTTAATTGACCTCTAAAATAATGAGACACGCAACCCTTGTTGCAGTAGTACATTCAATGTCTTCAGCATTTGTTGACATAGCTCTTAACTTCATATTCTCTTCAAGGTCATAACTGATACTTGCAGGACAGCTGCAAGAATCTTTTAGCTTTAATGTTATGCTTTCTACATTAATTCAAGATTCAAAGCTCCAAACCTTTTCAGCCTCATTTTTCAAGCAGTGCTACAGCATTCGGGACATTCTGTATGATCCAAAGAAAATGAATCAGTGGCAAAGCGGCATTTCACTGCTTGTTTTACATCTGGAAAAACCTAGATCCACGTTTTTTCCCCCACACTACAACCACGTACCTAAAAATTTATTTCAATGAGATTTTAAGTGACTGAAGTCACCAAATTAGAAACTAGAGTCCATATGCCTGTCTCCAGTGGTCATTGGTCGAGAGTTTAATTCAGGTCAGTTTATTCATATAGCACCAAGTCACAGCGCATCGTCTCAAGACACTTTACAAAGTCAATTATACAGACATGTGGGTTAAAAAATTTTCTTTGTGAAGAAACCCAGCAGATTGCATAGAGTCATCGACTCTATCCCGGATGAGCATGTAGTGACAATGGACTTAAGATTGTGGACTTTGCCGTAGCTCCTCATACCAAACATGCACGTGGCGACAGTGGGGAAAAAAAGGACGAAACACAAAGCAGAACCAGGCTCACTGAACGGCAATCTGACATGACCGACGATGGAGCATACACACAAGAAGAGCACAGGAGCACTGATCCAGCAGTACTTTCTATGTGGGAGAAGAGTAAAACAACAATGGCAGCAGTAACTCCTTTAGAGGAGGTGGGGTACACCCTGGAACAAGTTGCCAGTCCATCACAGCAAAACAGAGACACAGGACAAACAACCTTGCACGCACACACCTAAGAACAATTTGAAGAGACAATTTAACCGAACAGTCATGTTTTTGGACTTGGAGAGGAAGCCGGAGTACCCACACAGCACCCACATGCAAGGGAAGGACATTCAAACCCAGAATTCCCAAGAATAGCAGCTTCAAACCTTTGGCACCAAACCCAGAATAAAGACCACTGGTGCAATTTCAAATCTGATCTATGAAGGTATAGAAAAACAGGTTATGTTTTAAGGGATTTTTTTTAAAGTTGACAAAGTTTATTGTCAGAAATATTCCATGTCATTAACATTTTTCAGGTTGTTGAATTTAGCGCACAGTAGAATCACATATTGGGGGAAAAGGGCATGTAAGCAAGAGAATATGTAGAAATAATCTGCAGGTAGCCATAAATGCCATGTTATGCATTGTGCCTTGTTAGCTGGGGGGGGGGGGGGGGCAATCAAGTTCAATTTAGGTAAAGAGAACATAAACACCCACCTTCAAAAAGATCTGAGCAATTAGCAACATTTAGATGAACATAGCAGGTACAAAAGGAAACACTTTGCTACTGCAGGAAGGTTCCTAGTGAAGCCAAATGACAGAGAAGCTGGGTAAAATGATTGCTGCATCAGCTGTAAAGTATATTTACAGGCAGATTGAAAACTGTTTGTCAGATAACCTGGTTTTATGCCTTTATTTACCCATCTCACCACTTAAAACATTATCTGTCAGGAACTTACTGAGAATTTAAGTCTCAATAATTGATTTTAGCAGTCAGGGTTTTAGATTTCTTTTATTCAAAAAGACTGGAATAATAAAATGTAGAGTGCAACATTAGGTTTTATCTGTAGGCAGGCAGGTTGGCACTTTAAGATAGAGGGTTTAATAAAACCATGGCCCTGAAATAAAATATTGAGCAATATTTATTAATGTCACTTGAGAGGCATAAAGGCCAACCCCGGATTACAGTTCAAAACATCAAGTGGAAGCAGGAAATCCATGATGAAAAGCTACAGTCACAATAAACACAATCTGCCAAGGGATGACAGAAAACCGGTACCGCTGTGGCTGACCGCTCGCAGCCCAGAATTGTATTATTGCCATGAAAAGATGCTTATTTAAGAAAAAGTGATGCTTGGTTGCATAATTTTACAACCCTGACCATGTGTAGTCTGCCAAGGGGTTTCTGCATCTAGACACAGAGTCAACGCGGGCGTGTGTCATGTTTAGAGGCAAACCTCTGACCTACAGAGATTCACCAGGAGAATTTTACTGAATAAAGTTGGGTTCTGTATGGGTCGGTCCAAGAGAGATCCCTTCTGAGCTGGGGGAAAGAGCCTCTGCAGAAAGAGGTGAGAGGATTAAAAGGGGATCACTGAGCTGAAAGGCTACAGCTTACTTGTCTGAGGTGAGAGGGGAAAATGCCTGGATCCAAGGTGAGCACTTCAGTAGAAGAGGTCCTCTGTAGAGCAGAGTTGGAGGGCAGACAGCTTTTGCTGGGGACGGAGCCAGAGGTTGAAGACAGAGCTGGAGCTCAGAGGTGGCCAACCGCTTGGACGGATCGGCAGAATATTTCCAAGTAGTTGAAAAAGAAGGAACGGCAGCAGAATCCAGTCAGGAACTCCTGGGAGATTCTGAGTAAAACCCTTAAAGCTGGCAAAGAGTTGATGTTAGCTTGGCAGTAGAAAATTCAAGGAGAAGCGCGGAATAACGAGAGGCACAGACGATGACGCTCAGGCATGTGCCTGACCTGCAGCCAGCTCCTCCTAAGCTCCAGTAGATGAGGCGAGATTGATTGCAGGTGCGGCACAGCGCTGCACAGCTCCACCCTCCAGGAAAACCCTGCATCTCCAGGGCAGAGGAGAAACAACAACCGGACACAGAACCCTGACACCATCATGTCATTAAAGGAAGGTTTTCTAATCCTGTAATATTACAGACCTCCGCTTTTAATGTTTCAGTTTAAATATTTTCTGATTCATTTATGTTTAAAGCAGTGCCATCTAAAAACTCTGAACGCTGCACGATTAAAGCCTGTCCTCTTTGAACTGCAGGAGTGCTGCAGTTGCTGCTTTCTCGGGCTTCGGGTCCACAGAGCCGGCCAGCGCTGCGAAGCCCACCGGCACCTGGGTTTCCACTGCCAGCACGTCTTTGTAAACTGCTGCGAGCAGGCTGAGGGGAAACAAATTATTAGGGACAGACCTACTCTGGACCCAACTCTGCTTCTTATAAAAGGTAACGTATGCAGACACACCCACTATTGCACAAATCTTGACTGCTATCGAAAATACGCGTTGGCGATTGATGGGACGTATTCGTAAAAACTAGTGAACTGACTTCCAAATGGTTGTTAAAGGAAACACTGTAGCGAAATCCCTTCACCGCAGTGCACCTAATAGCCTCCCTCACACCACGTGCTGTAATTCTTAGAGATCCAGAGTCTGCCTGCCTGCTGGGCCCTGTTTTCAGCGCTTTTCCAGTAACCCACTGCATTTTGTTGGAAGCTGTACAGCAGTAATTTGGGTTGGCTCGAACGGGCTGAAAACGTTGGCTCATCTCATATTCAGAGTGAAACTTTTTTTTTTTTTTTTTTCTGAGAATTTTCTGCCTTGTGGTCAAGGGTGATAAGGGATGTTTCATTGGGAGGATAGTTAAGATTCATTACTCATACCAAAAGGTTTTGCTCACCCAGGAGCAAGTTGATGTATGAAAGAATCAGAAACAGAGCAACGGGTTTTTGGTGCAAACGCCTCTCTTTGTTGCAGAAGAATGTGCAGAATTGAATGTGAATGGTTTGCTCAGTCTTATAAAAAAAAAAAGAGTAGCATGTCAAATGGAGCAAATTTACATAGTGCTTTTCTGGTCATGCTGGCCATTCAAAGTGCTTCACACTTCATATACCGATATGCAGATCAGCAGGCAACTTAGGGTTAAATGCCTTGCCATGAGGCACTTTCATATGTGACGGGAGGAAACTGGAATCCAACTCTACCCACTGGGTCACAGTCTACTCACAAAAACTAAAAATTAAAACTAAAACTCCCCATATCTCTGTTTTACACAGTATAATGTAATTAAATTAGTATCATGTTATGCTTAAGAATATTTTTCGGACAGATCGAAGGAAAACATACAGTAGAAAAAAGTTTGAGATTCACAAGGCGGGACCTGCGATTGGAGTCAGTTCAGCAGGAGCCACCCCACACACAGAGATAAACTAGGGTATGGGCCGCAAAGGTCACTCGTTGTGTTAAACCACCCCTGAACCAAAGACACCGTCAGAAACCTCCTCCCTTAGCATCCGTCAGCTCATCTGATTTACTGGATCCCCTGCCTCTTATCTGCCTTGTCTCTCCATCTCCCCACGACAGAGATTCTTCATGGGGTTCAGGTCAGACCAATCTGCTGGCCATTCAAGCAACGTGATATCAGATCATTTATTTAACCTTTTATTTAACCAGGAAGTCCTCAATGACATTAAAAATCAGTTTTTCAAGGAAGACCGGGATGCAGGTATTGGTGCTTCTGGTGATGTGGACAGGTACCGGGTTCTGATGGAATCAGCATCCCCATAAAGCTTGTCAGCAGAGGGAACCATATGGTGCTCTAATATTTCCTTTGCTAACTTTGGAGCTGATAAAGCACAAGTGGACCAACACCAGCAGCTGACATGGCTCCACAGATCATTACTGACCACGGCAACTTCACTCCGGTCCTCAGCCAGCCTGGATTCTGTGCCTCCTCACTCTTCCTTCAGACACTGTGATCTCGATTTCCAAGAGAAATGAAAAATTGACTTTGGAGCCAGTCTAAGTCTAGGCTTCTTCTTCTCCTTAGCTATGTACGCAACCTGGGATTCCTTAAGACCTCAGTAGAGCCATCGGCTGATCCTCCCCTCTGCAACACTGCATTAAGGGAGGAATTCATGCAAAACAAGCCTCAAGCACTTGAACTGCAAAGTGCATGAGGATACTTTTCAGTAGGCCGACAATTCTGTTTTAAAAACCCCCCTTTTTTCATTGCTTATGTGTGATTTAATTTTTTTTTTTTTTGAGAAACTTTAATTTTAGCTTTTCAAAATCAACAGAAATAAACACTTGGAATGCATCACTCTGTACAATGACTCTTATACATTATATAGCATTTTCTTTGTGAATTAAAGTACTGAAATAAGACCTTTACTCAGCAGCACCTGTACGTGTTACGAGAGGCCACTCACACAACAATTATCCTTATGCTTTAGTAACAGACAGCCCATATCCTAAAGAGGCCTTCGCCATCGGCGAGGAGCGGGATGGCGAGAATGCCGTCGAGGGACCTGTTGAGGACATGGATGAGTGCCTGATATATGACGGCAAGATCTGCCACCACAGATGCATCAACACGCCCGGCTCTTTCCGCTGCGAGTGCGACCCCGGCTACGTGCTGCAGGAGGACACTTACACTTGTGCAGAGGGTAAGGTGAAGGCCGCGGGTCGTCGTTTGTCTCCCTGACATTTTTCCAGGGGCGCGAACAAACACAGGGGGAGCAGCCTTCCGTGCCGCTCACTCTTTAAAGTGGGCTTCATGGCCTGCGGGCATGTCATAAAGACCTCATATGTTATTGTGGGGGGGGGGGGGGGGGGGGGGGGTTCTGACCTGTTTGATTTCCTTCCTTTCTACAAGGCCTAATGACGATCATTCTATTTTTATACTTCCATCCTGTTCCTGGATCATAGTCACTCACATATTTTCTGCTGTCAAAAGGCATTTCAACACTGTTTCTTTTTTTCTTCTTCTTCTTCTCGTTTTTGTTCTCACTTCTCGTTCAAGCCAAAAAAATAAAAAAAATCTGAGCGTCTGCTCAGATCAACAGTTAAGAGGTATTTTCAGCTACTTTGCAACGGAGCAAACCTTAATCAGCAGCACAAGCCTGTTTCAACAGGATACTAATGCCAGAGCGCTCAGCAAATTACAGTGAGGTACGGGCTTCACTAACAAACCCAGATGGATGTCTGAAGACTTCCCCCCCCCCCCGTCTCACCTCCACTGGTGTGACAACTTTCATCTGTAGCCACTTTTATCACATTATTGGATTTCAGCGCAGGTATTTGGCCAGTCTGTAACTAAGACTGCAGTAGAGGACAGAGGGGTGGGAATGCTGATTACAGTGAAGTTCATTCCTCCTGTTCGCTCTTTACTCCTGTTTGTGCAGAGACGACGGACGAGGAGAACAGACTGAGTGCCGTTTATCGAGCAGCAGTGGAAACCACCTCCCCACTTCCGCCGCCCACCCAGCCTTCTGTCTCACTCAACCCCTGTGAAGGTTAGACGTTTGGTTTGATTACAGAAAGCTCACAATAAGCTCTTTTTTTGTTATTTTGTAACTAATTAAATATGTTCAGCCGAGAAGTCTGCACAGGTTTCCATAAAATGATTCTTTGCACAAAGTGTAAAGAACAAGCTGCAAAGCAGAAGTATTTATTTAACTCTGTTGCACTTTGTCTTATTGCAACCACTACTTTGCCTTTTAATTGGGATTTTATGATAGACCAACACAAAGTAATGCGTACATATAAAGTGAAAGTTACGGGATTCTCAAAATGTTTTACTAATAAAGATCTAAAAAAAAAAAAACTTCTGTACATTTTAATTGAGCCTTCCTACACGTTCACAGACTGATGTTTTTGTTTTTCCGAAATAGCTCCAGCTCAGTCAGATTAGACAGAGAGCTTGACTGAAACTTTTTTTAAGAGTTTCCACATATTCTCAATTGAATCTAGGTCTGGACTTTGACTGGGCCATTCTAACTCTCACTCTAGCTGTAGAGGTCAACTACTGCCTTAGACGCAGGTCTTTTGCAGCCTCTAACTGGATTTCCGTGTATTTAGTTGTCTTTCCATCAACCCTGTCCCTGCTAAAGAAAAGCATGCCCAGGACAAGATGCTGTCAGCACCATGTTTCACCATGGGAATGGTCAGTGAGAGGTGCAGCATTTGTTCGTTTACCACACGAATGCTTTTTGCATGCGATTAAAAAGTTATTTAGAAAAAAGTTAGAATCTCATCTTTGTCTAAATGGTTTGCTGCAAACTTCAAACTGGAGTTTTGTTACTTTGTTGTATTAATGGTTTTCTACAAGAAAGTTTTTTTGGAGTGTTTGGCAAATAATTGTAATTTTGACTGATTCTTCCACCTAAGCTATGGATTTCTGCAGCTCCTCCAGGGCTATTTCTCCGCTGCATCTCTGATTAATGCTCTTCTCATCTAGTCTTGTCAGTTTAGGTTTACAGGCATATCCTGCTGGGCCTGCAGTTGTGCTAAACTGCTTTAATTGACAGATTATTAATTGAACAGAGCTCTGTGAATATGGTTTGATGACCTAACCCTGGGTTGTTTTATAAAACAGATCGTCATTCCTGACATGCCAGACATGTTCCTTGGTGTTCATGATTCTCTAGTTCACAAATCTTTGAGACATAGTTGATAATATGAGGGCTTTTGAAGGCAGTTGCACTTTATTTAGGAGTATCACGTGGAAGAGGATTGAATCCAAGTGTATGCCGAAATTTTAAATCATACATACTTTGTGTTGGTCATTCACAAAAGAATACCATTAGAATATAGTGAAGTTTGTGGTTGTACTGTGACAAATGTTAAAATGTTTCAAGGGGAAATATATATGTATATGTATGTATGTATGTATGTATGTATGTATGTATGTATGTATGTATGTATGTATGTAATGTCCCAGCAAAGTTCTCCTCTGTTTGTTGTAAAAACTCTAGTGTAAAGCAATTATCCAAAATATTTCAATATTTTTCAGGAAGCAGAATCTGTGAGCAACAGTGCACCCCGGTGGGGGGAAGGCCACAGTGCTCTTGTTTCTTAGGATTCTCCCTCAGAGCGGACGGACATTCATGTGAGGGTAAGCAGCTTCAATGGTTTGAAATAAGGCATAAAGTGTTATCATTTGGAAATTCGTGTTGAGAGAAGTGAACAAAAAACTCTGGAAATTATCCCACACCCCAGATTCTCTTTTCAAGCTAGAGGGATTTTGTTTCAAGTTGAGGAAGCTGGGGAAGCTTTCCTGCAGAGACTGCCTGACCCTGATTTGTCTCTCTCACTCATCAGTGCCTGTAGATTTGCAGAGGAGCTACAGCTCTGATCTCCAGCGGGAGACGTTACCATGTTGTTCCTGAACTGAGTCTATAATGGATGGATTGATCCTATTTTACAGGCAAAGTCTATTTCAGCAGCTTCATACCATAGAAAACCATTATATTTCACTCAAAATGGTGGCGGAAAGGGACCAATCATCTCTTGAACACTGAGCTATGTGTATATATGGAAATATACATTCATACTCAGAAGTGTACTTGCATTTCCTTAGGATTTGATATACAATAATTGCTTTTTACACTTTCCAGTAGGCCGACAATTCTGTTTTAAAAAACCCCATCCATCTGGGTTTTCAGTCCAAAACATTGACTTTACTGTCCTTAGGCCCCATCGTAATTAATTGGGCGTTAAGCTTTTTTTTTTCTGGCTAATGTCTTGAGATGTTGCTTCAACATAGTGGATCATCTAAATGTGAATACGTCTGAATACAAGTTTTCCCAGAAACAAACGCCACATGAGTGCCTCAGTTTTTCCCACATACGAATATGTAGCATGTTTTTTTCTCTCTCTGTCTCTCTCTCTCTCTCTGTCTCTCTCTCTGTCTCTCTCTCGTTTTCCCCCCTGCTTCCCACAGCACCTGCCACGCAAAGCCATCAAACAGTTGTGTGCAGCAGCATCACCCAAGGAAGATCTATGTCCAGCAGCGCCGCTCTGTTCGACAACAGTGTTATGGGACATTTCCTAACAGTTTAAAGGCAGCCACAAGCACGTGTCAATGAATTGACTTTTTTAATTTGCAAGCCAGGAGACAGTGAGGCCATTTCTGCCATTGCTTCTTGGCAGATAGAATGCAATGCCAATTAAATCGGATGTTTGTTGTTGAGGATCTGGGGTCCAGTGACAACTCACTAGTGTGTCTTTGTTGTTGTCTGTCGTTCCAAAGAAGGTATAAAAATATAGATTGATAAAAAAACACTTCTCATCTTGTTAAACAGATGGCTGTCTCAGTTCAATCACCTTATTGTTCCATCATTATAATCCCCCTTCTAGAGATTCTAATTTTCCGTGGTACATGTTATGGCAGGGGTGTGGGTGGAATGTACGAATGAATAATCTAAATTTCAGTTTATTTCAGTCGGAAAACTGGTTTCCAATTATATACTTTTCACAAGTACTAACTCCCTATTGAATTAATTATATTCGGACTCAGAGGTTCTGCTCTGTTTCCATATGATCTTCTTTCATCGTGATCTCATCTGTTTTGTTTAGCGCACCAGTCCCAACCAACACTTGAGACGGCCACCCCTGCCTGGTGTTCTCAGGCTTGTTAGCTTTCCCTCCAAACGCAACAACGGCCATCAAGAGCCGAGCCTTTCTCTTTTAGTTTCTCTTTTAGTTTCCCCGGACCAAAGGACAGGTGTTCAGACATTAAGCTCTTTGTCCCTGGGTCCATATACAAACTAATCTTGCTATTTATGTTGCTTTTTAAGTAATGGCTTCCTTCTCTCTGAGTGGCCTTTTAGCTAACTTAGCCCCTGTCTTTTTGAAAGCCCCAGGCTTTGTATTACCCCGGTAAACGAAAGAAATTCTCTACAGATTTCTCTCTTTATTCAGAGTTGGCAAATTGATAAAATTATGGCTAATCGTATCTCACCTAAAACAGGAACATTTTGTCTGATTGTTGGATTCTCACAGTCATGTCTGACTGTGAGGAAAAAAACACGATTCATATTTATGCACTGTATCTAAACATCTGGGTTCAACTGTGCAAGAGATAAGTCATAACTAGGAGAATTTGTGAGGTAGGTACTTGGGGTGGGGTGGGGGGAAGACATGTTTAAAGTTTGCCGCCATTTAGGGGATTGATTGTCTAATCAGAGTAATCCTAAATCTTTGGAAAACATGCAAATGTCTATATGTACTGGAGAACTGATGTGTATAACCCTGAACACACCATCCCCAACGTAAAACACTCAAGCAACCTTGGAAGAGAGCTTGTTAAAGGCAGCAAATGACTTGAGACTGGGGCGAAGGTTCACCCTGCAGCAGGACAATGACCTAAAACGTGTGGCCACAGATTTGATAGACAGTTTTCAATCGAAGCATGTCAATTTGTTAGAGGAGATCAGAAATAGTCATCCATACATTGTGATAAGTTGTCCTAGTAACCATCATTTTCCACTCAGAATGATGGTGGAAAGAAACCAATCATCTCCTGAACGCTGAGGCGTCTGCCCAAGCTGTCTCTCAGGGGGGGAAACTTATAAGACTTAAAGCCATAACCACGAGTCTATTTGCTGCTTCACATCAGCAGGCTGGTGAAGGTGACAGAGCATGGTTCAGAGTGGTGACAAATGTCTTATGGTTACGAGTGTTGTTCTCCGTCTCTTTGTCTTTCATTTCTCAGCTGAAGGAGGCTCAGACTTGTCCATTTAATCTGTTTCCAAAATGCCGACTGTCACATTCAGATCACACAGTTGTTCGATGTTTATTCTGCATCTCCTTGTCGGCTTCCTCTAAATCATTTCGCATCGTCCTTGCGTCGCCTTGTCATTGTTTGTATTCTGACGCCTTGTCTTGATTCCTCTCTGCAGACGTGGATGAGTGTCTGTCTGCACACGGCTGCCAGTTTAACGAGCGCTGCGTGAACACAAGAGGGAGTTATATCTGTCAGAGACTGATCACCTGCCCGACTGGATACCAGATCAGCAGCGGCGTTTGTGAAGGTACTCTGCACCTTATCAGCACCGAGCACCATCAGCGGGCCTATTTCCGCCTACTGCGAACACTTTACCAAGCAGGGGGCGTGTTTGTATTGCTGGATGTTCACAATGTCAGGAAAGTACATTGTTTAAGAAGAATCTGCTGTACTTGCCATGGGAGTTAGGCACCGGGCATTAAATAAAAACAAAACAAACTCCAATATACTGATTATTTAACCTGAAATGTCAGCCCGCGTATGAAAGCATAATGATGACCTTTATTTTACCACTTCAATTGTTTTTGTTTGCTATTAGCTCTAAAAGGACCTGCCTGTGTGGTCGTTAAGGGCGGCGGCCGACCTTGGGATGTAATAGTAATCCTCCCAACACGTCTCATTATTTCCATGCACCATAAATTGGATCCATTCAGAGGGCTCGTTCCCAAAGCTGCGGCAGTGTTCGGGGGGGAAAGGGCCTCCATGATGAGGGAGTTTCAGATGGGCTATTTTCCACAGTAGACGGGCTTCCACGGTTCAGGCTCGTGGCTGCAGCTAATCTGCACCTCTAATGGAGGCTCATTCTTTTCACAAGTCCTCTGCGGTTATCCGTAAGCGTTGGACAACTGGCAAAAGCAGGCGCCGCGACAATAAATACGCGTTGGACATACATGCGTTGACAAAGGAACTCTGATGCAGATTAAAATCTAATTTAAAAAAATGCACTGAACAATTATTTACCTTGATATTAAATTTTAATTTACACATATGAATAGGAAAGTTAGAAACTTAAACACGAATTACCCGAGGGATTTTGTTGCGTGGGTGCCGTTGTAGTATAAAGTCTCGAGATTGCGGTCAAACCTGGTTCTCTGCTTCAAATGGAAGAGTTCAAGCTTCTTTATTTCTCATTTATGAGTGGTAATAAATTGGAGAGGAAAATATATAGGAGGACTAGGAACAGCTCAGCCGAAAAGCTTCAGCTTTACTGGTCCATCTGTGTTCTGCCCCTCATCTATGGTCTGGAGATATAGAAGATCACTGAAAAAACGACATACTAGATAGAGTAGAGTGTGGGTACATATGATCAGGGGGGTTAGTGGGCATCTTATTTTGAAGGATATCCAGTCATGTTTTGTAACAGACCTAGAACTCGTTTGATGAATTATTCATCGCCTCTAGCCTGGGAACTCCTTCAAATCCCCCAGAATAAGCTGGAAATAAAGCTAGCACAAAAATAAAGTGAATTTATGTTTGGTCCATTTTGTCTGTGTTGCAACAGTGCTTCTTGGCAGTAAATCTTATACATTTGGAACACCTGTTTATTTCCCCCCCTAAATGGTGCCACATTCATAAGGAAAATACATTTTTTGGGTTAGGCCACAGAGTTGAGTATGTGGGTCGAGCCTATAAACTGGAGTGGAGTCCGACAGAGTGGGGCAGCATCAGCATCTCCCTCACTGGGAAAACAAAGTTTGTCATCAATCAAAGCGATCTCAAAGCAGAGGGATTTTAAGATGATATGCTACCAGTGGTAATCCCAGACCGCCCCTCTTAGAGACCGAACTCTGCCCTCCAAGATGTCAGCGCTCAGCCCGACAGAGCATGATTTATTAGAGGCTACTTTCACACGTTGAGAGTGTAGAGATGGAAAGGCCTGCCTGCAGTCCTGACATTCACCTCACCAAATACTTGTCGGATCAGCGTGTTGTGGCACTGTTCATGCCACGGTGACCTACACAACCACATTGCCTGACTTATAACAAATTAGGGTTGAAAAATGGGAATCAATCCCACACCAGAGTGTGACCAAGCTGGTGACCAGCCTGAGGAGGAGGTGCGAGGCTGTTGAGGTGCTGTTCCTTGACCTTTCATGAGGTCAACACTAAGAGCTCTATCGTGTGGAGGAAAGGATCTTGGGACTCCTGTGCCGATTTCGCACAACCTTTAACTCCGACGTCATGACGCTATGGAAACGCACATGGCTGATTCTAGTCCAATCCAGATCTACAGTCTTCCGAAAATGAACTACAAAGTGTGCCCTCTCCTCTCACCGCACATTTTTGTTAATTTCCGTGAGGTGGGCTGGGCTTATACGTCAGGTCATGCAAAGGATTGTGGGATACCAGTCTATTAATGCATCAACCAACCACACCACTCAGGTCTTCTGGCTCCAGCCTACTCTGCATACCCAGAACCAGAACCAAACATGGAGAAGCAGAATTCAGTTCCTATGCTCCACTTATCTGGAACGAACTCCCAGAAGAAAGTAAAAGTGCGGAAACCCTGAGTTCCTTTAAATCAAGATTAAAAACACATTTGTTTAGAGTTGCCTTTAAATGTTAATGTTAAGTTCAAACTGTTGTAGTTCACTGAATCATCATTAGATTCAGTTTGTAGTCCAACTTATCCCGACCTGCTGCTGCTATTCCACTGCAATGTACTTTCCTCTGTATGCTTCATGTACAGCACTTTGAATTGTCTTGTTACTGAAATGTTCTATAAAAATAAACTTGCCTTGCCTTGTAGCTCCTTTAGCACCGCTAGGGGACCTCGCAAGGTTCCTATGCTAAAGAAGCTATGAGAGGAAGCAGACAGGCTCCTGTTCCTACCTCCTTCCTTACTGACTGCACTATTCAGACAGCACGTAACCTGGCTAACGCTGACGCACTTCCGCTTTGGCTGAAGAGTCCTTACCAATTAGACCCCTTCGGATGCCGCTTCTAACAAAAAACAAGCTTACATTCACTAGATAACAGCAGTGCTCAAACTAATCAACAGGTTGCCTGCACCGGTAGAAGAGCACAGCATCGGTGCTGATCACGGGGAAGAGATGGAGAAGTTTCTGATCAGAGTGAAAAAAACATAAACACAATAAGATTGTACGACGCCTACCTAACCCTTGGATTTACCGTGAATATGGTCGAAAATGTGTTTATGTCTCAAATACTTTTTGTCCTGCTTAGCCCACAAATGCATAATTCTTAGAAATATGGCACCATTTAAAGGTACAAAAACTTTCCGATCGTATGAGCTTTATTTTTCAAGAGGTATTGTTACAACAGAGAAACATTCTACCAACATTCTTTTTTTATCATTATAGATTTATATAATGTATAGTTTAAATATAACTGCTATACCTGTCAAATATTACATTATATAGACACATAATTAGGTTGTGGCCTTTATTATACTATATTGCAACTCTTTTGCTTGATAGATATTTTTTTTTTATCAAACTCAAAATTATGTTTTTTTGTTTACAAAAAGCTATCAGTCTCACCTACCTATAATCTCCTGTTTAATCAGGCAATCATGGTATTTAAAAAGCCTCATTGACAATGTGTCAGAAAGGCATATTTGTCTTTAACATTGGGGCCAGATCAATTCTTATTTTCATGCTGTATGGACATTCAAGGTATGTTACTAAAAGACATTGAACAGAGTTAAATTTATCCAAATATTTCAAACGTCCTTTTCTTTTTTTATGTATTAATCTTGCCCTTCTCTTAGTCTTTTAACTTGTGTCTTGTTTATTTTTTCTGCCCTAATTTATGTGATGCTCAATTGGCATCCTAGTCAAGGAGCCTAGTGAGCATGGTGGGGCTGGGGATTTTTTTTTTTGAGTCAACAGAAAAAGGCCCAGGCCCATTCTCCTGCTCCTGAAAAGCAGTCGTATATGTGAAGGTCTGTCTTTTGCAGCTAATTTAGGTTTCTTTACTGCTGCTACGGTGCTAAAATCCTGCAAACTCGCTAAAGTCAAACACAGAAACATGATAACCTCCCCCCCCCCCCAACACCTCAAGGTTTCAGTTTATACTTTGGCAACAGATGGGCAAGATTGATTTAGAAAACATAAATCTTCCAGAATACAGGTGGTGGATAATTCTGGGGGAGCCTTTTGCATTCATCAATGCCACGCTGCAGGGAAAGAATGATGCGTGGGACCACTGTTGTGTTGATTTATCAGCCGTATGCATCACATAAAAAAAAAAATACAATCTCACTCAGTGTATTTTAATTGGATTAAGATTGATTTATAAATATAATGCTTTGGAGCCTGTTAAAGTGCAGTTTGCTCCTGAACGACGGTGCCACCCAGTGGAAATATGCTGCATTACATGTACTTGAATTACTTGCAGTTCACGATTTCATCTGTTCTCATTTGTCGGTCACTGTTCAACTGCAGACATCGATGAGTGCATGACGGGAAGCCACAACTGTGGAGCCGGGCTTGTGTGCATGAATACAGAGGGTTCATTCAGGTGCAACTCCAAACCTCTCTGTCCTGCAGGCTTTCAGCGGGACACGCAGGGCAACTGCATCGGTAAGGAAAACTTCTGTCTCACACTCAATTCCTGTCATCTTAGTTGGTCACTGACGGAGATGGTCAGATTTAAAAAATATAATAAAAAAGGGAGAAAGGCATTCTTTACAAATGGATGGATTGATTAAAGCTTATAATTCAGACTAAGAGGCCAGAATACTTTTTGCACTGTGTTGAAATCCCATGACATGCAACATTATGATATTCCTTATCTTATTTGCAATTTTCCCACACATGAATCACAGTCTGCGAAGATGCACGATTGTACGCCATGCAGATGAATCAGTAGCAGTGCAGTGGCAGAGGGGTTAAATGCCACACAGACAGGAGATCAGAGATGTAGCTGTGAGGGGTTGCAGAGGGGGTGGATAAAAGCCAATCCTCTGTCCTCCTCCAGTACACACTGATGCAGTGGAATTAGGCCCCAGGGGCAGGAACTTGGGCATGTCAAGGCAGCAGACGCCTCTATAAAAGGACTGTAGAAGAACTGCTCTGAGAAATGACAAACTGAAGAAAGTGCAACAACAAAGCTGTCCAGGGGAATGTGACTGTGTGATGTTTGTTTGCTTTGATATAACAGCACGGTGCGGCTAAAGTAATGCCCCCTGGTCTCTCATTTCTGGCCTGTGTGGCTACACGGCTCTCATCTCATTATCTGTTCTCCTCTCCATTATTTCTCCCTCTATTTACGTCTCCATACCAGATATTGACGAGTGTGCTACTTTGACCCAGTCGTGCGGTTCAGGCTTTACCTGCGCCAACACAGCGGGGTCATACATGTGCAACAGGAAGATAATATGTAGCCGTGGCTATCATGCCAGCCCCGATGGATCCAGATGCGTCGGTAAGATTTGTAATCATTGCACAAGATCCAAGAGTGATCAGGTCTGGTGAACAGACTCAAAGTCTTAATAAAACAGCAGAAAAACAGCATTATTCTCTCAGGAACACATGCAGAGCGCTTTACAAAAGCATTCACAGCCCTCAGTTTCCCCAACGTTTGTCACCACAACCACAAATCTTATTGTTGTTTTTTATTGGAAATTCATGTCATAAGCCAATACAAAGTACATCGTTAGGAAGGAAGGAGAAAATTATTAATACTAATTGGTGCCGTCTCTGGCATAAGTTGCAGCAACAAATGTTTTTGTGATGCATATACAACCTGGGAAATTAAACATATAATTAAACATACAACCTGCTAAATTAAACAGATAAATTAGCATAAACCAACTCACTGGAAAATCCATTTTGATATAAGCTAAATGTAATTTAATTCTTATACATAAAATTATAAATAAAGGCTCACTCATCTTGTTCATTTATTGAACAGAAAAGATTCACATCAATCCTTCAATGAGCCAACAAGGACAACCAACACTAGATTGATAATTGCTTTTAGTTTCTATTTTTGCTGTTTTATTTTGTTTCAATTTTCCTTTCATTTTATTCCAACTGTTTTTTTGTTTTTGTTTTGTTTTGTCTGCTTGCTTTTATTCTGTTTTTATTTTCCTACGTTTTAATCATGCAAAGCACTTTGCATTGACTTGTACTGAAATGTGCTATACGAAAAATTTGCCTTGCCTAGATGGTCGCACTCACACTATTCGGCAGAACGTAAACGTGACGTCTGCAATTCAAGTATTTTGATTGGACAATCCAAGTTTGGGGCCAGAGGATTTGTGCCCCACGGGTGTCTACTGAGAGCGTGTTGGGAATGATCGATTTCAGGTGTTCATTATTTAAACTAACGTTGGTGGGCCGGCCCCAATATGAAGGCGCCTCGAGAGGATTTAGCCTACTGAGCTTGTCCGTTTTCTGGCAGACTTAAATTTATAGACACAAATGTTTATAACAGAATATTATTGCTAAGGGAATCTGTCTTTTTTGCAATATTACTTTATAAAGAACGATCATGTCCCACTGATTATTGTGAACATAGAGCTCCACAGCGACATCTGGTGGGGCCAGGCCCCACTGGCCCCAAATGCAGAGATGCCACAGATACTAATAAAATAAGATGTTTTTTTTAACAAATAAAAAATGTTGGTTCAGCACCTCTGAAACAACACTTGGTATAACTATTTTTCACTAATTATTTCTGCAAGTCTGTCTTTAGTATTGCCTCCTGGAAGGACAGCCTTGAGTCTTTTACAGCCTCTAAACGAGTTTGCTTCCAGAATTGGGCTGAGTGTATCTCCATGCATCTCCCCAATAAACTCAGACCACCTTCCCTGTCCCTGCAGAAAACAGCATGCTGCCATAACCACGTTTAACCATGGGGGTGATGTGCTTCTGGATATGTCCTGTGTTAGTCTTTTGGCACGCATGCAATTTTTTTGTTTCATTTTGGTCTCATCTGACCAGCGTACCTTCTCTACATGCCTACCCCCTTATCCTCTACATTACTTGTTGCAAATAAAGGTTCTTTTGGCAGTGGGTTTATTCTTGGTATCTTCCAGAAAGGCCACAATTATGGAGTGCATCATTAATAGTTGTTCCCCCACCACCTGAGCAGTTAGTCTCTGCAGCTCCTACACAGTTACCATATGTTTCTTGTCTTTTTCTTTGGTTAACGCTTGGTTTGCCTGGCCTGCCAGTTTAGTTGGACAGCCTTTGCTGGCTGTGTTTTAGAAGATGGATTAATCAGTGCTTTGTGAGACGTTCAAAGCTTCAGATGCTCGTTCTCTGCTTTAAACCTTTCTATAATTTTCTCCCTAAACTCTCTGGGGGTGTTTCTTGGTTTTCCTCATGCATGTTTGTTCAACAATGTCATCTAACAAACACTTCAGACCTTCACAGAGCAACTTTATTTATAATGAGGGGGGACTCATTTTACCATTTAGGTGACTTCTAAAGATGACTAGTTGCGCAGATTATATTTAGGGGCATCAGAGTAAAGGGGATTGAATACATTTTCACAACAGATTGTTTGCACGGAAATAACGTGCATTTTGATACAAAGTGGTTATTACAAATGTATTACTTTTGGGTATCGCCTAAAAGTTTAGTTATCTTTTATTTGCACCCCTTATTTGTGTATTCATTTTTTTAATTGTTTAGTTTGCTTAACTCTAAACACGTAACTGAGAGCAAACTCAAAAGTGAATACTTTTTGGAAAGCAAAGTTGAAGTTTGGTCCTTTGCAATAATTGTTTTGAAGATAACTTGAGTAATAGTCATAGTTATATTATGATCACTTCCTTGATAAATAAAACATAGGTAAAAGAAAAATTTAACAAAGGATTGTGTTATCATTTGGCATTTTATTGTAGATACCTGAATGTGTGATAAGTTCACATAGCACAAAAGATTTAGCATCTTTCTAAGTTGAGAGAGAAAGAGATATATGTATTTTTGTTGTTTTATTGTCAGTTCTTTGTTTTTATTGTGTTTGAGTGTATCAGTTACACATTTTTGTATAAAACCGGAGAAAATTGTTATATTTTTATCACCTTTAAAAAGACCATTTTAAATATGCTCTATGTTTGGTGCTATTTGGCTGTTGTGAGTTTGACGTCTTTTTGTACCATAGATGTGAATGAATGTGAGAGTGGCCTGCACCGCTGTGCCGAGGGACAGCTGTGCCACAATATGGCTGGCTCTTATCGTTGTGAGTGCCAGACTGGGTACCAGTACGATTCGTACAGGAGGATGTGCGTAGGTATGCTGAACATTATTTGCCATTATAAAAAGAACTAATTTAACCATTTCTGCATTTGTTTATTTTTAGTTTAGTGTTGCCTCTTAATTTCTAATTGTTACCTGTCGTAGCAATGAATGCAGAACAGTTGCTCTGAGTTGCCACCAATGACTTACATGGCAGCTTTTTAATGTTAGCCACATGGTAGTGTAAGCTAAGATGCTAACATTAGTGTTTTAGCTAATTTTAAAACTATGTAACAACATATATAAAATGTATTTAAAAAGACATGAGATGTCTTTTAAATACATCTCAAAAGATGATTAAAAAAGTTGGTGTACATAGGGAAATGTGAAACAAGTTATATATTTCTTTCCGATATTATTATATATTTACAAATAATATGATGTATTGTATTTACACATAAGCAACCGTACTACTACTACTACTACTACTACTACTACTACTACTAATAATAATAATAATAATAATAATAATAATAATAATAATAATAATAATAATAATAATAATAATAATAATAATAATAATAATAATAATAATAATGATGATGATGATGATGATAATAATAATTGATAATGTACTAAGTATATCTGTTTTTAATCCATCTTTAAAAAACTGTTTATATGTGTTCAGTTATTTCACAATCTGTCACTTTGAATTTTTATATCTTATTTATTCAAGTAGATAATTATTTCATAATGTTTTATTTTGAGCACTTTGGTGTTCCATACCTTCATATACAGAAATACAGAAAGATTTATGATAGCATATAATCTGTTGTTGCTAGAATAAATAGACACATGATAAAATATTTATATAATGTTGGGTAACATGCTAATGTTAACATACTAGCTAATTTTGTAATTTTAGCTAAAGATAACATTATTAAGCTGTAGTTGGTATATTAGTTCATAGTAGCTATTGTTATCTAATAGCTCATGGCATATTATTAAATTTAAACGTTGCAGATTATATTAGACGGCATGTTAATCTTACTATTTTAGCCATTTATAGCTTATAAGCTTTTTTTGTATTGTAGATTGTGTTATCTACGGTTAGTGAACATCCTATTAATAGCTTATTAGCTTCTAATAGCATATTAGTGAAATACCCAACTTTAGCGTGATCGATCATTTTTGCTCAGGTTAACATGTTTGTTAATGCCTGCTTTTTCAAAATAAAAGTCTTGCTTTGCCTTGTTCTAGTTATTACATGTGCACAGGTTAAGGACCAAAGTTAATGCATTTTGTTTCAGCGTCAAATTTCCAACAGGATTCTTTCTAGTTTCTGTTTACTCCTTTCTTTCTTTGTAACGTTTAATTCTTAATTACTTTTTCACTCCTATCTATCACATATAGTCAAGCTGCTCTGGGCTTGTTGTCTATTATTGTGACTCTGAGGCAGCCCAGCCCCCTCTCTCTTGAAGAGGAGAGTGGATTACAGATCACATCTCTGTACTCCGCTGCTGCTTCTCTCTCTGCACATGTTTCACTTTGTTGTTCATAACAATAATAATAATAATAATACACTTCACTGAAGTGTTTAGACTATCAGCAGACCGATGATTCTCACACGTACACACATTTGTCCACGACACTAAGCAGGCACGTCCTGTCTTTAGCACACGCACTTATGCATAAAGTGCCCTTTTCCAAGGTATGAGGTTGATGACGATGGTCCTCCCTCCCCTCAGATATAAACGAGTGTTGGCGCTACTCAGGCCGTCTGTGTGCCCAGACCTGCGAGAACACCCCAGGCTCCTACGAATGCTCGTGCACCTCTGGTTTCCGCTTATCTGCTGATGGCAAGAACTGTGAAGGTGTGTTTTTGTTAATGTCAGTCGGCTTGGGTGTGTGTGCATGTTGCTGCATGTTTTTTTTTTTTTTTTTTTTTTTTTTTTTTTATAGTTGTTGTTGGTGTAGATTTGTGTGTGAAAATATGCATGCCTGGACAGCGGGCTTGTTTACTTTCACAAACAGTGTGGCTTAAAGGGCAAAGCCGGTTCTGAAGTTTGATCAGTCGTTTAAGTGTTACTAGATGCCAGGGCCTCGAAGCACGAACACAGCCTAAAGTATAACTGCCTCAGTATAACATCTTGTTCGTATGTGATGTTATAATAAGTGAGATCCTTTGAACAAGGGAATTTTGACACTAATGGGCTTTAACTTCCAATCTGCAGATGTGAATGAGTGTCTGGCTAGCCCGTGCAGTCAGGAATGTGCCAACATCTATGGTTCCTACCAGTGCTACTGCACAAAGGGCTTCTACCTCAGGGAGGATGGGCACACGTGTGAAGGTGGGCACCTCAAGCGTCAAATTCATGATTCATGTTTTAATTTCATTGAATTTATCTTCTCTGTCATCCAGACATCGATGAATGCTCCCAGAGCATTGGCCACCTGTGTACCTACAGGTGTGTGAATACTCCGGGCAGTTACCGGTGTGCCTGTCCTGAATACGGATACACCATGTCTCCAAATGGGCGATCTTGCAGAGGCAAGTGAATTTATCACCCCCTCCCGACAACCAACTTGAGTTTCTCCGCTGTGCAGCAGCTAATTCTGCACCAGTCTGCCTCATTAAGTTCTTCTCTGAAATTGATTTTAGAAATTGCTCAGCACCCTTTTACCTTTTACAGAGTATGGAGTAAAGGTTCTGCTCAGATAAATATAATTGGTAGTCTTACTTTGGTGAAATAATTACACACTCTATAAAACTTTACTGGCCCAGAAAAATGTCGTCTTGCTAATTTGATTTTTTTTTCTTCCAGTTGGGCTGTCTTTTTTTGCTTTAATTTCTCATCCTGTGGCAAACACCTGGCAATAATCCAATCCTCTTGGTACTTTCACTGTGTGGTTTAGATGTTGATGAGTGCGCCACGGGGACTAATAACTGCTCTCTGGCTGAGAAGTGCTACAACATCCAAGGGGGGTACCACTGCCTTTCTCTGAGCTGTCCACCAAACTACCGTAAAGTGACAGACACGTAAGTTGTAGCGACATTTTAAAGTCCCGGTTCACAATTCTGATTGAGAAAATGCTGCGTAGTGGCATTAAAAATCGTTGACGTTAGATGGCAATCATTATTTGGGATATTAGAAAATGTTATTTGCTGTTTCAATAAAGAAAGATATTCTTGGCTTCTTTTTTTTTTAATGTTTTTTTTGTTATGCAGAGTTGTGTTGAATAATTACATTCAGCAAACAGGAGTCAGAGCTGTCTCTGTTTGGAGAATCCGAGAGACGTTTTCATGGTGGGGTCAAGCTAACAGCTACTACAGCTATGTTCAATTTTCCTTAAAGTTGAAACATGTTCCTGGAAATGATGTAACAACCAGGTTACAACCTGATCCACACAGTCTGTAGGATTCTAATCAAAAACACTGTAATACACGTGCTCTGCAGGCAGGTGGACATAATGTCACCATTAAAGAGATCATAAGTCAAAGGAACATCTTCAATTCTGGACTAAAGATGAAAAGTTTGTCCCCAAAAAGGTGAAGCTTATGTACAGTATGTAGTTTGCTCGTACAAATGCTTACATTTGAAGTTTGGTGTTATTTTCGACCGCGTTTCTGACCAGTGTGACCAGGCTTACGACCACCAACAGTACTAGCCTATGATAATGTATTTTACTAAAAGAGACTGGAGCGTACTGAATGTGGTAGTGGACCTTCTTGCGCCAGATGAGAATCATGATATTAAGGATGTCCTTTTGAAGTTTACACCTTCCTATTATTGAACCCTAACTACACAGTTTGGACCCTATAAGTTTTAATTATGTAATAAGTGACACATATCGACCCATTCCTTGTCCATACCTCCCACTAGTCCCACCCCCAACCAGGGTTAGAGGCTGGTGCCTATCTCCAGCGGTCATTGAGCGAGAGGCGACCCAGGACAGGTCGTCAGTCCATCACAGGACCACACAGAGACACACAGAACAAACAATCATGCACACTCACACCTAAGTCCAACCCACACATGCACAGGGAGAACATGCAAACTACATACAGAGAAGCACCAGGCTGGGATTCAAACCCAGGAACTTGTTGCTGCAAATCAACAGTGCTCATATCATACAAGTATATATACTTGTATGATATAATGTAATGTTCATGTGAAATTCCAAGAACCTTTGTGCTTGAGTTGTTTTAAATATTAGACATGTCTTGTTTTACAGGCCCTGCTCCAAATAGTTGTTAGCTTGACGTAAACATTCCAGTTTCCATAACATTCTCCACATGTGAGGTCTTTTTGATTTACTATTTACTGTTTGTAGGATACTAACTGCTTATATCTAATCTACACTTCCCCACTGCAAAAAAAAAAACCCCAAAATGTTAATTTATAAAATATTTTTGAATTGTTCAATGGAGCAAAAGTGCTTTCCAAGTAAAGTTTTCCTTCCTTTTACTCCTATAGGCGCTGTGAACGGATCAGCTGTCCCACGTACCTGGAGTGTCAGAACTCTCCTACGAGAATCACCTACTACTACCTCAGCTTCCAGTCCAACATCGTCATCCCCGCTCAGATCTTCCGCATCGGCCCCGCCCCGGCCTACTCTGGAGACAACGTCATTGTGACTATCACGCAGGGGAACGAGGAGAACTACTTCAGCACCAGGAAACTGAATGCCTACACGGGCACTGTGTTCTTACAGCGACAGGTGCAGAGCCCAAGAGATTTTCTGATCACCGTGGAGATGAAACTGTGGAGGCAGGGGAAATTCACAACCTTCCAAGCCAGGCTCTACGTCTTCATCACAGCAAATTTACTCTAATGGCTGCTTGTGCTGAGGCCAGCAGGGAACTTAATATAGTCTATTATGACTTTTCCAATCAATATTTAACGATGTCAGTCTCTGTTGTGATGGATTTGAACAGTTTGAACATGTTGTTGCAAGAATAGTTGAATTTTTAATAGATTACACACTATATTTTTACAATAAGATTACAATAGATCATGCAGTTGATATTATTTTATAATATGTTGTCAGATTACATTTTACATTTACAGGAAATCTTTTCTTAAAATGCTGGATTAGTTGCTGAAACCTCTTTTTTTTATTTTGCATAACTCAATGCCTCTAAAAGTAGAACCTAAATTACCAAATACTTTACATATTTTGTATTTATGCCCAGATTATTTCCGTCCACTCTAACATTATATGTCTTACTTTCCAACGTGCACTGCTACCTGTGAGTTGTGTTTTACAAGTTAATTTAATGTCACATACATTTGTATGGAGCAAAATAAAAAAATAGTCGTATCATATTGTTATATTGGATTCTGACATTAGGAAAATATTTCACCGAGAGTCAAAATTCATTTTTTGGGTTATGTAGATTATATTTTATATGAATAAAATGTCCTTTCTTCAGATTTCTCATAAAGATTGCATAATATGCTGCATATTATATACTTAAAACATATCTGTTGCTGTTTTGACATATTACGCTCAAACATATCTTTACTATTACCATATATGTTCACACCTTATGGACAACTTGACTGATGGTTAATAAATAACGGATTTTAAAAGACAGATTTGATTAAGTAGAATTATTTCTGTGCTTCTGGATGGACGTGGGCTCTAGGACAAATCCTATATACAAAGCGTTACACTTCCACCTACAGGAGTAAAATAGTATAGCATTGTACTCTGTAATCAAAGCTTCAAGGAAATAAGATTTAAACAAAATCATACCATTAAAAGATAATCTCCATACAAGACATACTTTCTAGTACTGCTGTAATAATCAGGAAGCTTGTCTGTAATGATGCGTGCCACACGTCCTAATCAATTTACTGTTCACCTCGATGAATTACATCGTCTTTCACAACCCTTCCCCTTGACATGACTCATGATACGTACAGTTCATGACAGGACCGCCGCACACTGACTCACTGGCTCTTCCCTCTAATTTGTTTTATCTTCTCAAGAATCGGTGGTGCTGCCTCTTAGAGGACAGAGAATTATGGACCCCTGAAAGACAAGATTAACACACATCTGTCAAAGATTTAAGGTCCACCTACAGGAGATTCTGACTTGGACAAAGTGGAAGTGAACGCGTAGTGGCAAATAGGAAAACAGGCCTAAAATCTTTCACGCCTTTTAATTGCTGCAGCGAGGCATCCAATGTGGCTGATGTTCTCTTTGAAAATATTGCTAATATTACTACAACTATAAATAATAAAGCTGGATTTGAGCATCGGATTGTGGATCGCCTCACGCTGCTCCTGTTGAAACGCTTTGAAGCAAAATTATGAGCGATCATCCTCATTAAACTAAGAAATATGACCCAAGCGTTTTGTTTTGATGCGGCCCAACCAATTACCGTCCTGCCTCGACTGCATTTTAGCAGTGAATTTAAGTCTGTCACCAAAGAGACATTGTGTCAGAGTTGCTTGTGTTGGCCTGTCACCTCTCTTCCCAAGCGAATCTAAAGACATTAGACATTTCTTTAAAATATTTAATTAATCAGCATAGTAACTGGTAATTTGAAACAAATATAAACAAAAGATGTAAAGTTGGGACTAAAAGTAAGAACATATGTGTTTTGGATTATTAATTTGTTGCAACAATGATTTCATTGCAATAAATCATGTGCAAATGGAAATAGAGTTCATTTCCTTTTATTTGAAGCTACATTTGAGAGGAAAAACGTATTTGTGGGTTGAAGAGGAAAGTTGCATACATGTCAAATGCCAGTTATTTCTTTCTGTTGTGCTTTAAAGTGTTACTTGGTGTTATTTGGATTGGATAATGGAAGTTTTTAAGATCCAAAAGATACCACCATTTTAACAATTCATTTAACAAATGCAACCACAACAACCTGGCACCTGTTCCTCATGCGGGTCACCAGCTTGGCCACGCAGTTCTGTGGGACAGCAGTCCAGTACTCAACCAGCATCGGTGGTGGGTCAGCCGACGTGTTAGCGTTGGTCTCTCTGGTACAAACAGGAGGTCTAAGCTGATGTCTTGTGGTCACGGTTGGAGGTCAGGACTGCAGGCAGGCCATGTCATCCTCTCCACCACCAAACTCTGGAGGTAGACCCTTTTACGAAACGCTTCTTGGGGGCGAGCGTTGACATCTTGGAGTATAGAGTCCTGTCCCAAACTGTGAAGGTGTGGGATTGTCACTGGTTGCAGAATCTCACCTTGATATCTTTCTGCATTGAGATCGCCTCCAGCGATGACGAGCTTAGTTTGTTGGAGGAAGATGCCGCCCCACACCAGCACGCCGCCTCCACCAAAGGCTATTTAGCATTTTCAGAGATGACTTGGCAGGTTTTTCATGGAGGCAACTTATACACTAAACTCTGCTGCTTAACCAATAAATGCATTTTCCTTACAACTGTGGCGCCATTTAAGAAGAAACAAACAACTTTCAAAATGTATGCAGTTTATTGTTATGAAGCATTGTTATAACAAAAAGAAGTCAAACCAAATTGGTGCAATGTTTATGTAGAAATCCAGTTAAAAACCTAAAGGAGGTGACCTAACCTTGAAGATAATTTGAGGGGCTGCTGTACTGGTCTGTTTTTGCTTTTAATCATTATTAAGCCTGTATTTACCTTCCCTGCATGTTGTATGTTGTAACATTTACTTCTTGGTTTTACTTCTGTGTGGTGAAGTTATTGCTTTCCTTCATTGTTGTTCATCTTCAGTGAGCTTCAGTTTTTCTCACAACATGCTTCCTTGTTCTCTTTACTGCTTATCTCCTTTGTCAAACCTGTTCCTGCGTTTTCATGATTTTGGTCTAATATTCCTAATCACTCTTTTGTTTGTTCATGCTCTGTTTAGATGTGGTCTCTGTAATTTTCCTTTACTTCCGCATGTTTACCATCTACGTTTGTCGTGCTTCCTCAGCTGCCCTTCCTGCTTTTGGTAGCTGAACTGGATCAGTTAATCAATGACAGCTACTGTATGTGTAACTTTAAATGCCTCCGACTATGCAGTGAGAATTGCAGAAAGAAAACGAGGCTCCGGGGCCAGTTTTGGTCCTTATAATGATTGTGTGTGGGCCCTGACCTGAGTCAAAATGGTAGTAATTAGCCATCCAGCACGGGCAGTCAATGCACATGGAGATTGAAAATATTTTAAGGGCTAGATGTTTTTTATTTTATTGGCAAATTCCAATCCTCATAAAATGTAAAATGTTTGGTATAACATGAAGTTTTTGTCTCTTATTTACCACATTTGATTTTACCGTCAACCTAAGTAGAACCACTGACATGGGCACCCTATATATTAATCCTGGTTCAAATCAAATCACGCCTGACTCATTTTCCACCACTGTTGAGGAGCATAGAGAAAAACACACTTCTAGTCCAGCAGATCAGAAACAAGCACCGAAACAGGAAAATTAATTTGCATTCAAAGGTGTTTGAACCTTTTGTTGTTTTGGATCTACAAAGATTTAAAGATCCAATTTCTGCAAACATCACACTACTTTGTTTTATTAAAATGTGGCATCTCTAACTCGTTGTTGAGCAGGTAAAATAGAAAAATTCACAATCAATCAAATTTCAGTTCAAAATGTATTTCTTTATGTTTTTAATGTTTTTAATGTGAACTTTAAACATGGGGATTTTGGCCTGGTTGGCAATAAGTTTGGAAACCTCTGGATTAGCTTACACACAGCTACAACTAAAACTTTAACTTTAATTGATATTGACTAGGTTATTTCCTGCCACATTTTGGGAGAAATTTTCAATTATCAAAAACTAGACAGATTTAATTAAGCGTTGTTTGAGATAGTTTTTCAATTTCGTTATTTGATTTTAAAGGCATACTATGCAACATTTTTCAGTTAATTAATGTGTTCCATACCGTTTTGGATGATTAAATGAGTCATTTCAGGTCGAACAAAGGTTTTCTCGGCCGCCCTGGGGGTCTGTGGGGGAAATACCGCACTTGCAATGCAAGAGCCCTCGGCTCGCACACACAGAAGTCTCGCTTTACGGCGAGAACTCCATGTGTTTTTGCCCTGCCATTCACTATATGCACGCGCGAAAGCAACAACAAAGAACCGCGTGTTAACGTCAAATAAACATGCAAGCATATCGAGTTTTATTATTATTATTATTATTATTTGTTTGTTTTTTTTATGTTGGCGAGACGCTACCGCGGCGGCCGCGGCGAGGTGGCGGCCGCGGCTGCGGCTTGGCGAAGCGGCGGCTGCGGCTTGGCTAGGCGGCGGCGGTAGCGTCTCGCCAACATAAAAAATAAATAAAAATAATAATAATAATAATAAAACTGGCGAGGCGGCGGCGGTGGCGGCGGCGGCGGCGGCGGCGGCGGCTTGGTGAGGCGGCGGCGGCGGCGGTAGCCGCGGCTTGGCGAGGCGGCGGCTTGGCGAGGCGGCCGCCGCGGCCGCCTCGCCAAGATAGCGCTGCGGGAAGCTTGATGTTCATACCTTCACTGTGTTAGTCATTGTTTGTACTGCCGTTTTTTCCACTTTTCGTTGCGTTCGCCTGTCTGCTAAGCTCAAAACAACCGCGCCTGTCTTGACGGAGAAACCAGAACAGCTGAGCATCTTTACGACAGTGCACTTTTACTTTCGCCCTCTGGGGGGAGCCTCGCTGGAAAATCAACCCCAGTTGCATAGTATACCTTTAATCAGATTTTGTGTCAGGTTGGTATTTAAATTCATTTTTATTTTACATTAAAGGGGACGTATTCTTTTGAGTTCTTTCTTTCAACATTAAAATTATTAATTTAAGGTATATAAAGTGGAACTTCAATTCTTTGGTCTGAATTTCTTGTTTATTTACCCTCCACACCGTGATAGACTGGGGACCTGTCCAGAGTGTACCCCGCCTCTCGCCCATTGACAGCTGGAGATAGGCACCAGCAACCCTTCGCGACCCCAGCAAGGATAAGCGTGTTGAAAAATGGATGGATGGATGGATTTACCCTCCACATTCCCCCTCTTTACCCCTGTTTTACCCTTGTTTCGGTGCTGTCTCTTTAAATTTAAATGAGACACTTCACACTGCCCCCATGCCAGGTCCTGTTCAGCCATTTTTGTAGTTTGCTGGTGGACGATGTAATGAACAACCAAACATTTTCACTTATCCACTTGTTAGCATCCTTCAGCTCAGACTACAAATCCACTCTGAGAAATAAAAATGGTGGATTTGCAAAATTGATGTGCCGAAATCCCTGACCTTGTTTAGCAGTTCTGCACCAACTACTGTGACGCAATAGTTAAAGAAATGTAATAGAAAACTGCGCAGCCTGAAAAATATGACCCAAAAAGAATAAAAAGATATCTACACAGCGCCTGGACTGACTACATTTAAATTTCCTGCACTACTAGAGACTCCATGTACAGAATAAAATGTATTTAAGGGCTAAAAAAGTGGATTTTGCACGATATGACCCCTTTAAAAGCAATTACATTGGTCCTGTGAGATCTCCTGAGGTAATTTAAAATAGCAAATGTCACACATTTAAATTCACAAGTACCATCATGGATCTATGTCTGCTGTCCTGGTAGAAACATTTCACAGTTTAAAGTTCAAATAATCTGATCTTTGCCATGACCTATTGCAATCTCATCTCAAGCGTGCAAAAACACATACAACAGCTTCTGATATTTACTAAAAAGGTGAAGAAAAATGTGAAAGTTTGTGAAAAGTACACGTCAAAAGGTAATGGATCCAGAAATAGACCTTTTTTTCTGTTTGCTTGAAACAATTGAAATGTGGAACTATATGAATCAATTATCCTGTAACCATATCAACTCGTTAATTAGGAAGTGTGCTATAAACTCCAGCGATGTGGGTTCTTTCAGCTGGTTTATACAGAGATCAGTCACAAGTTGTAAATGTTTCATATAGTCAGTATTGTAATAAAACAATTAGCTAAATGATCGTGTGGGACTGGTTTCAACTTCTACCAATTAAAATGATGTCGGGAATTTTTTATCAAATGTCGGGGAAAGGGATCCAAACACATCAGACACAACATGACCTGGGTGTGTCGTTAGTAAAAACACTTTCTCTATTTTTAGGATGATAATCATGGTCTTGTACAAAATTTGCGTCATCATTAAAAGGGGAAACCAGCAGCCATCTCCAGTTATGCAGTGGAGCTATAGACAACAGTTTGGGCGGAGGTCGGCGCAAAGGGAGGGCTAGGGATGATGAGCTGGGGGGATGAGGAAGGGGAAGGTGGTGTCACAGACAAGCTTGCCTTTGATAGCTCAGGTGGTCATCCCCTGAGGGGGAAGAAAGCATTAATGGGCATTCTCTGCAGCGGACAAGCACAGGCTAGCGCTCCTCTTCTCCGGCTGTCATAAACAGGGGGAAGTATGCATCATTAGATAAAGCTGAGGCTAACGACCTGCAGTCAAAGCCACATCATACAGTATACAGGCCTCCCATCACATCTCACTAACAGCTGGATTATTGATCCTTCTGTGGAATGTGTAACTTTCTTAGAAAAGGGAAAACCATCCTGATAAAATAATACCAAAAAAAAACCATAAAAAAGTCCATAAAACGAAAAAAGCCGTGAATACTTAGTGAGAACTAAAACGAATGAGCTAAGATCAAAATGCATTTTTAAAGGTTAAACATTTTATACCCAGGTGTGTTTGTGCTCGTCTTTGTGATGATGTGGAAGTTACAAGAGCAGAAAAGAAGAGAGCGGAGTTGCAGAGGGTGCAACAAACAGAGAGGAATTTGCCTGAGAGGAAAATGAAGGAAGGTATGCAAGGCTGCTTGTCACTCTGAGGCGCCTGATAGCTTAACCTATCATCTTATCATAGTGTCATCTCTTCAGAGTTAGTGAGATATCTCACTATTGATCTAATATTCCACTTCTGAGAACAGAGCTGGTCGTAATGCATGCGCTGTGGGGTTCAAAATGCTTTTATATATATAATAAATATTAACATAGTTCAAAAGATGAAAAAAGAGAAACCTGGAGCAGAAGTCTCCGATGAGAAACTCCCTTTCGGTTCTCACTGGGTGGGACGATTTGCTGGAGTCCTAATCACAGGTCGACAACCCTGGCAGCGGGCCTCCTGACCAACAGCAGAGGAGTCAGAGACGATGATGCTGGGCGCTGCTGACTGCCTTTCTGACAGCGTGTAATGCAAAACATCTTTGGTATGTGGGACTTCTGACACCACCGACTGTGTTTTCTGCTCCCTAAAATTAGGCTTTCACCTGCAGGACTACATAGTGAGCAATTTGTAATGAATGGGTCAATACACGTTGATTATATATCACCAATCCCTTTGATGGTTTTGGTTTAATTTGCACGGATTTTCAAAGTGTTGCTCTAAGCAGAGGTGCTGAAGCATTAGGGGCCAGGCCCAGCACCACAGATTGCTTTATTTTCAAATGAAAGCATAACTTTAATGCATAACTAAAAAAAGAAAAATACAATACAAAAATCTGACCTAATATTATGAGGTCGTTCTCTGCACAGGCAAAAAAAAATTTTCCTGCAAAGCGAAACAGAAAAGTTGCGCATATATTTTTGTCTTATTTTTTAATTGTTAGCAGCTTTAGTAGAACACTTCAAAAAGCCTTTTTGGATTTATGAAGCGGACACCACCTGTTTAAGACACAGAAAGGCCTCTTTTTGTTTCCCTTTTGTGCTTTTATGTCCAACTATGAATTTGCTATGATATTTAATGCATGATTTTCTGGCTTGATAGTAAAAATAAGGAATGTAAAAGTGATATTCGAGCCGGTCCATAAAGTCATACACAAAAAGGCAAGAGATGAGCAGACAGACTCAAAAGGGCTCGGCTTGGATCTCGGTCGTGAGAACAGTCCAGGTCGTGTCCAGAGAACAGAAGCCGATCGGGGGTCCGAGCGAGGGCAAGGCGAGACGGGGAAAAATCAGAGACCAGAGCTTGGTCAAAGACAGGCAAGGCAGGCGAAGAACACTGGACATATGTTCCCAACTAAGATGTTCAAATTATCTGGCAACATGTGCCGGTGGAGCCTCAGCATATAAAGGCATGTGAACAGGTGAAAAAGCTCTGGCTAATTGTTTTGCTGTAGAGGACATGCAGGAAGCTGCTCACAGCAATTAGGAGAGGCAGTGAGTGAGAAACAGTCAGCAGGTCAGAATCATTTGTCACTGATCTGCTTCTATAAGAAGCTAAATAAGGTATTAAGGTAAAAAAAAAAAAAAAAAAGCTTTCAGATTGGTTGTTCATAGAGTGGTAAATGGTAAATGTACTGAACTTATATAGCACTTTTCCAGTCATGCTGACCACCCAAAGCGCTGAAAAAGTAGGACAATGAGTAAGAAAGCTTTCAAGGGTATTTAGTCTACAGGTGGTTAAATTGTTGTCGAATGAAATGGTGAAAACCAAAGTAAAAACCTTAAAAACAGGCAGGATAAGGCAAAGTTTTCCAATACTTTGAAGGCAGAAGTGTAAGGTACTGTGGTCATCATTCACGTTTTAATAATTCCTGAATCAATAATGCTGAAAATTAGTACTATTATCGCATTTATACCATTTGTAATGTTGAGCAGCTGAGAAAATTTAAGCTAAAAAGCTTCATCTCAGTTTAATTATTTTAAATTCTGAATAAATTAAAAAAAGATTCTGAGGAAAATATTTTTTGTAGATTTCTTGGATGCAATGTGGTACAAAGAAATGGATTTAGTGTTACTATTCACTTTACTTTTTAAATTTTCAAAATTATTTATTTTGATATTTTCTGTAATGCCACATAAAAAAGCTGGAAAATCTTTTCTGAAACACTCAGAAATGGGAAATGCCGTCCCTCTACAGATGAAACATTCACCCTGTCTGTCTTTGTAATTCCTGGGCAAAGCTAAAGAAGGAGCTGCTGCTGCAACCAGATTTTAACACGCACAGTTTCTTTCTTCAGTCTGACATTAAATCTGACTAAACGTGTCCTGTTTCAAGGTATTTGCTAAATGTCAGATAAGTAAGAATAACAATTTTCAGGGATTTCTTAAATTGTCTTTAAATTCAGCAGTTTGCATACTTTTTCGTTATTTGCCAGAATAGCTTTTTAAATGTTTCTTTCACAAGATCCTCACAAATAGTTTGCTGGATTTTTGGCCCATTCCTCCCGTCAGAAGTGGTGTAACTGGGTCGGGTTTGTTGGCTGCCTTGCATGCAAACACATTTTCAGCCCTTCAAACAAATATTTTATGGCAGATCAGAGCTTTGTGATGACAGCTCTCAAACATTGACTTGGTTTTTCTATAAGCCGTGTGGCACTGCCCATTCAGAGAGCCATTTGAATCTAAGCTTTGACGTCCTGGCTGATGGTTGCGCCAATATTTTCACTTAATCTTATTTCCTTATGATGCCATCTGTTTTATAAAGTGTGCAAGTCCCTCCCGCATTACAACACCTACACAATATGATGCTGCCGCCACCGTGCGTCTCTGCTGAGATGCTTTTCGAAGGGTTGCAGCCAAGTAGTGAATCAGGGTTTTGGAGGTCTCCAGTGGTGTTCTGCATAGACATCATATACGTAGACACGTCGTTGGGCGCAGGTTCGCATGTCAACGTCACCGCTATATTGAATGTGGCAGAAAAAAGTTAAGTTCTGTTGTAGTGAACGTGGATCAGAGAAGATGCCTCATTCCTGTGCTGCATGGAAATGTATTCGGGCTGATTTTACTACTTGTATCTGCCTTCTATAAACTAAGGCTGCACCATGTTGCAAAACTGGACACACTAAAGCTGCAGAATGGTAACACTAGAAAAAAGCTGTGCAAGACCATTCTTTTTCAAGGTTTTTAGCTTGCATACAGTACAGACTATTGTATTTAGACATAGATGTGCATATATAGATTTTCAAGTATTATAAATAAGCCAAATAAATAGCTGTGTGATTATATATATATATATATATATATATATATATATATATATATATATATATATATATATATATATATATATATATACATGTGTGTGTATCCAAAATGCTGCAGCAAGAGTTCTGATGAAAATCAACAAGAGGGATCATATTTCTCCAATTTTAGCTTCCCTTCATTGGCTTCCTGTTAAATCAAGAATAGAATTTAAAATTCTTCTTCTAACGTATAAAGCCCTTAATAATCAAGCTCCATCATATATCAGAGCTCTGATTACCCCGTATGTTCCTAACAGAGCACTTCGCTCTCAGACTGCAGGTCTGCTGGTGGTTCCTAGAGTCTCTAAAAGTAGAATGGGAGGCAGATCCTTTAGCTATCAGGCTCCTCTCCTGTGGAACCAACTCCCAGTTTTGGTCCGTGAAGCAGACACCCTGTCTACTTTTAAGACTAATCTTAAAACTTTCCTTTTTGACAAAGCTTATAACTAGAGTGGCTCATGTTACCCTGAGCTACCTCTATAGTTATGCTGCTATAGGCTTAGGCTACTGGAGGACATCAGGGCCTACTTTTCTCACTCTACTGATTTCTACTGTTCTCCAGTCTACTGTTCTCCAGATTTGCATTGCATTACATTGAAATGACTGTTGTCATTTCAGCTTCTAACTTTTTGTTCTCTCTCTTTTTTCTTCATAGTAGGTACACCTGGTCTGACGTTCTGTTGACTGTGAAATCATCCAGGGAAGACAGATCACCGACTATTACCATCTAATGTAGAACAGATTACTAGATCAATGTGTGCTTCTGTGCTTTTTTGTCTCTCTTGTTGTGTCTCTGCTCTGTCTTCTGTAACCCCAGTCGGTCGAGGCAGATGACCGTTCATACTGAGCCCGGTTCTGCCGGAGGTTTTTTTTTCCCGTTAATGGGTGGTTTTTCTTCCAACTGTCGCTTCATGCTTGCTCAGTATGAGGGATTGCTGCAAAGCCATGTACAATGCAGACGACTCTCCCTATGGCTCTACGGTTCCCCAGGAGTGAATGCTGCTTGTCGGGACTTTGATGCAATCAACTGGTTTCCTTATATAGGACATTTTGACCAATCTGTATAATCTGACCCAATCTGTATAATATGATTGAACTTGATTTTGTAAAGTGCCTTGAGATGACATGTTTCATGATTTGGCGCTATATAAATAAATTGAATTGTGTGTGTATATGTGTATGTGTTATGAATATAAGGATCAATTTTTTAAATCTAAACATTGTGGTCTTCATTATTTCATAAAACCGTGTCACATGTGAAACTTTAGGAACAGACTTTTTGGGGGAGTATTAAAGAGGTAAAATTACTAAAATGAGAAAAAAGACCTAGGACAATAAAGTAAAAAAAAAAAAAAGAAACATAAAAGTGGTAATGTTATGAGAAAAACGTCATTTTATGAGAATTAAGAGGGAACATTTCCAGAATAGTCACAGTTTGACTCCTGGAGTAAAAGGGCCAGGTTAGATTATTTTTATTATTTTTATTCTTTACGAGAATAAATTCAGGAGAATGAAGCTAAAGGGATACGAAAATAAACTTGTAATATTACAAAAATAAAAATATTACGAATACAAAGTATATTCTGAGATTAAAGTCCTTTTGATACTGTTTAAATGACTGAGTAACTGCAGATTTGCCACATTTAACATGGCGGACGCTCTGACGCATCGCAGCATAGGCAGAACCCGCCCGACGACGCGTCTACGTATATGATGTCTATGGTTTTCTGCATGAAGTTTGTGCATGCAAGCATTTTCCCGATGCACTTCAGCTTCCTCCTGTAGTCCAAAAACGTACACTACCTTAATTGGTGTCTCTAAATTGCCCTCAGGAGTGAAAGTGTTTGTGTATGGTGCTTTGTGCTGCGTCTTTGTGTTGCCCTCTAATGGGCGGATGACCTGTCCAGGGTGTCTCCCACCTCCCGCCCAATGACGATGGCTGGAGATAGGCACCACTTCCCATCAGTCTGCAAGTATGAACGGGTATCAAAAACAGACAAAAGAATTTTTAGTTACTTAAAAAAAAAAGCTCTTACACGCATCTAATCTGGTACTTCCATTTGGGTCCTCAAAACACAGAATACAGTCATGGTGAGAAAAATTTTCTTTGAATTGTAAGTCAACATCATGTGTATGTATGATGTTTTGCTATTTACGTTATGTTTGTCTGATGGGGCATGCCGGTGGTGTGCTTTTGTATAATTGAAGTTAAATTCTAATCATTTTGAAGCCAAATTAAGACTTCTAACACATCCAGAAGGTGTGAAATGTGACTGTATTTTGTAACAAACACATGTGATGATAAAAGATCGTCTTATTGTAACTTGACAAACCTGAGCACCCAAAATATTATAATTACGTTTTTAATAATTAGACACCATTACTAATGGTGAGGATTACAACGAGAGGAAAATAACGGCGTTTTACCTGAAAACTCCACATCATTTGCATCTGGCTCCTCCAGCCCCTCTTGTGTTGCTCCCCAATTTAAGTGGTGAAATTTCACAATATTGAGCAAATGAATTTGCAAGATGCAACAGGTACGGTGCTGCTTTCAAGGCTGTCTGCATACCAACGTGACCACAGTCTAACTATTACTCTCTTTATCTCTGCTCCCTCCGGCAGCAGTACAGAAAACCTTGTGTTCTCTTTCCAAAAAGACACGTCTTCAAAACTTCTGTGGGTTACATACATTTGTTTGTGTTTATGCCCAAAGCAAAGGATTTTATCGCAAGTCTTTTGGTTACAAAAAGCAAAATTCATTAAGGACTGTAACAAATCAAGTTAAGCAAAACCTTAAAAAAATAGAAAGAATCACATATTTGCTGTTATTTGCTAAAGACAACATTCTCGGCCGGGTTATGTTGTTTTGAATGCCACCTGTGTGCTGGGAGTGTTTTCCTAAAAAAAAAAAAAAAAAAAAAAAAAAAAGATTGATGCTTGTCTGCTTATGCGCTGTAAATCGCGCAATACATGGCTGAGAGCAGTTTCATACTGACTGACAGCTGCTCAATATTCGTATTCATAAACACAAGCAGCAATCAGCGTAAATCATGTCACTCACGGCGCTTTATACGCTTCAAGAAACCTTTTTTCAACGACAGCTTGATTTGTTGTTATTTCTGTCTAATTGTTGAACTTGTCACTGATGCGGGCGCTTATGACTCACAAAAAAAAAAAAAAGCCCGCCCAGATAATGGCCTTGTTGGAAAGGGAAATTTCCCCCTGCTCTTCACAATATCTCTCACCAAACCTGAGGAACAGTGCGGATACGTTTGCACCCTCGGGAGGCCTTTGAGAGGGGGCCCACGTTCCAAAATCCACTCAGCGGGGGGAAAAAAAAGAGAAAGAAACTTCACCTGTCATCATTTCTGTTGCCGAGTGAAAAAAAAAGTTAAACACCTGTGGAAATTTTCCACTTGTTAGTGTGTTTGCTGGGTGGCTCATAAATAATGTTGATCAAATATAAACTTTATGTTTCCTGAAATGTACTGTAACATAACATATTCCCAAGAAAATAGGCTTACTATAGTTACTGCAACCATTTTTGGTTTTATTTCAGTTCAGCATGAAAACTACATCTGAGCAGTATGCTGATGACACTGAAAAGTTGTTTTTTTTCTATAGTAATGCACATAAACAGTCTCAATCAGTCTCATAATCTACATCATATAGGAGAGAAATCCAATAGCGGAACCGCTTTTGGGTTTGGTGGCTTCTAACACTAGACAAAAACCTATTAGAACCGATTAGGATGCCTTATTTGGTCCGAAATCAGAATGCTGTTGACTAAAACAATTGATTTGGATTGCTCCTTGAACAGCTCCCATGCTCTTCTCTTCATATGGCAGACGAAAAATATCTGCTTCAGTTTGGCTGAAAGTCCCCCTGAAGCTGGCAGGATGTGGGTTTTGGTTCCGGTACTGTTAAAGTTTTAGGTTCAGGTTATTTTTTAAATACCTGTATGTACATTTATTTTACAGCATGACAGTAGATACAGCTTGGCACCTCAATTCTTAGATAACATAACATAATGTGAACAGATTGTACTAAGTACTAAGTAACTTTCAAAGCAAATAGAAAACAGCAATAAAAAACAAATCTTTGTTTTAAGGTTTTGGTATCCCCGTTAAGGTTGCTAAAAACAAATGCATTTTATATAGCTAATTTAAAGCAGCAGGATCAAAACTGGTTTTCTACAGCTAGGATTTCCACATAGACTACAAACCTCTGCCTGGTGGGAGCAGACTGAAGCTCCAAAGGTTGGGAAATTATTTTGCAAACCAGACCCGGCTTGCTATTGTCCCTGCTTGATGTCTCTGTATGTCAGCTACAGTTTGGCGCTCACCAATCAGCAAACTGGATCATTTCACCGTCTGGTTCAGGACGTTTCTCATCTTTGGAGGCCAAAGTGTAAATGAAATAAAAAGGTTGGATTTCCTGAGTGGTTTCTTACTTTGGGTCATTATGCAACCATGGAAGCAAAATTTGGCAGAAACTTCAAAGTAGAGATGAATGTGACAAAGCTTAAGGTGCAACCAAACACATTTTTCCCAACCCAATCTGACGCGGTTTGGTTTTGACTCAGCCCGCCATGCTTCTGCTTGCCTGTGGTGCCGTTTGCCTCTCGGCCCTTTGCCCTGGAGCTTACCTTCTGGTGGAAGAGTCGTTATGAGGCTTAGGAATCAAGACCGATTTAGGGAAACGAGTGGCTACATCACACTATTCAGCCAATAAGTAAAATCTAATCCAGCCCTTTTTTCCTACTATTTTGTAAAGACTACGGAGAAAGAGAAAGAAATATAATGAAATTATTGATATAAATAAAACCACCATCTAGCTGGAGCTGTTTTGTGAACAAAAAAGTTCACTTTCAGAGTTTAATCACTTTTTATGTGAACTTAAAAAAGTAGTATGAATTTCTAATGGAGCAAACGTAAGTTCACTAATAGAATCGATACTTTGACATCCTGAAGGTTCAGTGTACCATCTCTACTGGGAAGAGAGGCTTTTGTGGATAACCTTAAAGATCCGAGAAGTTTTATTTTATTTTTTATTCTTGGTGACATTAATAAATGTATGTGAGAGGCCAGACTGGAGGTGTTGTGTTCACTAAATAAGGTAAGTAAGGATAACGTTTTAATAAAATTTTGTTTGCACATTTTCTGACCGTTGTTGCACACAAAAACAGTTAAATTCAGCTTTCTTTTTTTTAAAAAAATCATAGTTTACACGCAACACTGGGTGTCTGCCAAACATGTCCGTTGTTACTGCGGCCAAACAGCTCTTATCTTTGCCCCATTTGCTTAGAACATGTTATTCCAAACAGAAAGGGCCTTACCTCTGTGAATTAGGTCAGGTTCTCCTTCTGGAAAGTCTAAACTTTTTCCATGACTCCCATGCTTGATCAAATTGAGCAACAGCTTTCCAAATGTTGATTTGGAGCCAACAGCTGCAAACGTACCTGCAGATCTTGAGATTAAACTTTAAACTGAAAATTATATTTTGAATAAAACTCTCTGAATAATTTAGCAGTTGTTGGAAGTGTTTATAGTTTGTAGAATGGTTTGCAGTGAGTTTTTAAGAATAGTTTGGAGCTGTTTTAAATTATATAACATTTTTGCTATGTAGCATAAAACACACTAGAGGCTATGAACAATAAAGCTTATATAGTCCCTTGCCAAATTATTTATTATTCATATTACTTTTTTGATTATCCTGTTAATTCCCCAACTTCAGAATCAGAATCAGAAATACTTTAATAATCCCAGAGGGATACAGTTCCAGTAACATACATCACAAAGTGTATTTGTCAGTGTATTTTATTAACATTTTATCTGACCAGCAAAAATTGTGGGTGATTGTGGAGTGGAAAGAAAATGATGATTGGTTTTCTTTTCTTCAAAAAAAAGTGCGCTACACATGTATTATCGACCTCAGTCAACACTTTGTGGAACTACCTTTTGCTGCAGTTTCTGATGCAGTTCTAAGTCTCTTGGAGTATGCCTATCAATTTTGCACATATAACAATATCTTATCCATTCTTTTTAGAAAAATAGCCTAAATTAAATCAGACTGAATCAAAACTGGTTGTAAAAAAACTTTTTTCAATTGTTGTCAGTTCTTTTGTCCAAGTATTTCCCTTAATTCAATTCCATCCTTTTTTCCACAAACCTTTTCTATATCTGAAGCAAAAATCACCCCAAAGCATCAGTGTGCCATCATTGTGTTTCATGTTGTATACATTTTTTTCAGGGTAATTGGGAGGAATAGTTTTCTGCCACATACTATAGTGTTTTCCAGGCAAGGCAAAATGGGGAAATCTGTCTCATCTGATCAGAGCGCCTTGTTTCACACATTCGTGTCCATTTCATGGTTTGTGGCAAACTTTATATAGGACTTATCACGGCTTTCTCTCAACAATATTGTCCTTCTTATCAATATTTCATAACAGCCTGGTTTGTACAGTGCACGGTTAATAGTTGTCCTGTTAATAAATGTTCCCACCTGAGCAGAAATGTCATGGGCCTCATGGCTGCCTCCCTGAATGACGCTCCCCTTGGCCTTTCATGTTAGGATCCCTGACCTGTTCCAGAGTTGTGTCCCTGACTAGAGATGCTGACTGGCCTTTATGAAGTTGGTTGTTCTCTTATGTTGGGGCGACAGTGGTGTAGAGGTTCAATCCCCCGACCGTCTCAGTCGTTGTGTCCTTGGGCAAGACGCTTCACCCGAATGGGGTACCGCGCGCGAGCTATTTTTAGAAACACAACGTCACGATGACGTCACATCACGTGGTACGCAGTAGGGCAAACTCCCAAACCCGGGAGTACCAAAATGGCGGCTGGTGGCTTCAAAGCGACTCGTTCTAACAGCCGGCGATTAGCACTCCAGTGTATTATGTAGCTCTGTGATTTTAGCCACGGATAGGCAGGATAGGAGGCCGACATGTTAATAATGAAGCGCCTGCTGCCATGATAGCATATAGGCTAGCATGTTAGCAGGCGCTAACATGGTACCCTGCTACCGGGATAGCTTACTCAAAAACAAACGCCCTGAATCTCTTAAGCGAAAGATTCTGAGATGTGAACAATCGTTTTGTAGCTACCTATTGGCAAGATATACAGATTCCTGGACGTTGATTGCAAACAAACAAAAAAGGCCGACGTGAACGGAGCACGGTGGAAATCATAACAAAGGCATGAACGCCGAGCAGGGAAAAAAACAAAGCTTACCGTTGAATCAACTCGGCCCGTCTTCCGGTTTTTTTGAGCCCTCGACACTCAAGCCACCGTTTCAGCTGAAGGTTGGTGTGTTCTTCCACAGTGCGACCAGTAAACCGTGCGCCTGGGACATCGTCTTGGGTAAGTTTAATGGCTGCAAAGTCGGTCATATCGCTGGTTCTGTTGCGCTTGTAATGGCTAGTTTGTATGTGCGTTCTACGACTGTTTGCCCTACCGGTGCGGCAAAAGGGGCGTTACTCTTAAGGCCGTGACGTCACGTGCGCGGTACCGCATTGCCTGCTGGCGGTGGTCAGAGGGACCGGTGGCGCCGATGTATGGCAGCTTCGCCTCTGTCAGTCTGGCCCAGGGCCGTAGCTGCTAACATAGCTCACCACCGTCAGGGTGTGAAAGTGTGTGTGAATGGGTGAATGACTGACTGTAGTGTGAAGCGCTTTGGGGTTGTCAGACAAGTTAAAAGCACAAACCATTTACCATTTACCATGTTCTCTTGTCCAGCAAAACTCCACAGAGCAGCTGGATTTATACAGAGACTGAATTACACACAGGTGGACTCTACTTAGTAATTACAGAATTGTAATTACTAAGTAGAGTCCAATTGTACAGAATTGTGTTGCAGTGTATTTCAATGAGAAGTTCAAAACTAAACGGGATTGCATTCTCATTCCACCTCTGCTCTATCACCCATTTCTCTAAGCAACAGGTGTGCTGTTTCGCAGTGCGGTTGACACGTTTGGCCTTGATGCTACCAATATATAACCCGCATTATGCTCAATGTGATCACAGCACAAGCTGAAAGACGACCGATGCTCCACTGATTCTCCACGGTTTATCATGGGAGCTTTTTCTATCTTCTTCTTTATCCTGTTGCTCTGTAATCTGTACAGGGCAGAAGAACACGGCCGTAACGGTTTTATTAAAGATGTGTCCGAGACTCGGGTGTCCAGGTCAGAGGAACATCGAGAACAGCCGGAGCCTCAGCTAGACATCTGGGAGGAGCTGAGAAACCTGCGTGATTTGGTGGTGCTGCAAGGAGCGGAGCTGAGGCATCTGTCAGCAAAACTGGCAGCAAGTGACAGTCTGCTGCACATCCTGCAAGAGGAGAATACAGGTTTACAGGGATAATGTTGGGACTTACTAATACGCTCATGTACCTGTGTTTACACGTGTTTCTGTTTTACAGTGATGAAGGACAGGCTGACTGCAGCAGAGACTCAGATTGAAGACATGCAGAAGGAGGCAGAATGTACCTACCTACTGAGCCCTGACTGAAGAATTGTTGTGTTAAATGTGTGCCTTGGATACTTTTACTATAATCTTTTTTTTTATAATTTCAGCTGAAGCAGCAGAGCTTACAGGAACTCAGCAGAAACTCGATATTGTACAGTAGAGGTTATTAGTGAATGTAGCTAATGTGGAAGAGCTGCAGGAGAAACAAGAAGGTAAAGTTTAATCCTGCAGGAGGAAAATATAGGTATACAGGGATAATGTTGGGACTTACTAATACACTCATGTACCTGTGTTTACACGTGTTTCTGTTTTACAGTGATGAAGGACAGGCTGACTGCAGCAGAGACTCAGATTGAAGAGATGCAGAAGGAGGCAGAAGGTACCTACCTACTGAGCCCTGACTGAAGAATTTTTGTGTTAAATGTGTGACTTGGATACTTTTACTATAATCTTTTTTTTTTATCATTTCAGCTGAAGCAGCAGAGCTCACAGGAACTCGGCAGAAACTCGATATTGTACAGGAGAGGTTATTAGTGAATGTAGCTCATGTGGAAGAGCTGCAGGAGAAACAAGAAGGTAAAGTTTAAGATCTTCAGGCGTGTGTCCTTTGTTTTGTGCATTTTTATCTTGGAATTTCAAGACCACAGTGTAAATTAAAATCAATACATTTTTGATGTCAAACTTAACTATGTGATGTTCTTACAATCTTTATTACAGTCGGCAAAGTGGCATTTTCCACCTCTCTGCTGCTGACTGGTGAAGGTCAAACATTCTACGAAGAGTTTGCCACTATTGTCTTTAAAAATGTGTTTACCAACATTGGAAACCACTACAGCCCAATCACAGGTACTCTTTGTGTTTTTCTTTTAATTTAGAAAAAAAAGGTTTGAATTGCTTCACTTGAATACTGTGGCTCTGTGATGCCTTTGTTTCAGGTTACTTCACTGCACCAGTAAGGGGAGTGTATTACTTCAGATTCACAGGCCATCTTGCTTCTGGTGGTATGTATTTAGCGTTGAGACTTGTCAAGAATGAAGAGCCCATCGTTCGATCAGGGGACCGGCCTACTGAGTACGATTATGAGGATAATGTGTCCAACGGAGCTGTGTTACAGTTAGAGGTCAACGATCTTGTTGCTATACAGTTAGATGGTAAAGTCTGGGATGACAGTTATCATAGAACAACCTTTACCGGTTTTCTTCTCTTTGCCTTGTAGACGTTGATCTGTAAAAAGAATCACTGAACAATATTATAAATCCCAATCCGTTTCATTTATCACAAAAAAATCCAGGCTTTTCATGATTTTACTTTCCAAAGTTCTTTGTCATTCACATATTTTACAATGTGAAATACAATAGTCAAGTTGTGTTTAGGTCCATAAACCTTTGATAAAGAGCAAAAATCAAGGCCTACCATTTTTTGATAAACTTTATGTTCAGTAACTGTCCTACTCTCTATTTGTTTTTCCAGCATCTTTATTGTGATATAATTGCTGTTGTAGTAGAATGTTACTTGAATCTTGCTACATGACTAAACTAAAACTGAATTGAACTGAATAAAATTTTTTGTAGCAAACAGATACTTGAAATACTTGTAAAAAATAATGTATTTGGTTGACTCTTTTTATGTTTTAAGTATTTATTTTGTGTTACAAAAAGCAGATTCATGAAAATATTGTTTGATGTATCTGTGTAAAGAAGGTATTAAATGTTGAAGCAGCTTTTTCAATAATATTACTGATGAAGGGGGGGTTTCAGATGGGCCTGAAGTTCTGCAGTAGCAGTTAATAATCCTGCATTGAGCAACAATAATGAAGACAACTACCAATCCTATCAAAGGTTGATGTTTCAATAGTTTCACCCCAAGGTCACAACTGTGACTCTTTAGGGAAACTGCAAAGCTCCAATTAAAAAGTCTCAAGGTCTCAGCTGACATGTTACATGTTCAAATCCACCAAACAGACCCGACGGCAGTGTTTGGGAAACTTCCCAGGAGATAGCCTCTTCTTTCTAAAAAGAATAGGGCAGCCCTGGTCCAGTTTGCAAAGGAGTTCTTAAATTGAACACAAGTTAAAGTGACACCGGCACGTTGTTTGGATAAATAAGTCCAAATTGGAGATGTTTGACTATAATGTCAAACTTCCGAGTCTGCTGTAAGCATCAAAGCCATAAATGTTGCCACCTGTACACAGGGCCGCTGGAAGTAGTTTTGAACAGGGGGTGCTGTGAATTTTTTTTTTTTTTTTGGACAAAAGACCTATGAGCCTATAGGCCTAATTAAAATACAATAAATAAATAGATTGAGATTCACTACTTTTTTGTCATATACACTTGAGTGCACGCAACCAAGGGTCTAATGGAGTCATCCAAAGCAGCCAACTTGTATTGATTTGTATTGTGCAACTCTGATCTTTCATGCTCGTTACATTTTTCAGTGGCTTTACGCCAATTTGAAAAGCTGACATTTGAAGCTGGATGTTGGCTGGAAGGGCGTGTCTAATCCAATCACGCTGGGTTGTGTTTCAAGTGCAGGGGCTGGGCCTTCCAGTGCAACCATAGGCCGTTTCTCAATATGCGTTCTTGAGCGTTCTCGTGTGCTCGTGACACGTCATCAGCCTCAGCCCGAGCACTGTTCCGATTGCCGAGAACGCCAAACCGAGAACGCGCCGAATTCCCCGGATGTTGTTTTCGCCCGCCCTCTTTATCGAGCATGCATCAGAGCAGACTTGTGCGTTCTTCAGACTGACCGCTTGACCAGAATGCACCGCGGCAAGATAATTTTTAGGCTTTTTAGAAATTAAAAATGTTTTTTTAAAAAAAATTTTAATAAGATTTATTGTGGTGTAGTATATAAATAGTTTTGAATGTTAAAGAAATGCTAAAGAACTGTGCGTCTCATGACGTCACAAGTACGCTTCTGTTCCAATACACCATACGTGCTGCGTGCTCGCGTTCTTGTCAAGTCCGATCTTCCTGTGTTCTCGCCAAGACCGGACTTGACGAGAACGGGAGTCCGTACTCGCGTTCTCGTAAATTGAGAAACGGGCATGATCTAAAGAGTAGACCTCGCATCGACCGCTTTCGCCTATGGGCGCTGACGAGATTTGGGGGCGCCATCTTCGGGAGGTCAACCGCTCTGCTCAGTGTAATAGAGGAGGCGCAGAATCAATTTGAATCAACTATAACTTGCTGAATATTAAACTAATTTTCACATTTTTTGATGAAAACTTTAAAACTATAGTTATTATAACAAAGGGTTCAGTGCATGTAAATATTCTTAGTGGGGTTAAAGGTAAAATAATATTCAGATAAATGTACAGTTGTGGTCAAAAGTGTACATACACTTGTAAAAAAATCATAATGTTATGGCTGTCTTGAGTCTTCAATAAGTTCTACAACTCTTATTTTTCTGTGATAGAGTGATCGGAACACATACATGTTTGTCACAAAAAACAGTCATAAAGTTTGGTTCTTTCATAAATTTATTATGGGTCTGCTGAAAATGTCACCAAATCTGCTGGGTCAAAAATATACATACAGCAACATTAGTATTTGGTTACATGTCCCTTGGCCATTTTCACGGCAACTAGGCGCTTTTGGTAGCCATCCACAAGGTCCTGGCAAGCTTCAGGTCGAATGTTTGACCACTCTTCTTGACAGAATTGGTGCAGTTCAGCTAAATGTGATGGTTTTCTTGCATGAACCTGTTTCTTTAGCACTGTCCACATGTTCTCAATGGGGTTTAAGTCAGGACTTTGGGAAGGCCATTCTAAAACCTTAATTCTAGCCTGGTTTAGCCATTCCTTTACCACTTTTGATGTGTGTTTTGGGTCATTGTCTTGTTGGAACACCCAACTGCGCCCAAGACCCAACCTTCGGGCTGATGGTTTTAAGTTTTCCTGCAGAATTTGGAGGTAATCCTCCTTCTTCATTATCCCATTTACTTTCTGCAAAGAACCAGTTCCACTGGCAGCAAAACATCCCCAGAGCATAATACTACCACCACCATGCTTGACAGTAGGCATGGTGTTCCTGGGATTAAAGGCCTCACCTTTTCTCCTCCAAACATATTGCTGGGTGTTGTGGCCAAACAGCTCAATTTTTGTTTCGTCTGACCAGAGAACTTTCCTCCAGAAGGTTTTATCTTTGTCCATGTGATCAGCAGCAAACTTCAGCCGAGTCATAAGGTGCCTTTTCTGGAGCAAGGGCTTCTTTCTTGCACGGCAGCCTCTCAGTCCATGCCGATGTAAAACACGCTTGACTGTGGAGACTGACACCTATGTTCCATCAGCTTCCAAATCCTTGCAGACCTGCTTCTTGGTGATTCTTGGTTGACTCTTGACCATCCTGACCAATCTCCTCTCGGCAGCATGTGATAGCTTGCGTTTTCTTCCTGATCGTGGCAGTGACACAACTGTTCCATGCACTTTATACTTGCGCATAATTGTCTGCACAGTTGCTCTTGGGACCTGTAGCTGCTTTGAAATGGCTCCAAGTGACTTCCCTGACTTGTTCAAGTCAATAATTCGCTTTTTCAGATCCACACTGAGTTCCTTTGACTTTGCCATTGTAGCTTTTGTAGCTGAGTCTAATCACTGGGTCAAATGAGCCCTATTTAAATGGGCTCATGAGAAGTCAACAGCTGTAGTCAATCAGAATCACTTAGAAGAAGTGAAGAGGCCATGACATGAAGCTAATTTGATTGACACAACTCGCTACATCACCAAAGTTGACAAATTTTGTTGCTGTATGTATATTTTTGACCCAGCAGATTTGGTGACATTTTCAGCAGACCCATAATAAATTTATGAAAGAACCAAACTTTATGACTGTTTTTTGTGACAAACATGTATGTGTTCCGATCACTCTATCACAGAAAAATAAGAGTTGTAGAACTTATTGAAGACTCAAGACAGCCATAACATTATGATTTTTTTACAAGTGTATGTACACTTTTGACCACAACTGTATGTATGTTGCAAAACACAGCCACTCATACATTTTTTATTACTATATACACAAACACATTTATACACAAATACCAGGGAGCCGCTCTGGGTCCCTGAGCAAGACCCTTATCCCCCGATTGCTCACCAGGCGCCACACAGTGGCAGCCCACTGCTCCCCAAGGGGATGGGTTAAGATGCAGAAATTAATTTCTCCATTGTGAGATCAAGTTCAATAATTATTAAATACATATGCCAAACATAAACAAGGACACACAGACACACAGACACACACACACACACACATATATATATATATATAGGCCTATATATAATTTTATTATATAACTATTATTACTGAAAATTAGCCTATTTTGTCGGGAATAGTGTAGTGACTACTTGTCCATGAAAGCCAAAAAACCCAAGTGACCCAAACAAATCAGTTAACTAATTAAACAAATTACTAACAAATAATTGTTTTCTAAGCAACTAAATTTAAACAAAAATATTAATACAACAAATAAGCAAATAAATAATAATGAACTAAATAAACTAAATTCTAAAACGTAACAAAAATAGAGAAATACCAGAGCAAGCTTGAATTTTGTTGGTGGACAACAATACAGAAAAAGAACATTCTAATCAAAAAATATCTGTTCATCTTAATTGTGAAAGTTATCCCTCGATCCCTGATGACAATAGTCTGTCGATTCAAACAAAAATATGCCGCACAGTGCTGTGGCATCCGTCTGTTCATCTTAAACCAGCAGGTTAGGGTAGCAGGTCGACCGCTCCAAGATGGCGGCCGTAATTTCTGCGCCGCGACAGTCAATGCGGGGGCAACTGCTATCAGAGGCGGGCGGACAGTCTCCTCACTCCGGCTGCTCTCCGCTGTATTGGTTGCGGTACTAGTGTTCTTCACTGGTGGTGGTGGTTTCCAAACAAAATCCGAAATGCGTTTCTGTGCCATATTTCCTCCTCGTTTCTGTCTTTAGACTATGTAAATTTACTAGTCTGCTCCCGCGAGCGGATCTTTACTAGGCAACCACTAGCTTGCTTGAAGTTGCCATGACAACGTAACTTCCGTGAAGTTGTGTTGATTAGGTCTCAAAATAATTAAATTATAATCCAAATACACGTAATACTAAAGTTTTTTTTTTTAAAAAAGTCAAAAACATTCCTCAAAATATTTATAAGAAATTTATAAATTGTGCAAAGTCTTTTTAATACATTTTATAAAAATCTCCCTCTCGCCACTAGGGGGTGCTGTAGCACCCCCAGCACCCCCACTTCCCGCGGCCATGCCTGTACATGCCCACCAGAGTTTTCCAGGGGGAGAACATAACTCCTGGTCATTGGATGGCGCCAAACACGCAGCAACTAAAGAAAGCGTCAGGTTAATGAGCAGAAGAAGAAAAACAACAACAAAGCTTCCTTTAAAGAAATACAGTGAGTAGAAATCAGATCTGTTCCCAGAGTAGATTAATTCTCTAGAACAACAAGAATGCTTTGATTATGTGGTTAGAAATAATTAGATTATTGCTTTTCGGTTCTTTTCTTCTTCTGCTATGATCAAACTGTTACATGTAGAAGTGCATTATCGCCCCCTGGCGGATCATAAAATACTACAAACAGGGTCGTCTGGCTCAGCTCAAATTTCTCTCTGTTTGAGAGATGCAATCTGCTTTTGTCATAGGACGTTTAGAGGTATGTAGTGCCTATGATATTAAAGTGTAACGGAGTTTAAAAAACTTTTTTCTTAAGTATTATCCCCATTTTATGTTTGTTGATGTTAATTATTCAATTTTGTATCAATGAGCTATCTTGTTTTGCCATTGTTTCACTGATTTTGGCTGTGGGAAATCAGCCCCCTACCTTGTCTGTGACTCCTGGGGTTCTGTGGGTCTTCCCGGGTTCTCTCATCTCCTCCCTTTACTCCTCTCAGTATTGTCTTGTGTCGCTAAGGATGGAGCAGAGGGCACGAGAAAAAGTGACCAGAAGGGGAATATCGCGTCTAAATCTGTTCTGCAGAAAAAACTGAGCTGTCTTCTTTGACATCCCATACGATCGTGTGCCCGGTACACAAGCATCATGTTCGGCAAAGCTAAGCACACCATCGAGAGTAAAGCACGGTGGTGGTGGAGTGATGATTTGGACTTGCTTTTGTAGGCAAACGGCAGAGGGACTGTGGTTGAGTTGATTCCAATCTCCTCTGTATACCAAAATAGTTTTTAGTGGAGTAATGACAGCTGCAGCATGGCCAGTTATTAGTCAACAGAACAATGATCCCAAAGCAAAGGAGCAAATATAAATACAAGTCAGTGGCTGAGACAGAAAAGAATCAAGAGGCCCGTTTACACTACATCTAAAAACCGAGCCATGCCGAGACCAGTCCGAGCTTGGTTCAGTTATCCAAGACAAGCCGACCCGTTTACACACAAAGCTTATCTCGGTTCCTTGGTTGCTCCTCGCCCCCTAGTGGCGATCTGCGGGACTACCGCTCTCTGGGATTGAAGGCGGAAGCAGCAAAAAAAACAGCTGCGCCTGTAACATTCAGGAAGTTATGCTTGATATTGTGATATTTCGGTGTTTGCAGAGAGTCAGGGGAAGAAGGCAACCATTGGTGAATTTACTTGAGAAAGTTGGCTTTTTTGGGAAGTGGATGAGACAAACGAACGTCTAATAAGGATTTACAGACACAGGAAACAACGACAGACGCTGAGGTTCATTGCGCTGCTAAGCAGAATCATCACTGGATACCGTGTGGCACGGTAAGGAAGCTAGTATTATTATGAATGTATGAAATTTGTCTGAATGGAGTGTGAATCGGGACGTGCAGCCAGACACGCCGGAAAACCCGCTGACAGTCAGCTGACTGTAAGGGCATGACGCCGTCTGTTCATGCGCTCTTCGTTATCAGAAACCGGGATAAAATAGAACCAGGCCGAGACCTACCCAAGAGCTGGTCTGCAGTTAGCGCGGTCTGGTTATGTTTAGCGCGGTCTGGTTCAGTCTGCTGACCGTTTACACACAAGAGTTATCTCGGTTACCGAGCTCGGACTGGTCTCGGCTCGGTTAAAAAAGTGTAGTGTAAACGGGCCTAAGGTGTCGCAATGGCCTAGCCAATGTCCAGAGCATTTAAAATGCTCTGCATGAATCAGTGTCTGCAAACCTCAATAAACTGAGGAAATGATGCAGACAGGTGGGCCAAATTTCATTCACAAAAATAGAGAAGTTGCGGTTGCAGGCGTTGTGAAGTTTTTTTCTCGTGGCTCTGGTGATTGTGGTGACCCTATATTTGATCAGTGCTGGTGTAAATCTGCATGTTGTCCAAGGGTAACTTCCATTCGCTTTGCTACTTTCAATGATTTGAACCTATGAAAAGAAGTAAACCTACAGCCAAAGCCAATTTTGAATACATTACATTGTGTAAAAAAAGGTAAAGTGCCCAACAAATTCCAGAGATAAAAGTGGGAGAAAATGACATCTCATGAATGTGATCATTGTTTCCTTTCCTTTGGTGTTTCACATCATAAACCTCCGGGAATGCGGCTGCATCAGCGTTTGAGCTTTGCCTAAATCCATTCAGACTCTTTGTTGTGCAGTCATTCAGATCGCTCAAGTGCATGCAAACACACACACACACACACACACACACACACACACTTGAGGAGCACCACACCTCCTTTATCAGCCATCTAGTATGGCTGAAAACCATAATCCACACATATCGCAGAGCTGCGTCTCTTTTCACTGCCAGCATCTGTGGGGAATTCAGTCCTCGTTCTGCTGCTCTACTCACAGAAGATTATCTCTCACAATCAATCTCCGAGCTATCAGATGGCACACTTTTTTACACCTTTGCTGGAAGTTATTGTGACACTCTGGTATAATACTCCGTCTCCATTCCTGTGGGACACCTTCCGCCTTCTAAAAGCAAAATATAGGCCAGAATCAAGCGAGCGGGCTCAAAGGAATCCTTCAGGTGTGTTTATGGAAAGAGCCTGGAGTGCATTGGAGACTAAGTGTCTCCTTTGAATCTGATGAGGTGCTTAGCTCAGACCTGAAGCTACGGTACAGCAGAGGAGCACAGTCTGATCAAACAGCTGCCAATATGAAAAGGACTGCCATATCCTCCAGACACCCGGGGCTGTGTGAAGAACACAGGCTCTCTGCTTTACCTCTCACAGGCACCTCTTTGGTTGGAAACATTTTTTCATAATTGCATTTAATTCTATGTTAGGTGTCCCCGCAGTGCCACTATTAAGGTTAAGGCTAAGCCGAAGGAGCTTTTCAGGCTTTCTCATCTGGGCTTTTTTCCTTGTTTTAAACTTAGTATCATTCCTCCAGCTCTGAGAACACAAGAAAACACACAAGATATTAAAGTTGAAAAATTCCCATGCACACAGTATTTTAATTAATTATGCGCGCTATCGCGGGAAATCCCTTTGTTTTGGCGTAATTTAGTAGCCGGTGAATACAACGGATCTCGGCTAAAAGTCTTTAATGAGGTAGGGATTTCCCCATTTGAAAAGCTTAGTCATTGTTTCATTAAGATAGTCTTTCATTTTGGATTTTTTCCCCCTACCGTCTCCCTGGGAAGCTTAAGGTGTGAAGGCTCATTAGACTTGCGACTGCGCTGGGAAGGCTGCGTGCCTTTTTTGTCTCACTCACAGCTTCTGCATGAAGATCTGCTGAACTGTGAATGTTTTGGTCAAGGCTGAATTCATGAGAAAGGGCTTTGGAGAGAATCACTTACACCGTTTGTTGGAGCATCGTCTTGGTAGGTCACAATTACACTGGATACACAGGGAAGAAAAACACGCAGAACAACCATCACAACAGGGACATATGGTAGAATAAAATGGTGAAAGTTTGCAGTCTGCGTTCATGTCTCCACTTGCATGTATGTGTTCATACACACAGCAATACACGTAACGAGGGAACGACAGCGCTTTTTTTGACTTTGAAATTAAAGGACAGATTCATTATAGGCTTAAAAAGTCAGGTCTGGGAAGTAGAATACGCCTTTTGAGAGATTAGTATTGGATCTGAATAAAGAATAACTAATTATGGGGTGATTTAAGACAATGACAATAAAGCCATTGTGAAGTGCTGGAGGTGGTGGTGGTGGTGAAACATGTCAAACAACGGTTCTCTCTTGTATTTCTTTTAATGGAGCTATTGACAGAAAATTCACACTGGACGCCATAAAAAGATCATGTAATTCACACTTATAAAAAAATAACAAATAAACATGTTTGTTGTGTGCAATAAAGTGTAATTGCACAGGGAATTTATAGCACACTGAGTACATGAAGAAAAGAAGCTGCAAAAAGGTAAAGAAAAGCATAAAAAGGCTCATAAACAGTGACAACCCGTTAATATTTGGTAAGCTATCCTGTAGCCAATCAATGTGTATTAATGTCAGCTGGTTTAGTCCGAACTGACATTCTATCAAAACGTTTCTCATTACCAGTGTATCATAGAAGAAGCATTTTCTAAGGAAAAAAGCAAACAGTTCTCTCAAGCCTGTATTTGTGAAAGATCCAGATAGCATTGGCTACAGACGTATTTCTTTTGGTAAGCCATTGGAGTCCACTGCAGCGCAAAGAACATCACCTCACCATGAACCAGCCATAAACAGGTGCTCCTTGCCAGATTTCTATCAAAGAATAATCTAATCTGATCAGAAAAGTTGTTCAAGAGTCAAGAAGCACTCAGAGAAAAAGTTACCTGGACCTGGAATTAGCATGCACAGGTTTTTCCATGAAAACAAAACATCTTTGTTTACACACTCCCTGCACAAGACTCCACTGTTGAAAGAAAAGCATGGTGAAGGTCATTTAGAGTTTGATGCATAAAGTTTAGACAAGTTATTAAATTAAAGGGAGACAAAAGCCTGTTTAGATGTCACCTAGTGTGAACTGGATGTGATTGCACATACCATGTTTGGAGGACAAATGGCACTACACAAAAACACCACAGCAACAGTGATGTTGGGAGGTTAGAACATTACAGCGTTTTTCAGTGTGTAGTAGTACGGTAAGCAGATTTCTATGAACAGGAAGGATCAGTGGAGAAATGTACTGGGCGTTCTTCGCGAGAATCTGAAGATCAAACAAAGTTGGATTTGCAAGCCGCAGTAATCCTTAACACACAACCAGGAAAACCTTCAACTACATTCAGAGCAAGAAAATAAAGTGGCCAGCGTGAACCAGTCAACCCTCAGACTTGAAAACAAGGAAAAACCACTGGGAAAATCAGATCACATTAAAGAAGCCCCAAGAAACCGTGTGCACCATAAGTGTCTTTAGTTTGATTAAACTATGCATAATGACAATAAAGTCCTTCTACTTAAACTGAAGACGGTTTGTCTGGAAGAATAAGTCAAAATTACACCTGAGCAATGCAAACAACCAGTTTCTCTATGCTGTAGATGTTTTGAAGCTATCATTAGCACACGGGAATTCTTGTAAGTAAAAACAGAACTTCAGTTTTAGGAACAGATTATGATGCAATTTCACTTGTTTGCATAAAATGTAGTGTGCTATTTTCTTTGTATGTTGGCTCACATGGGTTGTTACCGACACCTTGAGTGACTTTCAATAGCTAAATTAGAAATATGTTCAGGAGTACTGTTAAATTTCTCTCCAATCTTTCACAGGAAAGACTTGGGGGTTGTGCCGAACAGCATTTTGTGATGCAGTTGTAAACATGGGAGCCCCCAGTAGGTGCTATATGTCTTCTTTTTTCCTTTCCCTCTTTGGTGCAGGCAACAGGGCCCCAGGCGAGCGAAGACCAAACATGCATTCCTTTCAGCCAGATTTAAAAGAGAAGCCTCATTTTTATGCATTTTGGTCAATCACAGATGAACAGGAGACAACATTAAATCAAAACCATGGCTCTAAAAGTTCATATAATATGCCCTGTATGGATTTTACTACAGTTCTTTCAAAGCGTGCTCACATGGAGTGAGAGAGAAAAATTGATCAACAGAACAATGCACGAGTTTGCCTTCAGCTTTTTAATCCAGGGTTTCTGGTGCAGAAAACGTTGCAAGCCACAAAAACCCAAATGCCTTTTCAATCATGCATGCAGAATCATGCACAAGCACAGGTATGCAAAGAGAGGGCAGCCTGAGCCAACAATTCAGTGGCAATGAAGCCCTACACTGTGGCCAGAATCTGCAGATACATATCTACTCAGAGTCCTGAAAACCCTTGATTGTACTCACTTTCAAATAACGCAACAGGAGCAGCCAAAATCCAAGGAGTGCCTTCAGTTGCTATTATCAATTTATTTCACCTTTCAAACTTTGTTTAAGTGTATTGCTCAAATCTATGGTAAAAAAAAAGGCTTTGTTGGTAAGTAGAAGTGATCTCATCTCTATACATAATAGATTGTGGAAGGTGTATGTGGGTTTAAGTTAACAGCAGAGAAAAATATGGAATGCAATATAGCTGATTCAAAAAACTGAGTTAGTCAGAGTAAACGAAGTTGCAATGCAAGCAGAATTAGACCTTCTGGTCTGGACCTGTAGACCTGCATTCCCCTCGATAAAAAAAAAAAAAAAAATAAAAAAAAAAAATAATATGCAGCAGTGGCCTAAGAAAAACGTTAAAATGAGACCTGAACTTGGATTAACAATTTGATCACAGGTGGAATTTACTATTAGATTTTTGCTTGGAACTATTGTTAGAAATATATTGCATGAAACGACAGTGCACGGAGTTTAAATTTAGTTGTATTTGTTTTGCATCAACCGGCTCAATTGCTTTTATAAATCTTTAGTTCAAAGGTGGAAAAGGCGACATAATCACTTCCAGCATAATTTCTAGACTTTACTAAACAAACAGGGGGTTGATTAGAGAGCAAGGAACATGTCTTTACTTTGATGCTTGGTGCTTGTACCAATGACGCAACGATATTCAAGATCTGCCATGCTGATGAACTTATCTTGAATAAAAAGTTTTGTCGAGTTTTAGAGTGAGTTACAAGTCCTTTTTGTGATGCATCTAAAAAGAAAGAAGAAAAAAATCCTATTTACTTTGGCTTTGTGCTTATCTACCTTTATGATGTTTGTTTGGGAAAACATGCATTTCTGGGTGGCCTCAAAAGGGCTCTTATAGTCACATCCTGGATATGTAACCATGACTATCTTCTGCACGACAGTGTCAGTCAGCCTTTGTGCTTTCAGAACCAGAAAACATTTGTTTATTATCTTAAGATGCTGTGCGTTTAACTTTTCACTTCTATTAAACTCTTTGTCAGTGTGAAAAATCATTTTTGTCCACAGCCCAGAACAAAAAGAGCAAAAAATGTAATTAAATTCAATTAAAACCCCAAACAATGAATAGCTTTTTAGGCGGAAATCTCTGGTTGCTTTAATAAAAAAAAGTGCACATTCTTCTTGTGCAGGCATTTTAACGTGTCGTCTTCACTTTTTCAGGGCAGTTCACCCAAGCAGTTTGAAGCTTCCTCTTTACAGCAGAATTTTACCTTCAGGGCGGAGTTTTCTGTATATTTGTTAGACTCTGCCTCATTGACTCTAATATGGGCTTCCTGAATTAGTTATCTTCAGACTTGTTTCCACAGGAGCTGATGACACAAAATTATTTCAAAGATGCATGTTGAGAATTCAGAACTTTGTGGTCTTGTTGCTGTTTAGTCCTAAAGACTTTAATCAAAACTTCAAAGTCAGTTAGATGTGGCAATCATGGAAAGAAAGAGCCTTCAGAAGAAAAAAAATCAAGACAGCTGTGTTTGCAGATAATATGTTCAGGACCACTAAGAACTTTTTTTTTTTGCATGGTTCACGGACATGCTCCTTTCCCATGCGAACAACGAGTCAATAAATAAAATGAAAAAGTCATTTTAAACAATACCACAAAAATTACATGATCTGCTAAATGAATGCACATAGATCATATCTTGTCAAAAAATAGTAGAGTATAGTAGTATGATAATCCAAATAACTAAAGACGTCTGGTTCATATACTTCATAACAAATAGAGTGAATTTAAGCCGTTACATGTTACATTTACGTGTAAAAGAAAGATATAGGACCTAGTAAAGTACCTTGTGGTACCCCACAGTAACCTTCCGTAAATCTGAGTCAACATCATGTATTTGTACGTTCTGGTATCTACTGTTAAGACTACTGTTTATCCAAGAAAGTGCTACCCCTCTCATACTGTCTTTTCAGGTTATTTTATCACCAATCCATGGTCTGCGGTATAGAAGGCGTTAAAAAGTGACTTTAAAGTGTGATGGACAGACAGCCAGGTATACCCAGCCTCCTGCACACTGATGGATGGATGGATGGATGGATGGATGGATGGATGGATGGATGGATGGATGGATGGATGGATGGATGGATGGATGGAAAGAAGGAAGGGAGGAATAAAGATTGAATTACAGGAATACAGTGGTAAACTAAAAATACCTTGTCATGCAGAGGTAAGTGAAATTCTATTAAAAATTGTTTTTAAAAGCTATGGAAAAAAGCTTTAAGAATGGATCAGATTTATGATACAACCAGTAACATTTTTTTGATTGCATGGCCTAAAGCACTACAATTTAGAAGAACATAAAACTCCATGGATAGCGTTCCAAGCACCGAAAAACCACCAAACAACCTCCCAATTATATTAAAATGTTGGAAATTAAAGAGACAAAGCAAAAAGTGAGAGGTCAAGTTACTGTTATATGGTTAAATCTGTTGAAAAACTGCATTGTCGCTTGAATTGTGTCGTTGACTTTGCAGAAATCCCTCATCCCAAGCATGCGTGTTGTGACAGCGGAGAGGAAAACTCCTCTTTAACGGGAAGAAATCTCCAGCAGAACCAGGCTCAGTGTGAACGGTGATCTGCCACAACGACTGGGGGTTTGAGAAGACAGAGCAGAGACACAAAAAAGCAGAGGAATACTTTTTTATGTGAAAAGGGTAATGGCAGTTCTGGCTCCATTGGTGGCTTTAGCTAGCCATCTCTGTAGTCATGCTGCTATAGGCTTAGGCTACTGGAGGTCATAAAGACCACCTTCCCTCACTCTGCCACATTCTCCTACTGTTCTCCTGTTCAGTTTTATTTACTATTTCAAGCTTTTAGCTTTATGTTTTCTCTTCATAGTATCTAAATTTTTTTTCTCTTCATAGTATATACCTCTGCCCAGGTGTTCTGTGACATCGTCTTGGAGGGGAGGGGCGGCTGAGCTATTGCTGCAGTTCCTCCTGTAGATGATACAGTTGCCCCTGTCTTTCAGTGGTTGACCCTGTCCCTCTCATAGACATAGCTATTGGCTGAGCTTTTACTGTGACTACCTGTGCTCTCTTTCATCCTCTAGCCTACCTGCTAAGTCATGTTCCTCCCTTATGATAACTTAAGCCACTGTTACTATAGCTTTATCAAAAAGGAAAGTTTTAAGCCCAGTCGTTAAAGTAGACAGGGTGTCTACCTCACAGACTAACCCCCAGATTGCGCATCCTCTGTGATTGCTCCGTTCCTTTCACCTATGTGGACGACTGACCAACAGAGCAACTACGTTGTTGTTGTTTTTTTCTTGATCAGAACAGTTCCACATTCTCCGTGACTTCTTCGTCAGCAGACCCGCTCTCCGTCGTTCACCGTCAAAATACGGAACAATTGCAATTTTTTGCTCCGTTCCGGCCGGGTCAAGCGCCACAATTACAACCGTAGCAAACAGGAAAAAGAACATCAACAACCTCCAGTTTGTCAAAGTTAAATGGCGTAAATACAGATTGTTAACCCCAAAATATTTTTTTAATATTCACAATAAAATTAACAGTTTTATTTAAATATCGGATGCAAACCAATGTTTTTGCACCAAATAAGGAAGTAGATTTGTCATCTCAACATGATAATTTTCTCCAGATAGATTTTCAATCTACTTGTAATAATGCTGATTGCACATGCTCTCCTTGGGCGCTAAGAAACTTTGGAGCAGAGCTAGACGGAGTAACTGCAGATGTCTTGAACGGAGCGGACACATACAGGAGCGGAGGATGTGAAATTGCGGGGTAAAACTGGGAGTTGGTTCCACAGGAGAGGAACCTGATAACTAAAAGATCTGCCTCCCATTCTACTTTTAGAGACTCTAGGAACCACCAGCAGACCTGCAGTCTGAGAGCGAAGTGCTCTGTTAGGAACATTTGGAGCAATCAGGTCTCTGATATATGATGGAGCTTGATTATTAAGAGCTTTATAAGTGAGAATTGGAATTTTAAATTCTATTCTGGATTTAACAGGAAGCCAAAGATGGGAAGATAAAATAGGAACAATATCATTTCTCTTTTCATCAGCACTCTTGCCAAATCATTTTGGATACGCTGAAGGCTTTTAACTGCTCTTTGTGGACTTCCTGACAATAAAGGAATACAATAATCAAGCCTTGAAGTAACAAATGCATGGATTAGTTTTTCAGCATCTCCCCCTTGAACGTAGAACACAAAATTGGGGAAGAGAAGGGAATTGGTATGTAGGTCAAGGTCTCTGCTTGTATTATTCCGTATAGAGAAACACCATATGCTGTACATCTGCGTTAAACATAGTCTAGAAATCCTTAGCTGTTGTTGCACAGCAGTAATTTTCTCCTTTACGTGAACTCAGTGATGTTTTCTGCTTGGAGTCCTTCCTCCTCTGTCAGCAGCAGCAGAGCATTGGACCCAGGAGCAGCTGGTGATTGAGACATGCCCCAGAACGATATCAAAACGGTCAATCCCAGACGCCCTAATAAAAGAGGCCAGCTTCCAAACTGCTCAAGCTTTAGGTCTTCTGTGACCTTTTCAAAACGGATTTTAAATAGGAAATAAATAAATTATAACATTGTTGGATTCATTGGGGGATAAAATGTTTGAAGAACCCTTCTGGAAACAGGCACACAGCACAGTAACATCCATTAACCTTTCCTGGGAACCATGTGTAGATACACAGATGCTTTGTCAAAGTGTCCTCTAGTGTCAGGGAGGTGAAACGACACGCCACTCATAGCAGTATTGGACTCTGAGCAAATGGGCAGCACCTTGATTAGGTTAAGGCTAAAAGCACTTTGGTTTGTTTGTATGAACTTGCTTGTACGCTTTTAACAGATGCCAGGGAATCCTCTCTACATTAAGGTCAAAGTAAAAACAAACTAACGAGCTGAGCAAAGCCCATACCTCAACAGAGATGTCCAACTTTACAGGTGAGAACGAAAACAGCAAAAGGGTTTCAACACCCTCAACCCTTTTCTTAAATTACCAAATTAAAGCCACTAACAGGCAATCTCATAGAAGACAAATGTTGTGAAGAGGAAGGAAACTATATCTTTCATTTACACAGTGATATAGGAATATCTTTAGCTCTGTTGGACATCCCAAACAACAGAATTTTGTTTAGAGATTTTGAGGGGGGGGGGGAATAAATGTTTGCTCCATGGTTATATTACAAACATCCTCTTGTATTTCTTGAATGTAACACCAAGAAGCAAAAATTAAATGAACCTCCTCCCTGAAATGACTCCAAAGATCAATGGGTTGAGAACTTTTTGAAGTTTATCCCATTGGTGGTAGACGTTGACAGTACATTGGTATATGTGAATAAAGTGAATAAATAATTCATCTAACTTACCAAGTGTCAAGATCCCTATGTTGTTCTGATTATGAGTTTAATCCTTGGATCGTGCATATGTTCTGTTATTCTGTTTGTTTTCATTTACTGTTTCTCACTCCTCTTCCTAAGTTGCCTTCCAGCTGTATCGGTTACCTTTTGACTATCCCACACCTGTGTCCCGTTTAGTTCAATTATCCCCAGTTGTATTTAAGTTCCCTTGGTTTGTTTCCCCGTTGTCGGGTCATTCTGCTTCCTCCTCTGCGCTGCTTCTATGTTCAAGCCCTCTGTAAGAAGCCTTCGTGTGAAGCCTGTTCCCGAGCTTGTGTTTTTCCCTGGACATCCGTGCTCCCTGTTAGTTTTTCTCTGGATTAAATCTTCTTTGAACTATGCGCTGTCCTCCGCCTCATTGCCGCCTACGTCCTCGCACTCGCACCATGACACCAAGATTATAATAATTAGAGGTGTTTTTAATCAATTGTTTTATATTATTGTCTGGATTTCTTTAGTAACCTTTATTCGGGTGAATAAATTAAACAAGTAATTTTTTTATGTAAAACTAACAAAACACAATGACCAAATGTTAAATCAAAAAGAAAAAAAAACATTATAAAAAGAAAATTACTCGGTGTTTGCATTGTGGTATATTTGGGTACGGCAACAATATGTATCAGAAATGATGCCTCTTGACTGGTTTGGATCTACGTACTTTCATAACCACAGTAGAACTGATGGAGGTTGCACTGGATGATGGCTCTGCATCTTTGCTGCACCTGTTGTCCCAGCAGCATCCATGACGCATAACAGCACAGAAGATGGATGGATCAAAATTTCTTGCCATTATAATATAAACCTTATGTTGCCTCCTACTGAGGTACCTGATTTCAGCATTACTTTAAGCCACCCATAGAAGCACACAGCCACTGGCACATGTTGAAGTTGTAACTTCTTAAACTACTTCTGTCCTTTAAAACGTGAACCAATTTAACGGCAGCGATCTATTTGTGGTCAAAAAAAGAGGAGGAGGCGTGGCTTCATACCTGACATCTCCTCAGCTGGCGTACGGCATTCCTCTGGAGCTGCTTCAGCCAACAAGCAGAGGAATGCACACAGTCTGCTCTAAGTGAATTTGAGCAAGGGTAATAAATTTTCTGAGGGTGAGCAACGGGCAGAGTTTTGTATGACGACGAAGAGTTCAGGCTTGCCTTGGAAGGAACAATGTCGCTGAAGTAATGAACTGGCTTTGAGTGTTTGTTATTCCAAAAGGTATTTTTCCTCTTCAAGCTGCAATCGTCATGCAGTCACGGACTGTGCTGTGGCATGTTGTGTTAGCAGCGAGGGATTTAGGTGTTCCCTAAAATTCTGTCAGTCAGTGAAAACAACCAGAATCCAAAAATAGCATAACTGGAGATGATGCCAGTTTTTTTCCAAGTAAGCATTGCTTATCCTCCCCTTAATGTCATAGATACAGTGGGTTTCAAATGTATTGAATGTTTTTGCTTTTTTTTCACATTACAACCACAAACTTCTTTGCATTTCATTTAGATTTTAACAGACCAAAACAGAGTAGTGCACAATTGTGAAGTGGAAGGAAAAGAAGTGGTTAAAATTCATGCATTTGTGTTCACACTGCTTTACTCTGATACACCGTAAATTAAAATCCAGTTCAACCAAATCTAATAAGAAATGGTTCTTCACCTAAACTGACTAGAGTCATGATTTCGGCACTGCTGTCTGGTCTAATTTCTCATGTCACACACCTGCTCAGCTCCGCCCATTCCTTGTCACCTCAGATCTGTTCCACCTGCTCCCACTAGTATATAACCAGCTCTTTGACAAGACAGCAGTGGCAGTTTATTTCAAGCCAGTGGTGAGATCTATTCCAGCGTTCTTTGTTCCGATTACCTGATCCTGACCTGTTTTGCCTCTCGACCTCTGAGCCTGCCTGATCCCTGTCTGCTTGTGTATCGATTTGGACCTGCTACCTGACCACCGAGCCAGCCTGACCTCGTCTAGCCCATAAGCCTGACCGTGTACCGAACCTGGAACTGTGTCCCGACCTCGTCCTGGATCTCCCTCTGGCGCCTCATCTGACATCTGACCACCTGGCTCTGACCTTGGATCTCGCCCCCGACATCGGCTTCTGGTTCATCCTCCTGATCTTCCTGCCCACGAAGTTCATCTGGTTCTGACCTATTGCCTGTCTCCCGACTTCTGATACACCTGCCTCTGGGACTCTATGAGTGGCAACCGCCGCGCCGGATTAAGACGTCACCAGCTGAACTTGTGTTTATACTGCGGCGGTGAGGGTCACTGCGTAAGATCATGCCGTTTTAAGGGCCAGGCTCAGCAGAACAGGGGAGAACTTTACTGAGCGGCACCAGACTTTCTGTCTTCCCAGACCATTTGTTTCCTGTCAAGCTCATGGTGAATTCCAAGTGTCACAACCTGCCTGCCTTTGTTGATTCTGGTGTGGACACGGAGTTTATGGATGAGGGGCTTACCAGAAATCTGGGGATCAGGCTCCTTCCATCCCCAGCATCATGGACCGCGGAACGGGTAGGGCCAGTAGGGCCGCGGCCCTACCTACTTTTGATGATCAAACATGTAAAATAATATATATAAATAAAATTAAAATATTCAATAGCTATTGATTCAGATGCACAGTAGTCTATGGCAGCAGCATCATTCTCCAATGAGAAAGCGATAAATCATCCCATCTAAAAATGTATTGGCTGATTGTGTCATGTGATGTAAACAAAAGTTTTCCCACCTCTGCGCTGCTTATGACCGCTACTTCGTTTGCTTCGTTAGCTTCGTTAGCTTAGTTAACTGTCCACTGCAAGTGCTGAGAGGTGTTTCTCGTCCCTCCGTCGTATCCAGACCTATCTGAGATCAACAATGACCCAGAAAAGACTAAATAGCTTGATGTGCGCCCACACACACACACACACACACACACACACACACACACACACACACACACACACACACACACACACACACACACACACACACACACACACACACACACAGGGATCTTTTGACCACAGTGGATGCTTTGAGGATAGCCAGGGACTTCATCCAGCATAATGACAGACGGAGACACTTTTTCGGGAATATTTAGAGCAGGGGTGAGTTTGACTTTTCTTTTTAAAGTATTTTTATTCTGTAAATATTGTGTTAGCTGTAATATAATGATTGTAAGTGGAAATAAATCCGGGGCGTGTGTGCTGGAACGTCAGAAAAAAAGTTAAATAAAAATTCGGTGCCGATTTTAATTATAACATGGCAGACACATTTATCATGCTCAGGGACCACAGCCTATGAGAAAGCAATAAATTCTGGTGTCTAAAAATGGATTGGCTTGTCTTGTGTCATGTGACGCAAATCAGTTGCGTGATCAAGGGGATGCTGGTGTTTTATGTGTATGCGGGCGCGTGCGTATGTGATGGGTAGTGGTATTGAGTATTGCCTGATGGGCCCGACCAATTTGAAATGCGTTCCGCGGTCCATGCCCAGCATCACACAAGGTGATTGCTTTAGATCAGTGGTCTCCAACCTTTTTAAGCCCAAGGTCCCCGACGTCCACTTTGGTGGGAAGCAAGATCTACCTGCAGAGGCGTTGCAAGAAAAATAACCCAGATTCTACTTCAAACTTGAAGCCTTTTATTCATGAATGAACTCATAAATCAACTGTTTTTGAATTACATAAAATGTTTTGGTCCAACTGGACAAATTAATGCAACAAAGAAAACATTGTAAGAAGCATATCAAACTGACCATAGCTTCACATCAACACATCAACTTCAATTAATCTCAACACAAAAGTAAAGTAATGTCTTATCTTATTATGCTTATCTCCTGAAGCATCATTAAAGTCACATTAAAATCAACATTTTACCAAACAGAACTCTTATTTTACCACAATTCTCAATGCACCTATAGGTACAGCTTTATGTCCAACACAAAAAATAAAAGCGTGGCCTATTTCCTTTTCCAGGGGTTCCCAAACTTTTTTAGCCACGCACCCCCTTCAGGGTCCCAACCTTTGGCGCCCCCCCCCCCCCCCCCCCAAAAAAAGAATAAAATCTGTTGCAGTTAAATCAATACAACCATCATAAAAAACGTTGTGGGAAGGAAATTAGAACATAATTTGAATTACACTGCAATAAAGTTGCAAAATCCACAACAGAATCCTGAGGATTTTCAGGTGGCTCAGCCTGGAGCGAGAGAAAGGAAGAGACGCTCGGATCGTCCACGCCTCCACAACCTGAAACGTCTCTGAACCGGCCATCCTGGTGCATTCACGGACTAAACTCTGATGATCTATCTGTGTGTGTTCTCACTTTGTTTATTTCGTGCATCAGCTTCTTAATCTGAGTCTGACTCAAAATGTATGTTGCAAGATACAAACACGAAGAACTTTAATTTGATATATGAGAGAGAGAGAGAGAGAGAGAGAGAGAGAGACATAGATGCTATTAATCAGAGAAATAAAAACATTCAGCAGGTAGACACGCCCAGGGCAACAGAGCAACACACCTCAGCTCCCCTCAGCCCCACCGCCGGTTTGTACCTGTCTGAATACGCGCTAAAACCGCATCTTTAAAATGAACTGCGCCTGTCTGAATCACAATGAAACGTATTGCAGCTCTGTGCGTGAACATGGTCAAGACATCGCGTCTATCACTAATACCCGTTGCAATTCTCTCCTCTGTTGCCACCGATTCCCTGGTTTCAGCCAATTGAGCATATTTGCGAGAATGAATGAAGTAGAGGCACAAGCTGGGTGCGCATATGAAGCACAATGCGTAGAAGAAGATAACTTCATCTTAAAATTAAGCGTAGAACAAGACTTAAAATAAATAGATTTTCATGTCAATACATTTTATTTATTCATCAAATTTGCAGTTTTTTATTTTAATTTTCACAAAGGAAATGTTTATTTACACGGCTTTATGGTGTGGGTAAAAAACACCGTCAGACGCCATTACAGATTTCAGCTCGCGCACCCCCTAGTGGCAGCTCGCGCATCCCTGGTCTATTCTATCATCGGGATCTACAGGGAATGTTTCAAAGATCTACCAGTCGATCGTGATCGACGGGTTGGCGACCACTGCTTTAGATGGACACCAAATTAACCATTCTCATCTTGTTTCTGAACCTGTAGAACTTCTGTTTGAGGGTAATCATATTGAGAAGCTCTCTTTTATGATCATCAAATCGCCACAGGTTCCTATAGTGTTAGGGTTCACCTGGTTAAGAAGACACAACCCTCAAATCGACTGGCAGAAAGTTGAGGTGTTAGGTTGGGCGTCATCTTGTTCTGGTACCTGTTTACGGTCTGCTCTGCCTAAGCAGGTGCCTGAGAATGAGGTGGAGGAGGTTTATCCTGACCTTTCCAAGGTTCCAGTCGAGTATCATGATCTGAAGGAGGTGTTTAATAAATGCAAGGCCACAGCGTTACCTCCACACCGTCCATATGATTGTGACATCGACTTGTTGCCTGGAGCAACACCCCCTAGGGGAAGGTTGTACTCGCTGTCTGTGCCTGAGTCTCAGGCCATGCAGAAGTATGTTTCTGATTCTCTCAAGGCAGGGATTATTCGTCCCTCTTCATCTCCAGCTGGGGCAGGGTTTTTTCTTTGTGGGGAAGAAGGATGGCTCCCTCAGGCCGTGCATTGATTACTGGGGACTAAATGAAATAACAGTTAAGAATCGGTACCCTATCCCCCTTATCAACTCTGCTTTTGACCAGATTCAGGGAGCTAAGATTTTTACCAAATTAGATCTACGTAACGCGTACCATTTGGTATGGATCCAAGAGGGGGATGAATGGAAGACAGCCTTCAATACCCCTACTGGCCACTATGAGTATCTGGTAATGCCTTTTGGCCTCACTAACGCTCCAGCTGTTTTTCAACACTTAGTTAATGAGGTTCTTAGAGACATGGTGGGTCAGTTCGTATTTGTTTACCTCGATGACATTATTATCTACTCCCGAGACCTGGAATCTCACAGGAAACATGTCAGGTCAGTTTTACTCCGCTTACTCCAAAATCAGCTATTTGTTAAAGCAGAGAAGTGTGAGTTTCACATGTCCACCATGTACTTCCTGGGGTTTGTTGTATCTCCTGACCATATTGCCATGGACCCGACTAAGGTTAGCGCAGTCATCGACTGGCCCGTCCCTATAGATAGAAAGCAACTTCAGAGGTTCTTGGGATTCGCTAACTTCTACCGCAGGTTTATTAGGAACTACAGCCAGGTAGCAGCCCCCCTACATACACTCACTTCTTCTAAGATCAGATTCTGTTGGAATGAGCAAGCCGACAGGGCGTTTCTGAAACTCAAGGATTTGTTCACCTCAGCTCCAGTCCTTATTTCCCCAGACCCAGAGAGACAATTTATTGTAGAGGTTGACACTTCCAGTACCGGGGTTGGGGCTGTTCTCAGCCAAGAGGCTAAGGATGGTAAAGTCCACCCCTGCGCATTTTTCTCTAAGGGACTGTCTAGTGCTGAGAAGAATTATGATGTGGGGGATCGGGAGCTGCTAGCTGTCAAACTAGTATTAGAGGAGTGGAGGCATTGGCTGGAGGGTTCAAAGCTTCCGTTTCTGGTTTGGACGGATCATAAGAACTTGGAGTACCTTAAATCCGCAAAGAGACTGAACCCTAGACAGGCGAGGTGGGCACTCTTCTTTGGACGATTTAACTTCTCCCTATCTTACAGACCCAGGACTAAGAACGTGAAGCCTGATGCCCTCTCCAGGATGTATGAGGTGGACGAGAAGAGAACCAGTGGTGCAGAGGAGTTTGTGCTTCCGGAGTCCGTAAGATGTACTGTCACTATGGTTGACCTGGAGAAAGAGGTCAGGGGGGCTCTCATTAATCACCAGCCCCCAAAAGCGTGCCCGAAGGACCATTTGTTTGTTCCTGACCACCTGATAAAGAGAGTGCTGGAGTTTTGTCACGGGTCCCGCCTGTTCTGTCACCCTGGAGTCATGAGGACGATTCGTACAGTGCGAGTGCTGTTTTGGTGGCCTTCTCTGTCTGCTGACGTACGGGAGTTTGTGGCAGCTTGCCCTCAGTGCAACCAGGCTAAAACATCCAGAAGACCACCATCCGGTCTATTACGACCTCTACCTGTTCCCTCACGACCATGGTCCAACATCTCGATGGACTTTATCTCCGGCTTACCCAAATCTCAAGGTAATTCAGTCATTCTCACTATCATCGACCACTTTTCTAAGATGGTTCATTTGGTTCCGCTGCCCAAGCTCCCATCAGCTAAGGAGATGGGGGAGATTCTGGCCCGTGAGGTCTTCCGCCTGCATGGTCTCCCGACGGACATTGTATCCGATAGGGGTCCCCAGTTTGTGGCGCAGTATTGGAGGGAGTTCTGTGCCATGCTGGGGATCTCTGTCAGTTTGTCATCGGGATTCCACCCCCAGACTGATGGGCAGACAGAGAGGGCTAGCCAGGAGGTGGAGACACAGCTGCGCGTTCTGTGTGAGTCTGACCCTACCAGATGGTCCAGCCAGTTACCGTGGATTGAGCATGCTCTGAACTCTTCTCCGTCTCGCACCACTGGTCTCTCTCCCTTCTATGTTGTGTTTGGTTTTCAGCCACCGGTGTTCACCATCCAGGAGAGAGACTCTAAGGTTCCTTCAGCCCGATTATCGGCTATGAGGTCCCAGCAAGCCTGGAGGAGGGCTAAGAAAACTATCACACAGATGTCAGAGAGCCAAACCAAGGCCGCGAATCGCCACAGGATTCCGGCACCGGACTACCGTGAGGGACAAAGGGTTTGGCTCTCCACAAAGGACCTGCCATTGAGGGTGGATAGTAGGAAGCTGGCACCCCGATTCATCGGGCCGTTCCTTATTGCTAAGGTGGTGAACCCGGTGGCCGTCCGCCTCCAGCTTCCCTGCGCTATGAGGATACACCCTACATTTCATGTGTCCCGGGTCAAGCCTGTTGACACGTCTAGATTCGTCTAGACCCGCCAGCTGGAATCTACCTCCGCTACTGGATCTGAACTGGACATTAAGACCAGGTTAGTGACCGACACGTTTGTGTGCAAACACTTTCAGATAAGCGTGGTCACTAACCTGTTGTCTCCTCCTGCAGAGGTTCCCGCTGTATACGCTGAAGCCTCCCGCTCCGCGTCGGATCTTAATAAACTGTTAAACCTAAACTGTTTGTCTGCCTCGAATACTGGGTCCACTTGTTCTGAGCCTAACAACTAGTCCTGCAAATGGGTTTTAACAACCTAGAGGCCACTAGTATCTCTGGAGGAGCTGCAGACAGCCACAGTTCAGCTAGGAAAATCTGTTGACAGGAAGGCTATCAGTCGAGCACTCCAAGGATGGGGCCTTTAAGGACGTGGCAATAAAACTGTCACTGAAAGCCATATTAAGTCTTCTTTATGCACTGCAAAAAGGGAACTAAAAGTAAGTAAAATGTTCTTAAAATATGTATATTTTTCCTTGATTTGAGCAGCTAAATAAGACTGTTTGCCAAGGGAATGAGAATTTCTATCCCTAAAATAAGATAATTAGACATCCTGCACTTGAAATAAGATGGAGATGAATTGTTCTTATTTTAAGTGCAAAAATCTTATTTCATTGGCAAATCGTTTGATTTACCAGCTCAAATCAATGAAAAATACACTAATTTCAAGAGGATTTTACCTACTTTCAGTTCCCTTTTTGCAGTGTGTTAGGGGAACACAGTACACATGCAAGAATGTGTGCAGGTCAAATGTGGCAAAATGACTTTCTTGAAAGCATGCATGTATGGAGAAAATCTGACACTCCATGGTGAAACATAATGAATCAGACAGCATAGTGCTCTGAGGGGACAGAAACAGGTCTGATGTGATGGGAATATGGGCGGATTTAAATATATAGTAACTGTGGAATAAAAACAAAATTTAGAGACTGAAAAATGACCCATGCCCTTCTGCCACTGAAGCTCAGCATACAGCTAGCTTCTAGAAGCTTAGCTATTGCAATTAAAGGAAAGAGCAATGTTTTCAGTCTTTGCATGTGCAAAGCTGGGGGAAGAAAACCCGAAATGACTTGCAGCCTCAAATGCCCTGATTCTTTATACTTCGAGCTTAGTTTGTTTTTGTCAGAGGATGAAGCTGGCGAACCTGAAATTCAGCTGGACACAGAGGGCGTTTAAGAAGTTTATTGACAAAGATGAGTAGTGGCGGATGAGGCAGATGAATAGTACCGGACTTGAGCAGGTGAATATTGGCAGCAGGAGCAGACAGTCGGGGGATAAGCAGGAGACCAGAACAGACGGTGTAGGCCAGGAAACCATCAGAACCGGCAGAGACTCGCTGGAAACAGGCAGGGCTGCAGTACGCAGACACAGGCAACCTAGCTGGAAAGTCCTGCTGGCTGAGCACACAGGATCTGGCAGCACAGGGAACATCAGAACAGGGCGATCCACCGTGAGAGGAGGAGTGAGGTGAAGAGAGACGTTCTGCCGGCGAAGAGTTGGCTGAGGAGGATATATATATATATATATATATATATATATATATATATATATATATATATATATATATGCTGGTGAACAGGTGGGCTAAGCAGACCTAATTAGTGGCAACAGGTGGAGATGATCTAGAGTAGGGTGGTGGCTGGAGGCAAACTGAGCTGATTGGATAGTGGCTGAGAGGTGACAGGCCAAATAAGAAAAGTCCAGAAATGGCCAAAGTAAAACAAACAAAAACCTAAACCATGACAGTTTTGTTTTTTTCTTGATTATTTTATTGTGTTCAAGTGTGGTTTATTTCATCCCTGTTTTCCTTGTGTCCAATATTAATCAGTTTGCTCCACTGGATTATTATTGCACTGCTTACATCATTCGTAAGTGTAACTTCAGTCACACTCCTTCATTCACTGGACTCACATGGTGATTGTTACCAGAAATACAGGCTCTCTTTCTTTTATTCACTCCTGTCTGGTTTCTTCTTCCGTTCCTTTCATCTTTTTTGTTACTCCTGGTTCCTTTAATGCTCCTGTTTTTGGATTCTCCGGCCCTTTCATTTGTTTCTGTAGTAAATTCTGGACGTTGGACTTTTTAATTAAACTTTGCCTTTTCACATTATTCTACCTGCCTCCTGCCTGCGTTTGGGTCCATTACAACAGCAAAAGTCTTCTTGACTAAGAAGAGCTGAAAACAAATGAATACTGTGCTTTTTAGGCTTTTATTTGTAAAAAAACAAAACAAAAAAAACAATGCACTGTTATGTGTTCTAGTACACAAAATCCCAATGAAGCACACTATAGTTTGTGATTACAATAAGCAAAAAACTTTTTTCTGTGTTTGATTTGGAAGTGAAGTACTTTAGTTTGGAACCTTTTAGCATAAAGGTAAGATGCCCTCACAACAAAAAAAAGAGGTACAGGTATATCTTAAAAACGTGCTAACTGTTCTTTGTTTACGAGCAAAAATCAGTTCACACTGAGGGGAAACAGTCATGCTCACCGGGTTTTTAATTAGCGGTTATTACGGGTTCCTCTCCATGCGCAGGAACATCTAATCTTTTTATTAAACCAAGAAACATGAACTTACTAAAAAAACCCTAAGGCTATTTAAAGCAAACCTCAGTATTTTGCCCGCACCTCATGTCTGTTGACTGTTACCACTTGATTAGATGATTATTCCCTGAGACACACTTCATATCTGTTTGTATAATCCGACAGGTGTAGATCAGCACATATTCTTCTTACTATCAAACACGCTGCTTACCTAACCCTGAAAGTAATCACCTTGTATGTTTGAGTGCATCTTGCACCGTCTGCAGCGGCAAGAACCCAAAGCTTTAAATTGTTGTGCTCTTCTGCGTGGGAGGATAATTTTTTTAATAAATCAACATCCAGTGTGCAAAAACAGCAAGAAGGGGTTGGCGCTGAAAGAACGCCCCGGTCTTCTTGTTATTGACTCCATGAATTCAGGGAGTCCGAAACATCGAGAGCATTCACCACGAACAGGGAGCGTTTTCAGAAAGCATGTTCAAGTACATACAGTCGATCGAAGTCATCCATGATGGGATGATACCCCTGTCGGTGTGGCCCTCTCATGTGAAATTACTGTCATAGTTGGCGAGAAGAGCCTCTTCAGGTGATAAAAGAGGTGTTGATACAGAAGCACCTGGCAGCTCTTGCAGCTCCAGACAGATACTGCTCGCACCCAAATCTATCAAGCCACAGACGACATCTGTTCGAGGCCGTAGATTAGTCTAGTTAGCAGACTTTGTCAGGTTCAAAACATGTTTCTTGTGCACAGAGAAATATTAGTTTTGTTGATACAACTTAGATTAATCATAAATTCATCCGAGGGGCAAGCACCAGAGTGGGTGGGTCGGTGGGTGGAGGTGGAAGTGTGTGTGGGTGTTCACGCTTATCTCCAGCTTCTCCTCCACAGAGCTCACATTCAGCTGGGTTTTTCCTGAATATGTTGCTCAAGGCATGTTTTTTTGGACAGGCTTTGATTGATTGCCGGGATTTAGGGAGGAATCTCACACAATTTAACACAAGTCATGAAGGTCTGCAAAAATAAACCAGCTGGACGTGGGCTGCATTTGGAGTTTTCTGCAGTCAGTCGAGCCGGCTTCGTCGGCAACACTGACAGATGCGGTTACTTAGTTTTGACTGATGTTTGTGTAAAAACTTTAGAGTGTCATTTTGTAGCAATGCAATTCAGACAACATTTTGGGACCTGTGAAGAACTTTCCTGTATTCATGCAGTGCCTTAAAAATAATTAATGTCCCTTTAACATTTTATCACATCGCAAATGCAAACAATAGTGTATTTTACTGGGATTTTATGTGCCAAACCAACACAAAGTTGTGCATAATTTATCTCAATCAGATTGGCTGACGAGCATCTTTAAATCGGTTTTCAGGTCTTGCTGCCGAAGTTCACTCAGATTCAGGTCTAGACCATTTTAACACATGAATGTACCTGTTCAACTGGAAGGTGAACATCATCCCCAGCTTCATGTTTTTGCAGCTAATAAATGTTCTTCCAGGATTTTCCTGCATTTAACATAATACATCCTCATGTCATCCTAAACTAGAACAAGAAAAGCATCTCAACAGCATCATGCTGCCACCACCATGATTCTCTGTGTGGATGATGCGTTCAGAGTATTGGGCAGCGTAAGTTTTCTGGTCGTTAGTTTTCAGCAACACTTGAAGGTTCAGGAGCAGATTTTATTGCTGAGGTTTTCATCGACCAGTTCATTTATGCTCTTCATGCTCTTTGAAAGTTGGTGAAGTTGTGCCAAAAATGTTTGGATCTCTGGAATGTTAGTTTTCTGCCATACATAGCATTTTACGGAGCCCCTAAAGGGACACCGAAGAGAAATAAAAAAATAATACTTTCTCGTGCGCACCACTTAGTTTGTCATGCGCACCAGATTCTTTCTCGTGCGCACCAGATAGTTTCTCGTGCGCACCACTTAGTTTCTCGTGCGCACCAGATTCTTTCTCGTGCGCACCACTTAGTTGTTGCATGATCGCATAAGTATTTCGGACAACCGTGTTCATTAGAATGGTACGGAGCCCCCTAGGGGACATGGGGAATTTTTTTTTTTTTGCGTTCCCTCGCAAAAGTATTTGCGTTCCCTCGCAATAGATTTTAGATTCCCTCCCTTGCATTTGTCCACTAGAGGGCTCCGTACATTTTAGATTCCCTCCCTTGCATTTCCGGTTCATTTTGGAGCAGCACTCAAGACAAGACAAACCCACGAAACAGGTAAATAATCTTAATCCACCATACAAACTGTATACTTAGCAGTATGTATATATGTATGGCTTCATTTGACAACTATGTCAAATATGAATCATGTCCGTTGGAAGAAAAGGTAGTTCAGACATGGAAAAATCAGTGGATCATTAGCTATACCTTAAACTAATACGTCTGTGGTTATTTAATGAATTTAGCGTTAGTCAATCAAACTTCTGGCCAGAGAGAAAACACATCGTCTGTAGCCAACATTTGGAAGAAAAATGTTTTGAATATGACATGAGAGCGAGACTTTTCGGGAGGTTTTTCTTTTTTTATTATGTATAATTTGCCGAAACATTACCGACCAGAGCGGCGGAGGGATACGGCACACTTAGAAAATATGCTCATTGTTGCGACGCCCACTTATTTTATGCAACTTTGGTCTTATTTTTTCTAAAGTCACTTTGTAGATTTCATCCCAGCAAACACGTCCAGGTGGGGCCCATGTGGGCCTCACTTGGGCTAGATGGGCTTCAGCTGGGCATGGGCTCAGGGTGGGCTGTGTTGCTGGGACCCATGTGGGCAGCCCATATACTGCCCACATGGTATAGACCAAGCATGGGCAATAGGTGGGCTCCAGTTGGGCAGCCCTTACAAATTCAAAATGGTCAAATCGACTTACAGCCAGGTCTCCTTATGCTATTTTATTTATTTATTTTTAATAAGTAAAAGTCTTTAATATCACACTAATCCAGCCTAGATGATGCATAAATAATTTAAATAATTTAAATTTAAACCTAAACAACCTTTCAGTGAAGCGGCTGAAAATTTTGAGATTTTTTTGAGATGTTTCATAATAAACTGGATCAATATTCTAAAGGTTTTTAATGTTTCTTCCTTTTTTGTTTTCACACAGGTGAATTCTATTTTCATATTGATACACTAATGTCAAACCAAATACTATATGTGCTTTGTTATTTTATTATTATATGTATAGCGTAATGATTTTGTACACTTTATCTTAATCTGTTCTAACATCATCCCGCTGTGGATTTAGTAGCTTTTAAGATCTTTTTTTAAAAAAACATGTTTTTCTAAGATGTCTTGCAAACTTAGGATGCTAAGAATTTAGTATTTCATGGCCTTTATTAACAAACTTTAGAAGGGGATATAAATTACCACAATTCTCAATTCAGTCACTAGGGGGCAGTGAACACGAGACAGGGGAACGTTTATAATGTTGATATTTTAATAATTTCACAACTAAATTAGTATCTTTTACGATCACCCAAGCTAATTAAACAAATACGAAAATGGTCTGTAACAGAACTAAACCTTGGATCGTCCAGGATCATCGATAGTCTTGCTAACAAAACAGTTATATTTCAACCGGAAGTGGATTCTGACCACGCTTAGCCGGAAGTTACCAGGCGCCATTTTGTGCACATAGCCTATTTAATCGTGTTCCGGCGTCATTGGAAGGTCGTTTTTTTTTTTATCCTTGCAACGGACGGTATCTTTCGGACGACATACAGGTAAGAATGCCTCTACATCTAATAAATACTGTTTTTCTGAAAGTAACTAGTGCAGGAGCTAGGTTTAAAGTGTCTGTTGCAGGAATACTTTAGAGAATTCTAGGGGTTTGTAACTGCAACGTGGTTGAGGACTAGGCCGAGCCAGCTGCTACCGCCGTCGGCTCAGAGCTTCGGCTCTGGGGCACATTCTATCGTTTTAAGGGAATCAGAGCTGGATTTGCACTATTAGACCTTAGTTGTTTGGGCTGTTTAGTGTATTTCTTTTTGTTTTGTTTTTGTTTTTTTTGGCAGTCGGTATTTGACCGAAAGTTAAAAAGGGCCGAGTAGACCACAACGCCGACCATTTTTAACGCGCGTTAATGTTTTTTTTTTTCTAACCAAATCATTTGCAGTTGTTGGTTGGAGTTCATCTGCTGTGTTTAACATAGTTGAAGTTTCTTTTTTTTTTTTAGAAATAATGTCTTCAGAAAGAACAAAAAGGAGGAGAATAAAGGCAAAAGCGGAGCAACATTTGCTTGAGCTTGAAAATAAGTCTATGGCTTTGTTGGCAGATAATTCTGCGGAGGAACATTTGCTTACCCTCGAAAAGGAGTCGGCTGATTTGTTGGCAGTTAATTCTGAGAACATCGATTCCATCGAAACTTTCTACGATGCTTGCGATGAGAATTTATCAATTAGTCATGAAGACGGAAATTCCACTGATGTTTTTTATGACTGTAACATTCCATTTGATGATATTGATGAAAATTGGGATTCATATGATATGCCAGATAGTGACTGTGATTTCCATGGAGATGAATATGCCGACATGGTAGATGACGACGATGTTTCATATGGGCTTGCAGAGTGGGCCACAGAATTCAACATTTCACAAACAGCGCTGTCTGCACTTTTGAAAATCTTGAGCAGAAAGGGCCTTGATGTCCCAATGGATGCCACTGACAGGTCCTGCAAAGTCACAAATTTGGCTGGGGGATCCTACTATCACTTTGGGATTGAACATGCTCTCATATCTGAGCTAAAATCTTTAGAGCATTTTAAAGCGACTGATACACTCACACTTCGGATTAATATTGATGGAATACCCTTATTCCGCAGCTCTAGTGTGAGTCTGTGGCCTATTCTGGGTAGAATTAAGGAAATTCCAGAGTGTAGTGTGTTTGTAATTGGAGTGTACTCTGGTGCATCCAAACCCACAAACGTGCAGGAGTATTTACAAGAGTTCATAGAAGATTTGAAAACTATTTCTCAGAGGGGTATTGTTTACGGTGGTGCACATTGAGTTGTGGGTTGCAGTTTTTCGGATTGTTTCTGAAAGTGAAGTCGATTATTTGGCTCTATACTAAGTGACGCCGAAATATCCCTCCGTCTCATAACGCGCTGCAGCTCATCGTGACAGAGAGAAAACTCAGAATGAGCTGCTCTGCCCGTATTTTCTGTGTTATTTAGGGCACCAGGCGGTCTGAGGACCCCGTGACCACTTCCTGTTTCTCTCCTTACTACAATTCCGATCCTAGAGTAGGAATTAAGAGGCACTGCTTAACTAGGATGGGCTTGCTGCTCTGGTGAACTTATTTTATTTTATTTTATTGTTGTTTCTTTCTGTTTTAGATTGTCTTTTTCGCTATCTCTTTTAGCCTCTTAACTGCTTACAAGCACATGCTGAAGCTTACATAATTTATGGTGCCCCACAGAAAACAGTGAAATACCTAGGAATGTAAACTCTTGCAGTTTTATTAATTGTGCACATTATGAATTTTCAAAGCTTTGTTTGGAAAATATGTATTTATGGATTTGTTCTACATTTTCCAAATTATTGTATATAGGCATGGAGGAGGACCTTGAAGCTTTCCTTCGATCAAGGCATGTTACAGAAGAAGACATAAATCAGATGAAAGCAGATAAGGTGATGAAACATTCTGTTATACAGTTTATAGTAAGACTACACATTGTTTAATTATGTCTAGATACTTTTGAACAAAAACTGTTGGCTCATTGTGTTGTAATTTTAGTTAACTTTTAAGATTGTTTTCCTGAAAGGGAAATTCTTTTCCACCGAACACTACTCCAATCTCCAAGTATGACTATACAGCAGGAGTGAACAACTCCTGGTCCTCGAGGACCGGTGTCCTGCAACTTTTAGATGCATCTCTACTTCAACACACCTGAGTCAAATAATGTCATTAGCAGGACTCTGGAGAACCTGACTGCACTTACAGGGGTGCCCAAAGTCAGTCCTCGAGGGCCAGCATCCTGCACGTTTTAGTTCGCTCCCTGGTAGTACCAACAACCTTTTCAGCATGTTAGTGTTCTTCTTGGGGCTTCTAACGAGCCATCATTTTATTCAGGTGTGTTAAACCAGGTAGACAATTAAAACATGCAGGATGCTGGCCCTCGAGGAGCAACTTTGGGCACCACTGACTTAAGAGGCAATTCAGCTATTTCAATGAGGTGTGTTGGACTAGGGAGACGTCTAAGAGCTGCAGGACACCGGCACTCGAGGACAAGGATTGCCCACCCCTGCAATATAGCATGATGCAAAACATTACACAGTCATATATGATGCCATATAAAAGTACTACACAGTATTTACTTTAGTTTTCCTGTTTTAGTGTAAAATTACTTATAGTAATATGTACATTTTCATATCTAATTGCAGATTGACAGAGACGTCATTTGTGTCATGACAGATGAAGAATTTGCCAGATATGTCCCCTCATATGGCGACCGCTTGGCTGTTATGTCATTTTGTCGACAGAGGGAAGCAAATTTTGACAAGGAAGGCATTTTAAATACAATTAGACAAAAGATTGAGACAAGGCGGATGACAAGGAAAAGACATGTTGAAGTACCCCAGCAAACAACTGTGAGAAGTTCTGTCTTCATGGCAAGACCTAAAAACAACAATGCAGTAAAATCCAAACGCAGAATTGAAGTGGGATGGCTGCACTTTCAAAGTGGGGATTTTCATCAAGTTAGGTCCAAATGTGGAGGTGGAACCAGACATCTTGCACTAGAGAAAAACACCACTGTGTCAGAGATCATGACCATTGCAAAAGAGTTGTTTTTTCCTGGTGGATTATCATCGAAGGGATCCATTATGGACTTTACACTTAGCCTGTGCGACTTCAAAAGACAAACTGTACCTCTGGACAGTACTGTTGCAGAACTGTATGAACAATTTAAACTTAAAATGTTACGGCTTTATCTGTGCACAAAGGAATTGGAGCATTCCTCAGATTCACCTGAAGACCAAAAAGTCCTCTTTGAACAGGTAATGTCTGTTTAAGCGAAACCGTTAAAAGGTGTAGAGCACAGGTGTCAAACTCCAGTCCTCAAGGGCCGGTATCCTGCAACTTTTAGATGTGCCTCTGCTGCACCACACCTGAAAAGAATAATTAGGTTATTAGCAAGGCTCTGGAGAACTGATCTACACAAGGAAGAAGTAATTAAGCCTTTTCATTTCAGTGTTTTGTACCTGTGGCACATCTAAACACTGCAGGACAGCGGCCATTGAGGACTAGAGTTTGACACCCCTGGTGTACAGTATATATTTGGGTGTAGTATTATTCGACATCACAATCCAATGGTTGTCTGTGTATTTTTCTTCTTTTTTTTTTTATTATATCAGCACAATGTTGGAAGACCTACTGAACACTCAACTTCTGCCCCTTCTGCTGAACCATTAACTTCAATGAAGTCTTTGCAAGGCTACACGCCAGGAGAAGCAGGCCACTCAAGCCAGTACCTTTTCACAGATGAAGCATCGCTGAGTCCACAACACAAAGCTTTACAAGATGGCACTGAAGGTCATGATCACGTGTATGTCATTGATGATGATGTGGAACCTTTATATCCTGCCTTACATTCAACACCTGGTCCCTCAAACCAGGAAACAGAGTATTTCTATGTATTTGATAATATGGAAAACCCAGTGGTAATGCAAGAAACCGAAACAGTGATGGCCAGCTTCAACATCATTAATGGTCTGGATGAGACGGAGGATTCTGGAGTAGTTCAAATAGGGTCAAGGTCAGAAGATGGTGATGATGAGCTTGCTTCTACTCTTCCCCTGATAGACAGTCATCCTGAGATAGAAGCTGGAAATTTTTCAGAAGTAAGTGTTATGTGTTAAGGTTTTATTTGCTTCTGTATATGATTTGTTTGTTTTATTTAAAAATAAGATTACACCTATGTTATGTCATGAAGTTCCTAAATTAGTTTTATAAGGCTTTTGAGTGTTGACAATCTTCCATAAAATGTGAAGTTCTTTGGATAATGAAACAAAAACATTTATACTGTATATATGTATTTTCAAACTCTTGTTTATGTTATGAAGAATATCTAACTAAAATGTACTGTTGTTCATGTTATGTTCCAGGCTCCACAAACAGCTGTATTACACATGATCTCTTCAACAGAAGATGATGCATTACCGTCTTCTACTGGTGTAGAACATCCCAAAGAACCAAGGTATGCACATATCCGGCGTGCCATGGTCGTAGATGACCTTCTTAATTTGTTCATGGACAACAGCATAATGGGATCAGAATTAAAAATGGAATTTAATAATGAAATGGCTGTGGACAACAGTGGAGTGTCAAGAGATGTGTATACAGCTTTCTGGGAGCAGTTCTTAGAGTTCTGTGAAGGGGAGGAAGAGAGGGTGCCAAAACTCAGACCAGACTTTTCAAAAGAGAGGTGGTATGCACTAGGCCGAATTTGGGCAAAAGGACTAATTGACCATGGCATATTTCCAGTCAGGTTGTCCAAGGCATTCATAGTTGCCTCTGTTTTTGGTCTTCAAGCAGTAGAAGAAGAAGTTTTGATGTCCTCCTTTTCTAAGTATTTGTCGGAGAGCGAGCGAAGTACCACTGAGAAGGCTCTCAATGGTGTACTGGAAGAGGATGAGGAGGACAATTTGTTGGATCTGTTTTCACAGATGGGGGCTCACAGCATTCCATGTCGTGAAAATATCAAGCAAGCCATACAAGTCATGGCTCATAAAGTCATATTACAAGAACCAAAGTATATCATAGATTGCTTTAAAGAAATTTTCAAAGACACTGCATTAAATCTGTCTCATCCAGCTGATGTCCTTCATTTATACGAGTCCAAAAAAGCAACAAACAAAAAAGTAGTTGACATGCTGCAAACAGAGGCTTTGTCCCTATCACAGAAAGAGCAAACAACATTCAGTTACCTGCAAAGGTACATTAGGAATGCAGATCAGCGCAAACTAGAGACATTCTTGCGATTTTGCACAGGGTCCTCTGTTTTATGCACAGAAGAAATTAAGGTAACATTTAATGCTGAAACGGGTTTTGGGAGAAGACCTGTTGCACACACGTGGAGCAATCATTGATGTGCCTTACACTTACAGTTCCTACCCGGAATTTAGAGCAGAGTTTGACAGTATCTTAGCAAGCAATTTCATGTTGATGGATATTGTTTAAACTTCTTGTCAAAGGTTCTTGTCATCTTTGCTAAAATAAGCACTATCATTCCGTACTGTCATATACCATGTTCATGAAGCTGTGATTGTTAGTGGTAGTCTACTTTCTTTTTTTTTTTTTTTTTTTTTTTCCAGTGTCCTGTCTTGCAATGTGGCAATAGGAATTGATGTCTCAATGCCAGATAGAGCTTGACAGATTTTGCTTTTACAAGTGGAGCGAACAGCTTTCGCCATAGTGCTCCACTTGATTTATGCTTGTAAATAGCTTTAATGTGATTCCTGCAAGGAGAATTTCAAATTATATGGACATGACAATGGGAGAGTAAAGGAAGAACAAGAAGTGAAAGAGAAAGAAAAGAAAAAAAAAAGAGTAGAGGTGAAAGAAAGAGGAGATAAAAGGGAGAGAATGATAAAACCTTCTCCGTCTGCTCCGTCACCTGGAAAGAGAGATGCAAAAAGAACAGCACAACCAACAGACATAAAGCAACAAATACAACCGAATAACACCTAGATGCCATTGCTAAATCATATATATTATTATGTAAGCTGACATGTGTAATGTGATACTTGAAAAAAGAAAGTGAAAGAACATAAATAAATAAATTAAAAGATTACTGTATATAAGTGAACACTTAATACCTGGGACCCAGCACCTGTGGGAGTTTGTGAGAGTGCACTAGTTTCGCCAAAACCGAATTTATGAAGAGTAGCGAATAAAAATTTCCAATTTACTCTATCAAAAGCTTTTTCTGCGTCTAAAGACAATATATTGGTTTTAATGTTTTTACTGTAGGAATAATCAATTAAATTAAGTAATTTAGTTTTTATAAAAATTAAGTTTATAAAACTCAGTGGGGAATCCATCTGGACCTGGAGCCTTTTTATTAGGCATGCTTTTAAGAGCTTCCTGGGTTTCAGCTGTTGTCAGCGGGGAATACAAAGTCATTCTTTGGTTATCTGATAATTTAGGAAGTGTAATTTTATCCAGAAATTGCTTAATATCCTTCTCTGATGGATTTATCTGTGGTGTGTATAAAGATTTGTAGAAATCGCGGAAGGTATTATTTATACACTCCGGTTCACTTACTGTATTACCAGTTGAATCTGTAACTGCAAATATAGTAGTTTTCTCCTTATTTATTTTAAGCTGATTAGCTAGAAAGCTTCCTGACTTATTGCCATGTTCAAAATTTTCTATTCGGAGTCTTTGTATTAGAAATCTATTTTGCTTTTCAATATGGTGGTTTAGTTCTAATTTTACTTCACGGATTTTACCTAACTTTCCTTCTTCTTGAGAGGATTCTAGTAACTTAAGTTTTTCTTCTAATTCCTGAATCTTTTTGTTTTCTTTTTTCTTTTTATGAGATGAGAAAGAAATTATTTTACCTCTCATCACTGCTTTTCCAGCTTCCCACAATATTGATGCCGATGTACCTGGTTGATCATTGTATTCTAAGTATGAGGCCCACTGTTCTTTAATGAATTTTATAAATTCTTCATCTTTAAGCAGTGATGTATTAAATCTCCAGCTTTTGTTTTGTGGGGTTATTTTTTTATTAATTAAGGTGAGAGTAACAGGAGCGTGATCACTGATAGCAATAGGATGAATTACCGTCTCTGAAAAAACCGACAGCAGTGAGCTACTTATTAGAAAGTAGTCCAGACGAGAGTACGAATGGTGAACATTTGAGAAAAAAGTGTATTCTTTACTATTAGGATGTAGAGAACGCCATGCATCGCAAAGACCAAAATCACTCATGTATTGTTTGACTACACTTACTGACTGCCAACTACGCTGAGCTCCTGTTTTATTCAACCTGTCTATATCGTTATTTAAACCAAAGTTGAAGTCACCTCCTATAATTAGTGAACAATCCCCGTGTTTTGAAAGTGCAAGGAAGAATTGGTGGAAAAAAGAGGGGTCGCGACTGTATGTCCAGAATGGATTCCTTCATTTTCTTATTTTCGCCGGAAAGCTGGATAATCCCTTCGGTCAGCTCCGTAACCTTCCCCCTCAGCGCGTCATTCTCGGCGGCCATAGCTGTTAGCTGGGCTTGGCTAAACTCCACCGATTCTCTCAGAGACTGAAACTGCTTATGTAGAACCTCTACCAAGGCGAGACGCGCGTCAAGGCTGGTAAGCTTCTTGTCGATGGATTCCAAGATGTCACTGAAGTTCCTGTCGGGAGACAGAGTAGATGAAGATGACGCACTGGTGGAATTAGAACGAGTGCGCTTAAGTGACTGTGTGCTAGCAGCCGTAGGCTTCTGGGCCTTCCCCATCACGATGCTATCAAAACACTCGTCCAGGTAGCACTCCAGGCTCGTTACGGTCTCTTCGTCCAGTTTGTTCCCTCGTAAAAAATAAGACGGTTGTAAATGTTTGGGCTTTAACTTTGTATTATTTTCAGTTATTGGTTCGTTCTTACCTTAGCTTGTTTGATTTGAATTACATGAACGCCTCCATTTTACCTACGCACAGCTCTCGCGAGATCTCAGCCGCTCATCTCCGCCTCAGCCCCGCCACTTGTGTCTTTTTGCTTTTTTTTTTTTTTTTTTTTTTTTTTTTTTTTTTTTTTGTCATCCACAGCGCATCGTCTTCCTCAAGTAATACACCTGCGGGCTGATTAGTTCCCCGTGGTCCGGTGCTTCTGTCTCCTCCCCTTCTTCCAGACAGACAGGGCACCCATCACCTTCTTCTGCTCCCTCCTCATATTTAGCCTCGCCCCAGTAGTATGCGGGACCTTCCCAGTCATCTTGTGAGGGGTCCCCAAAATCTTCATACCCGAACTCTTCTCCGGGCTCGGCGCCTTCGGGTCCCTGAGCTTCACCTGGGTCTGCGGTGGACCCTGTGCTCTCGTGGTCAAAGCCACCTGGATGTTTCTGCCGCTGGAAGCCGGGCACTGTTGGATCTGCGTGTCCTTCCATGGACGACAAGTCTGTCATCACACTGGGATGGCTCCGGGCTAATAAGAGTAGCTCTCGAATTGCGCAGAACTCCTTCTCACCCACTTTCATCTTCACACCTGTTCTCCCGGTCACCTGGGCCTCCAAATACCCCTCGATCAGCTCTGTGATCGCCGCCTTATCCTTTGGGATGGGTACGACTCCGCGATAGTTCCTAAGGGCAGTATCACCCATCGCGCAGAGGAGTTTGTGAGACACCCAAGTCAGGGCTTTAAACCGAGTTGCCCTAACAGGACCCAGGTCTTGTCTAAAACCATAATAAATCCGACCGTCCACCGCTCGCATGGCCTCTGCGGCGTTCCTCGTATCCTCCGGGTACATGTAACAGACCACTGCCCATGGGAATAGAGGATGCTCGTGCAGTGCTCTCGCCACCATATCTAGGGCTGTGAGCCCGGACCCGGCCGCCTGTGCGAGTAAAACCCGAAGGCGAACGGCATCTTGGGGCACCTGAGACAGCCACCTCTGCATGACAACATGAGCATTCTTATCGTTGATGTACTGTCCGAAGTTCTGAAAGGTGAGGGCTATGTCTTCGTGGCGAAACATTGTGTAATGACGGGCATCAACCCTCGGAGCTCATTCATGATCTGGTCAGCTTTCTGCTGACTGAGATTCCCTCTAGTGGCGAATGCGATGAGGAGGATGAAAATTCCATAAAGACACCTCTCACGTTCTCGGCAGTCAGGGTGGCGTATGATGGTCAGAAGCAGTTTAAGCTGGTCCTCAGGAGTTGCACCATCCACCCAGGACCCTTCAGCTCGGTTGTAGACCTGCCCGACTACATTATTGTCGGCCTCCAATCGTAGCACTATATCAGCGAACCACGCCGCCTCGCGGAATCTGGCCACGTTTCGTAGGATCCGCGCGAGCTCTTCTTGGGCCAGTGGTGTGGGAAGTTGGGGGCTATTGCCTCTGCAATGATTTGCTGGCGAGCAGCCGACTCTTGCCCACGCTCTACTCGAGCGGCTGAAATCACCCCGATGAGTGCAAGATGCTCCACCGTGAATCCGACTCCATCCATAAGTTCCTCAGTGAATGGAGGTATGCCGAGATACTGAAAAATACACGGTCTGACCCCTCCACCAGCGATGAGGGCGTTAAACACCGCAGGCTGGTCAGCAGCTCCCTTGAAGCGGTAGGTGCCCATGGGCTCACTTTCCCGCTGTGGTGCTTCGGTACCAGGTGGTGCAATTGTTTCATTCAGGTAAAATATCACGGGACATAATTTGTACCGGAGACTGGACACCACTGCGATCTGCCATGCTGATCCTAGGTCGGCGGTGGTCATTGTCCTCTGTCTGTTGCGAGTATTGTATCCCCCACTGAGCGACGATCCTCGCAGAACTGGTCTGTAATCCCCATCGACTGCCACTTCCTGGGGAAACACCATCCCCGGTCCAAACGGCAGCATCCGACTCGGAGAAGCCATTAGTGTGACGATAAGTGTAGCACACCGTTTTTAATGCAATGGGATTCTCTCCGCTTGTACTCGTTTACATTGAGGCTAACTTGCGCTCAGCATCCGCCATAGGGCCGGTGCGTCGCCGAGGGGTCGGTGGACGACTCAATGGAAGGTCCTCGGGCACCTGATCAGGGGTCGCCTCGGGAACATCTTCAGGGGTCGCCTGATAGGTCTTCAGAACAGTGTACGAGTCAATACACCCGTAGGCTAACCCACAGCCATTGAACCCCGAACGCCTAAGGATGTAACAGTTCACACACACCCCGACAATGTAAATCCCCACCTTGTAGGTTAGGTACACACCGATGACGATAGAGGCATAGTGCCCAAAGACTGCAAAGAACCAGGAGATCCGAGATGCGACACTGTTTGACAACCCCTCCATCTGGGAAGTGGACCACATACGAGATGGGTCAAAACTCTCCCCTCCTGTTCCCGTCACTTTTCGAATCATGTTGTTGCTGATGGCCTCCCTCACCGAGGGGAACATCATCTCACGCTGTAGTGCTGCCAGTTGTTGGTCTGAGTATAGGCCTCCTACCCCTACACCTATGATTGGTTCGTATGTCCATGTCATCTTCCCGTTCGGGTCTAGCATGGTGGGAGGAGAAACCGGAACCAACTCGGGGGGTGCGAATATACCACCGCGGACCCAGTTTGAATCGGGGGTGTAGAGGGTTCTTGCACGGGACTTCAGTTCCGTCTGTGGTCAACATGTGAGTTGTTTGTGCTCGAAACATGGGCTGTTGCTGGTACATGACTGGTAGTTCCTGAAAACATTCCGCGGTGTATCGGAGGGTCACCACAACAGGCTGACATCTGATGACATACATGACCTCCCCCTGGACTCTAGCGTAAGTTCCCGGGCCTTCCGTCAGCTGACCTACTGAGCTCGGGTTAAGAGTGGCAAGCATCAGACGGTTCTCCAACACCATTTTCCGTAGATTGCATTCACGGAGTAAGAAGTCCTGAGCTAGGGAAACCATGTTGGTGTAGGTCATGTGGGAGACAAAAAAGAATTTGGAGCTGATGTGTAACGAAAGATCCACATTTTTGACGTGATCAACACCGACTTGTGGCCAAATGGATCCGTACTCGCTCTGTCGGGCCACAAACATCCGGGCATGCTCCGTTGTGTGAACTACTTGTCCACAGAGGGTGCCAATGCCGGTCAACCGCAGTGCGAAGGTGGATGTCCTTTCCTTCACCACCAGGATTTTCACGCCGTCATCAGTGGTTGTCAGTACTCCCTTCCCTGAATACAGAGTGTCCACAGTTGTCCCGGGACAGTCGGATGACTCCCGGTATGTCCACACAGCTGCCCCATATTCATCGTCTACGCAGTAACCGGATTTTAGCCCGCAGCTCAGCCCGGATCGCGACAAGATAATCTTGTCATCTGCGAGTGTTGCATCAGCAACAAATGAGTGCAGGGTGATGGTGAACTGTGCCTGGACGACCACCTGATGGTAGGACCCGAATGAGTCGGAGTAGGTCCCACCGGTGCACACTCTCCCTGACTGGACATCGCCTGCCACGTTTACTGATCTGATATTCACCCCAAGCTGTAGATCATTAAATCGGGCTGCTCCAAATGCATAAGAGGAGGTCTGGTGAATTTCCCGGCACTTGTCCCGGCCGAGCTTCACAAGCTGCTCGGCGTGTCCACGTGGTACCGTGGAAATGTGGCTATGCATACCACATCTAAACACTGCTCTGGAGTATCGCACCATGCAGGTCAGGACCTCGACGGGGCGGTACATCCGGGTTTGCAGCACCATCATCAGTGCCACTTCCTCTTTGACTCTCAGGTCTCCTTGAGGGGCACAAGGCTGTATGGCGGTAAGATCGATGATGGCCTGGTGTGAGTTTTTGTCCGTGCAGTCGTATGCTATAATGGTCCCATTCTGGGCCCAGGTGACTGGAAACCCTATTGTCAGCATCCACAACCCCAAGACTAAAGAATTAACCATGATGAGAAACATTTGAAAAAGATCTATTGGTTTCTCTCCACTGGAGTGTGTGAGAGCCGAGAGGGCGGGTTGTTGGTTTTGCACCCACGAATAGAGATGCACAAGGGCCGATTGCGGCCCTGAGTGTCATCCATCGGAGGTCTGGGAGGGCTTCGCTCACAGGCATCAGGGTTCGGTCCGTCTTGTGGAGGCCTCGGAGCGCCCCTGGTGCTTGTCGAGCTTTTGGTTGTTCTGCGTGTGCTCTGTGACGGCCGAGCAGTGGGGTGGTGTGTGTTCTGGTGCTTCGGTACCAGGTGGAGGCGGTGCCTTTACGCCCGGCTTAATTCCATATTTCTTGCAGAGCTCGCGTGTCTCTTTCAGGCGTTGTCGGACAGCATCTCGGAGATCGGCCGAGGACTCCTCATCCGGCTTCCTTGTCTTCTTCATCCTATAGTCACAAAACCGAACTCTCTTTTAAAGAAATACAGCGCTTGTAGTTAGTTAATTGGATTATCTCCATTGGTGATGGGTGAGAGTCCGGCAGCACGGACGGCGGGGATCCACTGTAGATAACCCTCGCGCATTGCAGCCCTGTCTGCAGAGGTATAATAGCTCCAGACCCGATTTAAGAGAACATCTGTGAATGCAAAGGACAGTCCTGGAGAGATCTGGTGTAGTCTCTCGCGCATAACACTGTTAGCTTGCTCATGATGGCCCCCATCCATGGCGTCCAAATACCACCATAGAGCGATGAGTGCGAGAGGTGTGACAACACTGGCCGGGGCTGCCATTTCGACTGTGGCTCTCACTCTAGCAATTTGCTGACCCGTGCGAGTCCCTACCCATGTCCGGGTACTGGTGTTCCACGGGTGAAGGGAAGTCTCCAGAACCCCTGCCCTCACCACGCCGGTCCAGACGCGAGACCATTCCGGGTTAGTCCATGAGGGGCTGTGCATGGTCTCCTTGAGGGCCGTGTCACACACTGCCGGACTGTCTAGCGACGATGCCACATCTGGTACGTTCTCTGGTGCAATTGTTTCATTCAGGTAAAATATCACGGGACATAATTTGTACCGGAGACTGGACACCACTGCGATCTGCCATGCTGATCCTAGGTCGGCGGTGGTCATCGTCCTCTGTCTGTTGCGAGTATTGTATCCCCCACTGAGCGACGATCCTCGCAGAACTGGTCTGTAATCCCCATCGACTGCCACTTCCTGGGGAAACACCATCCCCGGTCCAAACGGCAGCATCCGACTCGGAGAAGCCATTAGTGTGACGATAAGTGTAGCACACCGTTTTTAATGCAATGGGATTCTCTCCGCTTGTACTCGTTTACATTGAGGCTAACTTGCGCTCAGCATCCGCCATAGGGCCGGTGCGTCGCCGAGGGGTCGGTGGACGACTCAATGGAAGGTCCTCGGGCACCTGATCAGGGGTCGCCTCGGGAACATCTTCAGGGGTCGCCTGATAGGTCTTCAGAACAGTGCACGAGTCAATACACCCGTAGGCTAACCCACAGCCATTGAACCCCGAACGCCTAAAGGCCCATTCATACCCTACGTTTGGCCTGCACGTCCGTATTTCTGTCCGTACGTTCTATCCGTTGACTCCTTCATACCTCCGTCCGTTGAGGTGCGCAATAACCAATATGTCCTCTAGGTGGCAGTGCTGGGCGCCAATGATTCGTCACTGATCAAACATGGCGACGGTCCAAGACGTGATTTTGTTGTATTTGCTCCTTAAGTAAACTTTTTGTTTGTCCCTGTGCCCCGGACACGACACATCATATGTGTGGGTAGTTGCGGACAAGCTCCGCAAGTCGTTCCTCAAATCCCGTCATTGTTTAAAGCCCAGAATTACAACCTTCTTCGTAGTTTTGTTGACATTTTGTACTACAAACTCAACAGCGCCCCCACCGTTTCCGGTAGTATTGCTCCGTATTGATCCGTTTCGTCCGTAAGCGTAAGCTCCCAATTTTCGTGTCAAAGTACGGACGAAATCGACGGTTAGAACGTATGAAACACTCCACACGTATCCGTATCCGTCTTTTACGTGAGGTATGAATGGGCCTTAAGGATGTAACAGTTCACACACACCCCGACAATGTAAATCCCCACCTTGTAGGTTAGGTACACACCGATGACGATAGAGGCATAGTGCCCAAAGACTGCAAAGAACCAGGAGATCCGAGATGCGACACTGTTTGACAACCCCTCCATCTGGGAAGTGGACCACATACGAGATGGGTCAAAACTCTCCCCTCCTGTTCCCGTCACTTTTCGAATCATGTTGTTGCTGATGGCCTCCCTCACCGAGGGGAACATCATCTCACGCTGTAGTGCTGCCAGTTGTTGGTCTGAGTATAGGCCTCCTACCCCTACACCTATGATTGGTTCGTATGTCCATGTCATCTTCCCAGTCGGGTCTAGCATGGTGGGAGGAGAAACCGGAACCAACTCGGGGGTGCGAATATACCACCGCGGACCCAGTTTGAATCGGGGGTGTAGAGGGTTCTTGCACGGGACTTCAGTTCCGTCTGTGGTCAACATGTGAGTTGTTTGTGCTCGAAACATGGGCTGTTGCTGGTACATGACTGGTAGTTCCTGAAAACATTCCGCGGTGTATCGGAGGGTCACCACAACAGGCTGACATCTGATGACATACATGACCTCCCCCTGGACTCTAGCGTAAGTTCCCGGGCCTTCCGTCAGCTGACCTACTGAGCTCGGGTTAAGAGTGGCAAGCATCAGACGGTTCTCCAACACCATTTTCCGTAGATTGCATTCACGGAGTAAGAAGTCCTGAGCTAGGGAAACCATGTTGGTGTAGGTCATGTGGGAGACAAGAATTTGGAGCTGATGTGTAACGAAAGATCCACATTTTTGACGTGATCAACACCGACTTGTGGCCAAATGGATCCGTACTCGCTCTGTCGGGCCACAAACATCCGGGCATGCTCCGTTGTGTGAACTACTTGTCCACAGAGGGTGCCCATGCCGGTCAACCGCAGTGCGAAGGTGGATGTCCCTTCCTTCACCACCAGGATTTTCACGCCGTCATCAGTGGTTGTCAGTACTCCCTTCCCTGAATACAGAGTGTCCACAGTTGTCCCGGGACAGTCGGATGACTCCCGGTATGTCCACACAGCTTCCCCATATTCATCGTCTACGCAGTAACCGGATTTTAGCCCGCAGCTCAGCCTGGATCGCGACAAGATAATCTTGTCATCTGCGAGTGTTGCATCAGCAACAAATGAGTGCAGGGTGATGGTGAACTGTGCCTGGACGACCACCTGATGGTAGGACCCGAATGAGTCGGAGTAGGTCCCACCGGTGCACACTCCCCCTGACTGGACATCGCCTGCCAGGGTTACTGATCTGATACTCACCCCAAGCTGTAGATCATTAAATCGGGCTGCTCCAAATGCATAAGAGGAGGTCTGGTGAATTTCCCGGCACTTGTCCCGGCCGAGCTTCACAAGCTGCTCGGCGTGTCCATGTGGTACCGTGGAAATGTGGCTATGCATACCACATCTAAACACTGCTCTGGAGTATCGCACCATGCAGGTCAGGACCTCGACGGGGCGGTACATCCGGGTTTGCAACACCATCATCAGTGCCACTTCCTCTTTGACTCTCAGGTCTCCTTGAGGGGCACAAGGCTGTATGGCGGTAAGATCGATGATGGCCTGGTGTGAGTTTTTGTCCGTGCAGTCGTATGCTATAATGGTCCCATTCTGGGCCCAGGTGACTGGAAACCCTATTGTCAGCATCCACAACCCCAAGACTAAAGAATTAACCATGATGAGAAACATTTGAAAAAGATCTATTGGTTTCTCTCCACTGGAGTGTGTGAGAGCCGAGAGGGCGGGTTGTTGGTTTTGCACCCACGAATAGAGATGCACAAGGGCCGATTGCGGCCCTGAGTGTCATCCATCGGAGGTCTGGGAGGGCTTCGCTCACAGGCATCAGGGTTCGGTCCGTCTTGTGGAGGCCTCGGAGCGCCCCTGGTGCTTGTCGAGCTTTTGGTTGTTCTGCGTGTGCTCTGTGACGGCCGAGCAGTGGGGTGGTGTGTGTTCTGGTGCTTCGGTACCAGGTGGAGGCGGTGCCTTTACGCCCGGCTTAATTCCATATTTCTTGCAGAGCTCGCGTGTCTCTTTCAGGCGTTGTCGGACAGCATCTCGGAGATCGGCCGAGGACTCCTCATCCGGCTTCCTTGTCTTCTTCATCCTATAGTCACAAAACCGAACTCTCTTTTAAAGAAATACAGCGCTTGTAGTTAGTTAATTGGATTATCTCCATTGGTGATGGGTGAGAGTCCGGCAGCACGGACGGCGGGGATCCACTGTAGATAACCCTCGCGCATTGCAGCCCTGTCTGCAGAGGTATAATAGCTCCAGACCCGATTTAAGAGAACATCTGTGAATGCAAAGGACAGTCCTGGAGAGATCTGGTGTAGTCTCTCGCGCATAACACTGTTAGCTTGCTCATGATGGCCCCCATCCATGGCGTCCAAATACCACCATAGAGCGATGAGTGCGAGAGGTGTGACAACACTGGCCGGGGCTGCCATTTCGACTGTGGCTCTCACTCTAGCAATTTGCTGACCCGTGCGAGTCCCTACCCATGTCCGGGTACTGGTGTTCCACGGGTGAAGGGAAGTCTCCAGAACCCCTGCCCTCACCACGCCGGTCCAGACGCGAGACCATTCCGGGTTAGTCCATGAGGGGCTGTGCATGGTCTCCTTGAGGGCCGTGTCACACACTGCCGGACTGTCTAGCGACGATGCCACATCTGGTACGTTCTCTGGTGCAATTGTTTCATTCAGGTAAAATATCACGGGACATAATTTGTACCGGAGACTGGACACCACTGCGATCTGCCATGCTGATCCTAGGTCGGCGGTGGTCATCGTCCTCTGTCTGTTGCGAGTATTGTATCCCCCACTGAGCGACGATCCTCGCAGAACTGGTCTGTAATCCCCATCGACTGCCACTTCCTGGGGAAACACCATCCCCGGTCCAAACGGCAGCATCCGACTCGGAGAAGCCATTAGTGTGACGATAAGTGTAGCACACCGTTTTTAATGCAATGGGATTCTCTCCGCTTGTACTCGTTTACATTGAGGCTAACTTGCGCTCAGCATCCGCCATAGGGCCGGTGCGTCGCCGAGGGGTCGGTGGACGACTCAATGGAAGGTCCTCGGGCACCTGATCAGGGGTCGCCTCGGGAACATCTTCAGGGGTCGCCTGATAGGTCTTCAGAACAGTGCACGAGTCAATACACCCGTAGGCTAACCCACAGCCATTGAACCCCGAACGCCTAAGGATGTAACAGTTCACACACACCCCGACAATGTAAATCCCCACCTTGTAGGTTAGGTACACACCGATGACGATAGAGACATAGTGCCCAAAGACTGCAAAGAACCAGGAGATCCGAGATGCGACACTGTTTGACAACCCCTCCATCTGGGAAGTGGACCACATACGAGATGGGTCAAAACTCTCCCCTCCTGTTCCCGTCACTTTTCGAATCATGTTGTTGCTGATGGCCTCCCTCACCGAGGGGAACATCATCTCACGCTGTAGTGCTGCCAGTTGTTGGTCTGAGTATAGGCCTCCTACCCCTACACCTATGATTGGTTCGTATGTCCATGTCATCTTCCCGTTCGGGTCTAGCATGGTGGGAGGAGAAACCGGAACCAACTCGGGGGTGCGAATATACCACCGCGGACCCAGTTTGAATCGGGGGTGTAGAGGGTTCTTGCACGGGACTTCAGTTCCGTCTGTGGTCAACATGTGAGTTGTTTGTGCTCGAAACATGGGCTGTTGCTGGTACATGACTGGTAGTTCCTGAAAACATTCCGCGGTGTATCGGAGGGTCACCACAACAGGCTGACATCTGATGACATACATGACCTCCCCCTGGACTCTAGCGTAAGTTCCCGGGCCTTCCGTCAGCTGACCTACTGAGCTCGGGTTAAGAGTGGCAAGCATCAGACGGTTCTCCAACACCATTTTCCGTAGATTGCATTCACGGAGTAAGAAGTCCTGAGCTAGGGAAACCATGTTGGTGTAGGTCATGTGGGAGACAAACAAGAATTTGGAGCTGATGTGTAACGAAAGATCCACATTTTTGACGTGATCAACACCGACTTGTGGCCAAATGGATCCGTACTCGCTCTGTCGGGCCACAAACATCCGGGCATGCTCCGTTGTGTGAACTACTTGTCCACAGAGGGTGCCCATGCCGGTCAACCGCAGTGCGAAGGTGGATGTCCCTTCCTTCACCACCAGGATTTTTACGCCGTCATCAGTGGTTGTCAGTACTCCCTTCCCTGAATACAGAGTGTCCACAGTTGTCCCGGGACAGTCGGATGACTCCCGGTATGTCCACACAGCTTCCCCATATTCATCGTCTACGCAGTAACCGGATTTTAGCCCGCAGCTCAGCCCGGATCGCGACAAGATAATCTTGTCATCTGCGAGTGTTGCATCAGCAACAAATGAGTGCAGGGTGATGGTGAACTGTGCCTGGACGACCACCTGATGGTAGGACCCGAATGAGTCGGAGTAGGTCCCACCGGTGCACACTCCCCCTGACTGGACATCGCCTGCCAGGGTTACTGATCTGATATTCACCCCAAGCTGTAGATCATTAAATCGGGCTGCTCCAAATGCATAAGAGGAGGTCTGGTGAATTTCCCGGCACTTGTCCCGGCCGAGCTTCACAAGCTGCTCGGCGTGTCCATGTGGTACCGTGGAAATGTGGCTATGCATACCACATCTAAACACTGCTCTGGAGTATCGCACCATGCAGGTCAGGACCTCGACGGGGCGGTACATCCGGGTTTGCAGCACCATCATCAGTGCCACTTCCTCTTTGACTCTCAGGTCTCCTTGAGGGGCACAAGGCTGTATGGCGGTAAGATCGATGATGGCCTGGTGTGAGTTTTTGTCCGTGCAGTCGTATGCTATAATGGTCCCATTCTGGGCCCAGGTGACTGGAAACCCTATTGTCAGCATCCACAACCCCAAGACTAAAGAATTAACCATGATGAGAAACATTTGAAAAAGATCTATTGGTTTCTCTCCACTGGAGTGTGTGAGAGCCGAGAGGGCGGGTTGTTGGTTTTGCACCCACGAATAGAGATGCACAAGGGCCGATTGCGGCCCTGAGTGTCATCCATCGGAGGTCTGGGAGGGCTTCGCTCACAGGCATCAGGGTTCGGTCCATCTTGTGGAGGCCTCGGAGCGCCCCTGGTGCTTGTCGAGCTTTTGGTTGTTCTGCGTGTGCTCTGTGACGGCCGAGCAGTGGGGTGGTGTGTGTTCTGGGGTGTGAGGGCGTAGTGTCGTTGCACCCTGTGGTTCATCGCAGCATCAGATCCGCGCAACACCATAACTAACTTAGAATAAGTTTTTAACATCTCTGTAGTGGCAGGTGCCTGTGTAGGGAATTTTGAACTAAACATGGTATTGGGTTTTCTCCGTTTTTGTGTTTTCCTTAGTAGTGGTAGTCTACTTTCGATGCTTAAAAGCAGTGCAATGTGAAAAGGTTTCTGTTGGCATGAAAAACCATAGGGGAAACAATTTCCAATTTTGTTTAATTTCTAGAATTGTAATAACCGCCTGTTGCGATTAGACCACTAACTAGTTTTCACATTTGTTTTAATCAAGTTCTGACACTCGTCTTAAATTTTTAAATGTTTTAATAGTCGAGGTGTTTACAGAAAAATGGTTGCAATACAACCAAATCCAGAGTTTGAGTAATTCATCATAATGAATTCATTCTTTACCCTTTTCTGTTTGTATGCACAATGTTGACATCAGATGTTAACACTGGTTAAAAAGATGTGTTGCTTTTAAAATGTTATAAAGCGATCCAATGTTAAAGGGTGTGTTTAGGAATTAACAAACTAAAAAGCAAGCAATTTTCATTTTTGGAATTTTGCCAATTTCACCTAATAGTTCCTGCTAATATTTGAGCAGTACAATTGCTTTGTTTCTTTATCCAAGTAGGTTTAGAAATTAAGAGTTTATTTAGATGGTTGGATACTGCAATGAAGTAAAAAAAACAATACTTAAAATACAAAAATACAGAGGGTTTGTAACATCCGGCAATTTCGATTTTTCTGGTGACCTGTTTTTTTTTGGGGGGTTTTTTATGTATTGGAGGGGCCAAAATGTAATATTTGTAACATTTGTCTTGCAAAGTTTGTATTTATTTTTGTTATGCGTTTGGATTTCCTGTGAATGTTCACAATAAATGTTTACACAATGATGCAATTGGTTTCCAGTGCTTTGTGTAAATTATGAACTGTATTTTCAGGACTTTCTCAGTAATTTGATTTAGCCACAGCTGTGACATGTAATTTAACTGATTCTGCATTTTGCTAAATGCTGGTGAAGATTCTCAGTCATCCAGGTCATGGTCATTCCAAAAAGAGTAAAAAACAAAGCAACTGGACTTGTTTTCCGTAGTTTGAAGACGTTTCGCTTCCTCTCCAGGAAGCTTTCTCAATTCAAAAAGTCTGGAGTAATGGAGTACCAAGCTTTATACTACTGCCAAACAAAGGCCTTGTAATGGCTTAGATAACATGCAAATTCATTCCGTACTTTGCTAAATAAATCCAACACATCTGGACTGAAATGGATAAATTTATTTCTGATTCAATTTTAATACATTAGGCAAAAAAAGTCTGATTTTCAAGTATAACAATTAGAATGCATGTTAATATCTGATAAACGGCTTACTTTATGACATTTGGAACCCTGCTAACATAGCAGGTTCTTTCCAGTCAATACTCACAGTAATGCTCTAATGGCATCTCTCAATAACATGTACAGTTTCACAGAATCATATGGCTCTGATGGTGTAATCAGGCCATACTCTGACATTAAAACATTGCAAATGTCATACACAGCCGAATCACATGGTATGGTCTGCCGAAAGGTGCATGCAACTCTACACAGCTGAATATGTTCAACTTGAACAGGAGTGAGGAAGTCTGTAGTGCTGTACAGTTCAGGTAGCGCATACATCACATTGGGCCGACCGCTGGGAACTTGCAAGTTTTTGGATGGCCTGATGTGGTGCGTGTTCCATACTTGTGCTGTCTCATCCTGCAACAGATAAAAGAAAAATTGAGTACAATTTTGTTAACCTCAGCTGGAAAAAAAAGACTAGGCATAGTCATTGTCCTTAGTCATTTGGTGTAATTTTTTTTTAATGTAGCAATGAAGTATCAAAGAGGAAGAATGGAGGGAGATTATTGCATTTTGGAGGTTAATTGCAAATAGAGTGATTTCAGTGATTGGATTTATGGTGTAGAATCACAATCTCTCAATGAATCACGCTACCCTGTGCAGGACTTGCACCAGGAGAAGAGAGGTGAAATGTGCTGGCAACATATGGAATTTTCTTAAACATTGCAAATAAAATACTATATTCTTGCATTCGTTCCTTTTTTTCAATTATTTTTTTTATATCCACTTTGTGTTCATTTTAAATGTTTTATGGAATTTCAGACTTGCTGTTTAGAACTGTCATTCATACAGTTAGTAGTTATAGAAAATGTGACATTTTAGACGAATTGATTGTAAAAATGACTTAGTTTGACTTTTGATAGTTAGAAACTTGATGCCTACTACTGAGTTCAAAAAATAGTTAACATTTGTTTAAAAAATAGTCAATTAAATTGAATCTTAATTATAAGAGGTTTAAATGCAGCTGTCAAAATGATCCCTTGTTGCAGTTAGTGTATTAAGCGGAATAATAAACGTGCATCTACACAGCACAGCGTTCAGACCAGTGTGATGCATTCTCGAGCTTCAGGAAGCTATGGTGCGTTCAGGAGCATGGGACATTTCAAATTTACAAGGAAATATGCATAAAACGGAACACAACTTTACTCCTCTCTGTAGGAAAAGTTCGCTTTCGTTTATGGGTGTGCGCTCGTCGTGCATTGTTTCCATTTTCAGTAGAAAGTTGATGTGATAAAAGTATGCACGTAGGTGACAAAATTGAGCGTGCGCCTGACATTGAAGTTCCGTACGAATAGAATAATAGACAGTGAATGCCACAAATAACCAGTGGCACCTCGCCCGACACAATTAATGATTTTAATGTTAATGCCTTTCAGACTCGCCTACGTCATATCTTATCCATCATATAAATATTAAATTTGATTCAATTAACTCACCTGGATGAGTCCCATGCAGCAAAACTGTAGAATGCTTTTGTCCAGAAATCCCCCATCAAAGAATCCATTGTCTCTGATGTCAGCAAACAAGGACAGCCAGAACTCCATACACTCCGTACGTAGGAAGCGCCACCAATATTCAATCCTTTGATTTGCAGTGCTTGCTCCTTCGAGGTAACTTTCAAGAGGGTCGTCGGGCTGAGTGGGAAATGAGGAATCTCTGTAAGTCTCTGACATAAACATTTTCTGTACCTAGATCCCCTCTAACAACTCTCGGACACCCTATATGGTAGCCCAAACTGAAAATATAGTGCAATTAGTTAATCTACATCCATTCTAATGAACACGGTTGTCCGAAATACTCATGCGATCATGCAACAACTAAGTAGTGCGCACGAGAAAGAATCTGGTGCGCACGAGAAACTAAGTGGTGCGCACGAGAAAGTATTATTTTTTTATTTCTCTTCGGTGTCCCTTTAGGGGCTCCGTAGCATTTAGTACACTGGATAAATAGTCTTATTTCCCTCTAATTTCCCTATGCCCTCTACATGTCTTGTAGCAAACATTAATTGAAACTCCTTATGATTGTTAATAGATTTTCCCACCCGAGGTGCAGATCTTTGCACATCCTCTTGGTGTCCGTTTTTTGTTTTTTTTCTCCCATTTTGACTCGGAACAGGAAAACAAACACTGAGGCCGATGAGTGATTAAGAAATTTTATTAAGGAAGTGTGAAGGTGGAAACTGGGGATGCTGGGAGGGCTCTGGTCACAGACTGAAAGCAGAAAATAAATGAGATTAAACACCATCAGCAAACAGGTTGGTGAGCTTAAGCGGTTGTCTTATGGCTTTTGGCACACAGAGGGCTGTGGTTGGCAGTCTGAGTGGCAGTCTGTGCAATGCTTCTCGACCGGTAATCTTTGGATGTGGGAGGGTGGACGGGCAGGCGATGGCTCAGTGGAGCGATTGGATATACAGCAAATACATCTCATTAAAGCTCCTAGCTCCCGTTCCTTGACCTTCCATGGGGTCAACACTAAGAACTCTATCATGGATAGGAAAGGAGCTTCGGCATGCTGTGCCGATTTTGGAAAGCGGAAGTGCGTCAGTTGTCGCCATGATAAGTGCTGTCCGAATAGTTCAGTCAGTAAGGAAGAAGGTAGGAAAAGAAGCCTGTATGCTCCCTCCTGTGGCTAGTTTTGCCTAGGGGCCCGCATGATGTCCTTTCAGTGTTGCCAACTCAGCGACTTTGTCGCTATATTTAGCGACTTTTCAGACCCCTCCAGCGACTTTTTTTCAAAAAAGCGACTAGCGACAAATCTAGCGACTTTTCTGGTGTCACTGGAGACTCTAACGTGAAAGCACGTATCATTCCTACTCTTGTCCTCCAGCGGCAAGTGCTGCCGTGGGGCGCCTCCCCCGTCCCAACCCCGTTCTCCCGCTCCCGCAGGACTCCCTCTCAGCGCTTCAGTCAGAGCCACAGCATGTTTACCCTCAGCGTCCAGACTGCAAATGAAGCGCGCATGCGCTGGGATTGACGGCGCAGGTTGATCATGCGGTGCCGCCCCGCCCTGGCTTACATTCAGGGCGGGAGCGAGCGGGATGTAAATGTAAATGTTATTTGGTCTAAAATAAATAACTGAATTTGAAATGTCTTATCTTAAATAAATAACGGCATTTGAATCACACAGCCACATGTTCATGTTTTACCGTGATTAGTAGGGTCCTTAGTGGACCACAAGGGAAAAAAGTAAAATAAAAAGTTGAAAAAAAAACATTTAAAAAAATTGTAACTCCGCCATAGTGTCTCCTTATGGTTCATTTTGCCGGTCCCAAGCCCGGGTAAAGGAGGAGGGTTAGTATTGTAATAAAATAAACTTAATAAATAAATAAAAAAAAACATCAATGGACAGAAAAAAGTAGCTCTATATATTGAGTGTTTTTACTCACTTTTTGTCTCTTTCTAACAACGTTATTTCTCCCACAGCGTCAATAACATGCACATCACATCATGTGGCAGGATATGCAAATTAGATTATGACGTCGTTCAGCGACTTCTAGCGACTTTTAGCACAGCCAATAGCTACTTTCCTTATTGAGGAGTTGGCAACACTGCGTCCTTTACCGAAGCTAAGAAGCATTGAGGACAGCAGTCCAAAGCTCCTTTCCTCCCCACAATAGTGTTCTTATTGTTGACCCCATGAAATGTCACGGAACAACAGCTAGAAGCTATTATCAAGGTATTCGGATGGAGCCTATGAGTGAGTTAACAGCTGTAAAAAAAAATTAAACATATTTTAAATAAGCCTAAAGCAATACATTTAAATAGATATATTTAATATATGTATTTTTCTTGCAATGAAATAATAAAATCATGGACTTAGAGGGAAACGGATTAGAAAGTGATGAGAGTGCAGAAGACAACCTTAGGGAATGGTTTGGCAAAACAGAGAGGAGGCAAAAAGAGAACGATGACCGGGACAGAGCCTAGCTGGACGTTTTTCAGGAACAAATGAACAAACTGCTAGACCTGCTTCAGAGACGTGTTGACCACCTTGTTTGATGCACTTGCACTTTAAACTCTCGTGCAAGTTAAAATGTCTGAAAGCACCAACTGATGTTTTGCATGTCTATTTGTTGAGTTTGTTTTATCTGAAAGTTGCTGTGTTTCCCAAAAAAGGAAGCAACCAGTTTTGATTCCTGTCAGCTCTGTTGATCTTTTTTTACCCCACAACAGCAGTTGATGAAGTTGTAAAGAATACAATAAACAAAAATTTATGAAAAATATCAAATGTCTTCATTATTATTTTAGACAATGTCACAACAAGGTGCCATCATTAATTAAATACATACAACATAAGTTTTCTAGCTATTTTAAATTTATTTTGGGTATATGCTTCAAAAATATAATTTTCCATTCCTTTTTCATTTGTGGCAATACCCACTCTAGTATTCCCAATCCTCTCAAATTTTGGTTACTGAGCTTTATTCAAATTGCAAAAATAGTGCCAGCCCGTCATTTTTTATGTTGCAGTTACGACACAGAGACGCAGGTCGATGTCATAACCCGTACTCTCCCAATTCTCCAAATTTGCACGCATGTAACCTGCGCACTCAAACCCATCTGTGCACTTCCACCAGGTACACACTTCATAGAGGGTCGTAGGGTGTAGTGTGAGTATTAGGACCGGACCAAAGAAGCACCAAAAACCTTCATGTCCACCTGACACTTGGCTGCTTTTCTGATGAAGGCTCTCCTTGCCCACCCTGTCTGTTTAAATCGACAGCCCTGTATTGCTGGTTGGACTGCAGGATATTGAGAAAATACATGCAATTACAATGTCATGTTTAAATATTAACCATGACAACCATTATTTTAACAATATAAGCAATATTGGCACAGTTGTTGCTTTGGAACAAGAAGGTCCCACGTTTGCATTCTGGCCCGGGGTGTTTCTGCATTGAGTTTTCCATGTTTGCTCTTAGTTTTTGGTTTCCCTCCAAGTACTCCCACAATCTAGAAACATGCATGTTCGGTGAACTGGTTACTCTAAATGGCCCTTAGGAGTGAGTGTGCATGGTTGTTAGTCCTGTGTCTTGCCCTGTGATAGACTGCCAACCTTTCCTAGGCATCAGCCCCCCTGCAAGATTAACTGGTATAGACGATGGATGGACTGCAACTAACCCACATTTTTATCAGTCTTCTGTTTAGTTTGTGTGTTTTTAGTTGTGTGTAGATCTTCCAAAGGCTTTGAGAAGATCTAGGACCCCAGAATGAGCTGGAGGATGTCACTGCGGAGAGGGATGTCTGGGTTTCCCTCATGGATATGTTGCTCCCGTGATCTGATCTCAGTGGAAGGCGATGGATGGATGGACCAACGGGATCTAGATCTGATATGCATAATGACTAGTCCTAATCTACCATAAGGGCCAAAAGGGCATATATCCAGGGGCCCTTCACTCAGAATTGTCCTTTGTGAAGTAACTGTTATATAAGCTTGGAAGGTTTTAAAAGTAATAAAGGTTGTTTACAGACTTTCTTCTGGACCTACCCAAACCCTGCATGGGATTGTTATTGGGTTTAATCAAAATACTTTATCTTGACTGGCTGATGCCAGAACATCAGCATCCAGTGGAGTCATTGAGCAGAGCTGCGGTGCCCGGGGCCAGTGTTGCCAAGTCCGCTTGGTCTTGTTTTTTTCCAAAGTCACTTGCAAAGTTTGTGAGTTATGGATTTGTTTTTTTAGGCTTGCTTTTGAATGTGAAGTCGCTTATCTGGGCTTGACTCTTTTTTCCGACTGAACCCTTTTTCCAGGTTATCTCAGCGCCAAAATAAATAAATCAGCCTCTGTATTACTGAGTGGTGGGTTGCCTGGTTGGCTTCGTTTGGTCTTGTTTTCATTGAGCCGGCTGCTTGTTTCTGAAACTAAAGGAAGCTATTACACTGATTGGCTTGTTGCAAGCTACTGGTGAACTGGATGTGCTTCCAATAACTTCTGTTGTGCTCCAAACTCTTTAAATAAGTTTCACTTCGTCATTTTAAGAGTTACCAATTCTAATCTATTAACTCCTGCGATATAATCACATAATATTAAGAATCATATCTCCTAAATGTTATTGATTTCTAATTTGACAAATCATTCTTTAAAATAATTTATCTCAAAATAGAGTTTTATTCACCTCTTTGAGTTGCATTGTGAATGGGTGAATACTTAAAACGCTTGTTCTGAATTAGTTTAAGCTAATTTGACCTCATTCCAAATTCTTTAAAATGATCTCTGGCTCTCAAACATAAAAATCCACACTGAACTTTAAAATCATTGAATAATTTTATGGTAATGGTTTTTAACCATCTTTGTTTGTCTTTTTGTTCTTTTGTGTGTCCATAGTTCATTAGTTTTCTTTAATCATTAATTTTGCTTAGTAATTTTAGTTAAGTTTCACTTGCCTAGTTAAAGAGTTGTTGACTGAAATATGTTTAACTTGAATTATTTATGTTAATATATTCTTATTTTGAAGCGAGGTATTCACTGATTTATCCACATATTCAGAATTCCCTTTTTGAGAATGCCAGATCAGTCTTTCAACTATAGTCCTGCCATCTTCGCCAAACTGGGCTGATATTCACAAAGCAATACTTGACAGGATGAAGGTAATTTGAATAAATATTAAATAACCAAAATGCATTTAATTGCACAACAGCACACTTCATACGCGGTCAGCTTCTTTAGCGTTTCATTGTATCTCTGTGCACACTTCTGTCTTTCAAATGTGGCCAAAACCCCGGAGGAACCAAAGCCATTTTTTATGTAATTACAAAAAAACCTGTCCGACTGGCTTTGAGGCAGCTTGTGGGAAGAGGGATAAAGTCTTTTCTAAGCATTGCAGCACATCTAACCAGTTACTGTTAGTTAAAAGGTAATTTCATTCTTTTCCCTTTCAGCCACTTGTTCAATTTTGTCGGTGCTTCTGAGGGTTCTCAGAGGCGTGCCACTGCACCGGCTGGTTGAGCAGCATAAGTGAGAAATGTAAAGTCTCACCTTCTAATTCTCCTCACCTACACATCTTAATTTCACTCAGTCATTCAAATCGATTCTGACTTGCACAGAACAGTTGACACAGAACTTAACGATCCAATTATCGCATTCCCAATTATCTATTTAATCATTGCAAACATCAAATCCTTCGCGTTTCAGTTTCGAGCCTGAATGTTCATGCATGTGACAACAGCAGTGGAATGTTTTCCACCATTGGAGCGCACAGATATATCATCCTATGACCCAACACTGACAACTACAGTCTGCTGCAAAGAGGGACAGTGGTAGAAAGGAATTTCCCCCGAGGACACATCAGCGCAGACTCGGTGAACTGACGCTGCTTCGGGATGTAAGAGCAAGTCTGCGGCAGCTCTGAGGTAATGTTTGTCTCTGACTCTCCTGAAGATAAACCTGTCATTACAGCCCTGACAAACCTGTCACTTGTTCTGACTCTCTTTTATTTCGTCTTTTAGAAAAAGCCCAACTTCAGATTTAATGAGAAGTGTGAGATCTAATGCAGGTAGAGAGGCTCTTTAGGCCTGATTTGATCTCATCCCACCTTTGTTCTTTGCACTGAGTAACAGCAAATTATGCAGTTGCTGAAAAAGCTGAGCAAAATATCCCCTTTATGCCCAATGAGTCATTTTGAATCAGTCATATTTCATCATGGGAGGCATGTTTTTCCTTCTGGGGTTCGTTTATGAGTCCACAGCAAAGCACTAACATCCAAGTAATCCAGCAGCTATTTTTGTTTTCCTCTTGAGGAAGCGGTTTTCTCTTTAACTTTTGTAGGGGCAGGAACTCAGGAGTGTTTGCTTTTTACTTTACTAAGGATCTTCGCAGCTTTCTGGTAGACTGTATGCTGAATGAGTCACCTGTCTCTTTCAAAACCAGCTCCACCACACGAATTAATGTTTTGGTTTTTATGGCAAGCTACCGTTACAATTTCAGTAAGTCTTCTTGTTGCACAAAATGTACTTTGTTGTTCACAGTAAAACATTTTCAGGCCTGAATATTTTTAATAAACACAGCACTCAAGGTCTTTAAATGTACAATAAACATAAGCATTTAAAGGCCCATTTGAACTGTTCTTTGTTCCAGGTGGAACGATCAAACTATTTTTGTGAATTTTGAAAGCAATTTGGAACGTGAGTTGGAATTTATTGTGAACTTTTTTCTTATTCAAACTGGGACAAAATTATACCTATGAGTTCAAATGTACAGATGCAGTCTGACGAATATTCGGTTGAATGTCTCCTGGCAAGTTGCAGAGAAACAACACCATCAGCAAGTTCCTGGAACCCCAGATTCTTTTCAGTTTTCAGCAATTCATCGGAATGATTTCAGGCAATGTTTCAGCATTTGGAGGTACTCATCCTTTTTCATTATTTCACCCATCTAATTCAGTGCACTAGTACCACTGGCACTGACAGACCCTGCCACCACCATGCTTTACCATTGGTAGAGTGTTCTTAGGTTTTAAAGCCTTCTCTCTAACTTGTCTGACCAATTCTCTTTTCCCCAGAAGACATTTCGGCCATATGTGCGATCAGGCTTCCACCTTGATGATTCCTAGATGGTCACTTAACATCCCCGTAAATATCATGTCATCAGAGCTCACAGCTTTTATCAGAGGAATGAAAGTTTGACACATTTTTGTATTCCAGGGCCACAATGACCCCAAAGCTCACATAAACCATAGTCACGACTGATCTACTATGCACTATGTTTTTTTTTTCCAGAGGTAGACTTGCTGATGTCCTTCAGATCATTGTCTTCACTGTCCTGCTGTATAACCCAAGTGCATTTCAGGTTAAGGTCATGAACTGATAACATTCTCCATCAGATTATTTCCTAGAGAGCAGAAATCACTTTCTATTGACTACAGCAAGTCATCAAAGTCCTTAAGAAGCTAATAACAGCCAGACCACAAGACTACTACAATTTTTTGACTGTGTGTATAACGTTATATATAGTGGTATTGTGGTTTTTCTTTCTAAAGTATTAGTTTTACATTTTTAATTCTGTGTCTATAATGTTGATGTTATGTACAGCTCTGTGTTCAACCCGTGTGTTGTAAAGAGCTATATAAATAAGGATGGATTGATTGATTGATTGATTATTGATCTTCCAATCAATCAATCAAAGCTAAATGCAGATCAAACCTTCAAGAAAATGTGTTTAAGACGTTTCAAAAAACTTGACCCCGGGTTGGAAGTTCAACTTACAACGGAGCAATGCCCCTAAACATTTAAGTTAGAGCTACAATTTCATGCATTTCATCAAATCGTTTTAGAAGGGCCCAAATAAAAATCTAGGCCTTTATCCAATAGAAAATTTTGGGCAAGACTTAAAAATGTCACAATCTCCAGGTGTTTGTTCTGAAATCGTTCTGTTAGTTCCTGAATCGTGCCTTCTTTGGTTTGTTATCCTTTAGTTTGTTAATTTTTACCTTGTGATTTAGTTAGTGCATTTGGTACTGTTATTTTTGTTTCATATTATGTTAGACTCTATTGTGCTTCCTCCCTGTTCTGCCCCTGTCAATCAGTCTCCCTCTCTCTCAGTTCCCTGCCTTCATTGCTCTCAGCCGTTACCCATTTCCTCTGATTACTTTCACCTGGCTCCGCACTCACCTTTCTACTCTATCCTGTGGCTCCATCCGGATACCCTTAATAATAGCTCTTCGCTCCTGCTCCTGGCTCCTTTTCCTTTCATGGGGTCAAAAGTAAGAACACTACCATGGGTAGGAAAGGAGCTTCGGACTGCTGCACCTTTTTCTGACAGCCTTTAACTCCGATGTGATGGAAACGCACATGGATGATGCGAGTCAAATCCGGGCCTACTGCCTTCCAAAAATTAACTACAAAGGACGCACTCTCTTCTCTCCAGACATTTTTGTGAATTTATGTGAGGTGGGTTGTGCATATACGTCATGTCACGCAAAGGATTATGGGATACCTTATAGCTCCTTAGCCCCGGTGAGGAACATTGCAAAGTTCATATGCTAAATTAGCCGCGGGAGGAAGCTTGCAGCCTCCTTTTCCTCTCACCCAGTGTACCCATGTTCTCCAGGTTCCTTCGTGCTGTTTTTGAGTTCTTGAACTGCTTCCTTTTTGTAAGTTACTTTTTTCTCCTTTAAATCATTGCAGCTTATCTGCATCTGCACCTGGTCCTTCCACCGTCCTAGATCATGAACAAAAAAATTGCTGTTCAGAGACGTGGATTTGGACTTACTCCCAGTCCATAGTTTTAGCAAAATGTGGTTTAATGGCTATTTACAGGTTTTTATTTGAAAATCTAGAAAACCTTTTAATGGTTTTCACTCCAATGTGTTTGTTTTCTCTTTACAGACCCCCCTCCCTCACCAATTCTGCCTTATTTTAGCAGTATGTACCCTTTAAATACCCACAGACACGAATAATTTCAGTCTGAGTCGTTTTAATGAGCCAAAAAGGGGGGTTTAGCCAGCTACCACTCTGAGGATTTCATAACTTTTGTGAAAACTCACTGCTATCTGACGTCTGCGTACCACAGGCAAGAGAACTGTTACTGATAATAACTTCATAGAACCTCACTTCAGAAAATCCAAATTACCCCTTTAAGGTAAACCCAGGCTGCGTAAGATCTTTGGCGGGATTGTGGAAGGAGACATTCTCAGTGATTTAAAGGAGCATACCGACCTGCTTAACCTGCCTTTAAAGGCTTTAGAAATATTAAAAGAGGGAACAGTGATGCTTCTCAGAAATGGGGTTAAACAAACTTTAATTGTTCTTGGGAAAAGCCGACTTTGAAGGTTTGCAGCACTGAATCGTCGTATAACCTGATCGCTCCATGTGATACTTTTTTTTTTTTTTTTTTTTTTTTACTTGGAACAGGTATATGGAGGGCCCTCATACCTGCCCCCCACACCAGTTCCCACCCACACGCACACTGAACGTCACCTGAGCTAAGCTTACAGTAATCCTCCGACGTCTCAGGCGTTCTGACACGGGATGTTTTGAGCAATAACATCAAACTCCCTACAACCCCGTAAGACTCAGACACGCTTAGAAAATATCACAGATCATCATCCGGCGTCATGTGCCAGTCAGGTGGGATATTAACCTTACCTTTTCAGGGAAAAACCAGGAGACTGTTCCTTTTCTGATTTCGCAATCCACCAGTTTCTGTATAAACCTCAGTCTTCCTGGTGATAAAGCACCTTTAAACAAGAATTTAAACAGAACTGACATGGAAGTAAAAAAGAGAGCCTCAGAGGGTACGGTTTATCAGACAATCAATGAATCAGTCATTGCTGTAGGTGTTTCACTTCTTCATTTCTTTCAAAGCCAGCCAGGTAGAGGTGCACAAACAAGCTGCTGGGAAGTAAACATTCAGCGTGAATTGATGGTGTCATAACTTCGACGTTCCTGACAAGTGGTTGAGTTCAGAGGGAGTTGCAGCGAGTTCTCTCCGAGCATCTCGCAGCCTGTCCAGACATGCTCCCAAATGTATCATTGCAGAAAGCCATGAAACAATTTGAGCTGATGCTGCCAGTTTAAATAACTAAACAGTGTGGTCAGAGCTATTATATCATTAATCTTCTCACTCTCTCCACTCATTCTTTGCCAAGATATGGAAACACCCTTAGCTCCGACCAAAACGAGGTAAGGAGATACCCGAAAGTGCTTCTTTTGATATGTATCCCACTATGCAGGTGACAAAAAACGTTTTGAAGTCTGTGCCATAGACCTTTTCATCCATGTTATCTTCATTTCATTCCCCTGCTGCTAGACTGAAATACATATTCCAGAAACGGGAAGACAATATGCCAAAAAGTCCCTGCGCACATTTACAGTGTGCTGCAAAATAATTCACTCTTCACATTCTTTACAAATCACAACCACAGTCTTCACTGTTTTGTACTGAGATTTTGTAGAATAGACCAACACAAAGCAGTGCATATTTGTAAAGTGGAAGGGAAAGGACATTGTATTCAAGAAGCATAAGAATCTAATCCTAAAAGCATCCAACAGGTTGAATGTAACTCTGGAGGAGGTGCGGAGATCCCCAGCTCAGGTGTGAAAATCTGTTGACAGGACAGCCGTTAGTTCTGCACTTCACAAATAAGGCCTTTATGGAACAGTGGCAAGAAACGTGCATAAACCGGCATAAGAATTATTGTTTACAGTTTGCTACATTGATAACACACCCATTAAAAAGCCATGTTGGTGTTCATTTTCAAATTTTTTCTTCGCATAACGTGATATCATTCAAATACAATCAAACTGATATGCAAAAGACATCTGTCAGGATAAAAAAGGAAAAATGATGTAGGTGGGATAACTCTTCTGCATAAATGTGCACACCCTCATGACTGATATGTTAAAGCACTTTTTGATCTGGGTTCAGCATTTAGTCTTTTTGAATTGACACCTGCCATGATTTGTAGACAATCTGATTAACCTAAGCTAAATTTCCGCTGTCCTAGTATGATTGTCCTGGTTAGTGCTCATTTGGATCCTTTAGCCAAAGTGTCAAAATTATCCAAAATATCTAATTGGACATCAGTCACACAAAGGGAAACCTACCAAAAAAAGAATCATACCCATCGTCATATTCAGTGGCGATCATCATGATCTGGGCTTACTTTTCTTCAGATGAAACTGGGGGCTTTGTTGAGGAAATATGAACAATTCCAAATATCAGCATAAAACTCCTATTTGACCCAAGCATTCAGATGTCTGCTGCAGCAGTGGTCCCAAACCCTGGTATCCAGTGCCAACTGTCTGTCATGTTTTAGATCTGTTTCTGCTGAAGCACAGCCGATTCAGATGATTGCATTACAACTTCTCCACACTATCAAGTGCTGCAAAATCCTGTTAAACAACCTTTCTGCTAACACCTAAAACATGCAGGACACTGGAACTGAACCTCAATCTGGGTGTCTTTGAAGGGATCTGTGGACAAGAGATGTCCTCAAAAAATGTTTGATTTGGAGAACGGTTACAAGGTAGAGTGGGTAAATACCGCTCAGCCAAGACGTGTGTTGCAGGTGAAATCTCACCAGAGAAGACTGAATGTTAAAATACATCCATCCAATGTTCATGCAGGGTCATTTCAGCACATTTCACCAACAAGACAATTCAATGTGCTTTATGTGATGAAACAAAAACAGAAGTACATTTCAGTGGCAAATATAAAGAAGAGGAAAGAAAAGTTGGACTACAGACTGAAATGAATTACGCCAGTTAACAGTTTAAATAGGACAGACACAAGACTGTGTGACTGTGTTTCCGGTATGGATTTAAAGGAAGCAGTTTTGCAGCTTTCTGGGGGTTTGTTCCAGATTAGAGGAGCATAAAAACAGAATGCTGCTTCTCATGTTTGGTTCTGATTCTGAAGATGCAAAGTAGACTTGCACCAGAAGACCTGAGGGGTCAGAAAGGTTGATGCAACCTAAAATATCAAATGTAATTTGGTGCTAAGGCATCGATGGATTCATAAGCTAACAGAAGTTTTATAAAGTCTGTTCTAAGATACATGGAGCCAGTGACTTCAGAACTGGAGCAATGTGCTCTACTTACCTGGTTTTAGTGAGGAGACGAGCAGCAGCGTTCTGGATCAGCTGCAGCTGGCAGATCATCTCTTTAGGCAGACCTGTGAAGACATTGTTACAGTAAAGATAAAGACATGATCATTTTTTTTTCCAGATCCTTCTGAGGCAGTAGTCCTTCAGTCCTAGAAAAAGACCAACTTTGTAATTGTCTTAATGTGTCTCTGAAGGTTCAGGTCCAAGTCCATCACTTCACCTTCACCCGTTTTTTGGTTAAACACAATTAGAGCTGTTTGTTTTTCTGGTGAATTACACAGGATAAATATCATGTTACACATTGAAAGAACACTGCCCATTACCTTGAAAACACTTCCTCAATGTGAAATATGGTGGTAGCAATATCATGCTGTGGGTATGTTTTTGTCAGTGGGGACACAGAACCTGGTCTCAGTTGACGCAAAACTGGATTGAGCTAAACACAGGACAATCCTAGAGTTAATTTTCCAACAAGACAAAAAACCCTAAACAACAACCAGAAATGCATGGGTGAAGATACCTCCGTCTATTAGGCTGGCCTAGTCAAAGCCCAGATTAACATCTAATTGAGAAACTGTGGCAAGACCTTCTGTTAACAATCTGACTGAGCTTGGGCTAATGTTTCAAACAATAGACAATCATTACAAAGCTGCTAGAGGTTCCCCAAAAGACTTGAATGGTTCTACAAAGTACTCACTCAGGGAGCTGAAAACATATCCACACCACACTTTTATATTTCTACCAGTTTCTAACAGCACTGCATGCAGCACTTTTCTTCCACTCACAAACTACTTTGCGGTAATGTGCCACAGAAAATCGCAATAAAACGCATTGAAGTTTAAGGCTGCAATGTCACAAAATGTGAAAAAGGTTCACGGGGCACACTTTTGTTTACCATCTGTTTATGTGTATGGATCACAAACCTAGCTCCCAATGTGCTTAATTGCATACACAGTTCTTGACACTGATGTCATCCGGTCTAATAACCACTTCTATAAGAGTTTCATGTCTGTGACTCCCTGTAAATAACAGCCAGTGTTGGCTGTAAACAAGGCTTCTGTCTGACGGGCGATATCTTAGGTCATTTTGCTCCTTCGTCCTAACAACATATTTTCCACTGTCAACTTTTCCCACACTATGCATCACTATTAAGCACTAAAGCACTTCAAATCGGCTGATGTGACCGTTGTGGGTAAAGTGCACGCAGTGACCTCTGAGCCATGCAGGTCGCTTGGTGACAGTGGTAGATGAGGCTGTGACAGTGCTGGATGCTCCTCCAGTTCAGGACAGGGTCAAAGGTGTTTTGGTGGGGCAGGGGAACGCAGCTGGATCCTCCGCGCCGAGGTCAGCCTCAGTGATGGTAATGAGATAACGAAAAGGACAAAAGTGAGACAGGATTAATGGAGCAGCGAAGGGGAGCTTACCTACTAGAGGCGCTTTAGACCTACAGTATGCTGATTTATGGTTATTGTAACGTTATATTGCACTCATTGTCTTTCCAAAACAGAGCCTAGGCTTTATAAATGGCGGTTTCTGGTTGGGCTATTCACGAGTGAGTGTCTCCTGTTTTCCTTGTGAAATCCGCAATGAAAGCCTGATGGACAGGGACTTTTAAAATTGCGCCAGACAATAGCAAACACCCTGAAGGGATTCTGGCAGGAAGTCTTTAGACCCGTTCCTCTTTTGCGTTAAAAAGCGACCCTGTCATGAACTGACAGTGATATGATGAGGAGACAAGTTCCTCTGTGAAGGAGAGGTAAAATCTCCAGCTTCTTGTGTCTTCAACTTTTCTCAGGGGGGAAGCGCAAAAAAAAAAAAAACAATCTGACCCATGATCTGATGTCACCTGCAACTCTTGAGGATGAAACAAAAGCAGCGGCCGCATTGTCAGCTGGCACATATACCACAGCGATCGCTTGCAACATAAATCACCGCTCTTCAAAAGGATTGGTGTCTGGTGACAGGATGAGCAGCCCAAACAAAGCAGAGTCTGCTGTGACAGAAACTCTCGTAAAGTGAAAGCGGCTTTCCGTGCCGCGGGAGTTGAGGGTTTCAGTTGAGACTGAGCGCAGAGAGACCGAGAATCCAATAAAAAATTAGCTTCATAGATCAGGACAAACAAGTTTTCCTCAGCTTCAGCCGAATAATATCAGCAGGTGGAAAAACAAACGTAATTTGTACAATTTGGGGGTGGTGTCTTCCACTCTGTGTGCAGTGTCGGTTTTCTGCCACGCAAAGTTTATTAAATGTAGGCAGACTTTAGTCTCATCAGAGAATCTTCTTCGATATCTTTACTATGTCAACGTTAATGTTCTTCTCACTCGTCCATATAAGTCAAATTTGTGATGTGTGCAATAGTTTTCCAGGTGAAATAAACAGCTCAGCTGACATAAGCTGCCACAGATTATGTCAGCTGAGCTGAGTGGTCTTTTTTATTTTGGAAATCATGAAAACAAAGATATAAAATTAGAAAAACAAAGTAATATTTCATTAAGAACTCTTACAAAAAGATTCCGTCTTACCACTGCGTCAAAATGAGAAATGTAGATCATCTTAAAAAGTTATACTTCAATATCGGTTTCGTAAATAAGGAAATGCTAAATCTTTTTTAGCGCAACAGCATCAGATCCTCTCGTGACCCCTAAGAGGTGTCTTTGCGACCCCCAGGGGGATCCCGACCCCAACTTTGGGAACCCCTGGTTAAGATGAACAGCCATGCCTGGTAGGTTTGCAGCTGTACCATGCTCTTTCTATCTTCAAGTGATGCCGTGAAAACTCTTTGAGATGTTAAAAGCTTAGATTATTGTTTTGCAACCTAAATTTGCACAACAGATTTATTCTGAAATAAAATTATTTAACAACTATTTAAATTTTTTTACTTTAAAAGACATTTACTTTCACTAGATGTTATTTAGATGTACCACATTAAAGGTTGCTTAGTACAAACGCACGCTACACTTTTCAGATTGTTTTTTTTTTTTTTGTAAACAATCTGTCACATATAATCCCATCAAAACCCCAATACTTTGTGGTTGAACCATGAGAAAAACGTAGGGCACCGTATTACTGATAAAGCCGTCACAGAAGCTCACTTCAAAAAAAAAAAAAATTCGTACCATCCCTTTAATTTCGCTGACAATACACTAAAGAGACTTGACCACGTGTTTACCTGTAAAATCAGATAGGTAGATAGGACCCATGTGGATCTCTCTCTTGTGAGGAGTGGATATTGTCAACTATCTGCAGCCTCCATCAAAGAGCCTCAAATGTCAGGCGGCGTTCAGAGTGCATGAATGAGCTCTGCACCCTTACAGTATCTCTGGAATCACATAAAGACAACCTTGTGCTCTGCAATTTAGTGTGCGAGCACTCAGGTGCTTGTGCATGTCTCAACCAGAGGAAAAACAAAAGTATGACTGACATAATCATGTGTCAGAAGATTTATGGTCAAGAGGGGGGAAGAGGAAAACTGGAGAGCATATTTTCTTGCTCCTCCTCCTGCTTGGAGTTATTGTCTTTAGCTCTGTCCACTTGCTTGAGTGAACTGTTGGAAGTGGTTTGACCAGAATACACACACACACACACAGACACGGTAAAAGCCGTGTCTCAATGAAGGCCGTACAAGAAGAGTGATTTAACGGCTTTATTAAAGTGAAACTGTGAGTCATTTCCTTAACGGTTGGTGGGTTTTTCGTTTTTCTTTTCAAAGATTTCCTCCAGAAAATGAAATCCAAGATGGGGATTTGTGAATTAATTTGTAGAAAAGAGGACAGAAAACTGGATTAGAAAGACACGAATCGTTGGTTTCAACAAATTCCAGCTTCATCAGATAATATTTTAAAGTCAGTTATAAATCTGATCCACTCGGGCTGTCAGGGCTGATCTAATGATAAAACACAGAGCAGGACGGGTCTTGCTTAAATATGTTTTAAAGACTCATTGTCGGCTTTGACGCTAATTGCTGGCTGGAGCAGAGAACTGGGCGGCCCTGATGTAACAGGGTCACGAGTGCAGATAGGGAAGCCGTGGCAGACCTCCAGCAATAACAAAGGGAGTGAGCCAGACTGCCGACCATAAATCTGCAGCTACCACCAATTTCCAGCTACCGCAGGTGACGGGGCCCAGGACGCGCTCGTACGTCTGAGTGTGTCTCAATAAATAAAACTCCAAAGGGTAAGGCAACCCTACTTCAGAGGAACAAAGATATTACACCCCTCAACACGTCGGCATGGGCCCGGTCCTGTTTATGGAGAAACACGGCTAAGAGTATAATCAGAGTCCCGGTGATCCTGCAGGGTGTCTGACATGGGCTGAACTATCAAAGAAGGTGGCACTTTGTGGTTGTGACTCAACGGGGATGAAGTGATGGCGGACTCTTTAGCGGTGGAGCTTTGCACCTGGCTGAGAAACACCGCAGGTGGTTTTCTGAATTAAACTCACCAGCGCCTTTATTAGATGCACCTGCTTGATTGCTTGCTAACACATACAGTAAATCAGTCAAGAACACTGCAGCCATTCAGTGTCTTTAGGCAGCTGGCTGTGGTGAAAACATTCCGATGTTTCAAGCAAGCATCCGAAAAAAAAGAGGATTTAAGTGACCTCGCAAGGTTATTGGTGCCAGGGTTGGTTTGATTGTTTCAGAAACTGATGATCTGCTGGGATTTTCACACACAGCTGTATTTACATGGCTAGAAAAGGATCCAAATAAGAGGAGATGTCAAGTGGGCAGCAGTGGTGTGGACAGAAATACAGTGTAAGAGTGTCAATAATAGGAAAGCAACAGAAGCTGAAATTACCATTTGTTAAAACTATGGCGGATCATTATCTCTGAATATCACATGTTGAAGCTACAGCAGCTGACAACCACACCGCTCGCTACTCCTGCCAGCTAAAAACAGACAACCGAGGCTATAATGCTAACCAAAAACTGGACAATGACGGTTTAGAACATCTTTACCTTGTCTGGTGACTGTGGACTTCAGCTTCAGCATTCAGATGCGATCAGAATTTGGCCTAAAACAGCATGGAGGCATGGACCCATCCTGCTTTGTGTTAATGTGTTTAAATGAGCATCATTTAAAAACCACTGCCTACCTGAGCATTGCTGCTGACCATGCTCGTCCTTTTATGACCACATGCTTACACGCCGCCTAAAAAAGGTCAGATTGTCTCTAATTTGTTTGCTAAACAAGACAGCGAGCTCGGTGCGCTCCGACGGCCTCCGCAGTGGCCACATCTCAAGCCAGCGGAGCACCTTTGGGATCTGATCAAACGGGAGATTCACACAGTCGATGTGACAAAGCTGAGAAATCTCCAGCAGCGGCACCAACATGGTCCAAATTATTTGAGTAATGCTTATAACACCTTGCTGAAACGACGTTGCGGTCAGCATTAGAGAGAAACACGGGTCCAGCCCAGCATTCACAAGGCGTAGCCTAACAAATAGGCCGGCGAGGGTACATTGTTTGTTGTGAGAAAAGACTCAGCAAGCTGTAAATAACAGGTGCGAATCCTCACAGGTAATCCAAAATTAGCAAACCTCAGGGGCAGCGTGTAGAGAGAGAGAGAGCAGCACATTAAAGGAATCCAAACAAGGCCAGGATTTTTTCTCTTTCAAGAGTGAAATCACTGCAGGCGAAAGTTAATGGGAGACATTTAAAGGAGTTGATGCAACTGGCTGTGCATGAGATAATGTGGTGCGAGTCCTTCACACAAAACCCTAGTTTAGCTTTAACCAGAACCTTTTGAACAGCTGCCTTTTCTTATACAAGCCTTTTGTATCAATATTATGAAAGCTGAAAGCTTTTGTCAGACAGACAAGCCTCGGTTATTATCCCTTCACGCCCTTTTCCCTTTCTACCAGGTAGATTATCACTGTCACTGACACAAAATAAGGCTTATCTACTGTAAGGTTAACCCGAATTCTCTGCTCAGTTTCACAAAAAAAAAGGTGTTTTTTTACTGGGGAGAATTTTTTTTTTTAATAAAATCCAGCACAGGTGAAAACTTTACAAGGTGCAATCTTCAGTCCAGGGAGATTACTGGGAGCAGGTTTTCCATCAACACCTTCGGGCCCCGGCTGCTCGCTCCACTTCCAGGCCCCTGTGAGAGTGGAATCCGTAACAACTGTGGGCCTTAGCATCGTTAACATTTCCTTGACACGTCGGCCGGCCTCTCTTGGAAACCGCCCCGCATTTTCTCCGCTGCGCTGGAGTTGTTGTAGCAACTAGTGGCCCAGGAGTGAATGAAGCAGATGTGCGTGTCATCTATCACCTGACAGCTCCCACTCCCCCGACTGAGCAAGTCATCACAGTGACACGTCTGCCCCACCGGCCTCATCAATTACGGTGGTACCCTACCATTAGAGGACAAGCACATTCAACTGCTTCCCAGTCTGCAGGATGGGCCCTCAATTAAGCCTGAATAACTTTCCCCCTCTGAAAGAACGTCTCTCTTTTGGCCCGGCACTGCACACATTGTGCTTGCCTCCTATAAGCTGATTTAGAACGCCATGGTGACCACATAATAGTGCAGAACATTTATCTTTATCTGATGATAAAAGGCGGTGCAAGCCAGAAACCACTGCGGCTATCAACCAAGTAAAATTTAATTAAATGTAATGATTCTCTTCATTAGCTGGTTTATACTTATCAACAAATAATGACATTTTGATGGTAAAACATCTAATTCTCCTAAAATCATTTGTTTCAGTTTATGATAACAAGGTATTGGTAAGGTGTTACATTTCGTAATTCTGTGTTTCATTCTCCAAAAAACAAAAGGAAAACTGAAAAAGAATATTATTACATTGTTGTTTTTCTCAGAGACGCACCGATCAGAGATTTTGTGGCACTCTGACTTGCCAATACCAATTTTAGCCAAGTCAGGTTCCTCCTCAAGAGCTACAATTAACAATAAAAGGCCTTTTTCTACCTTATGGATACATTGACAATGAGCTTTCTTAACAACAAAATATTGGTCATAAAATAGAAGAATTACATCTCAAAGTGGGCAGAAAAAGTTGAGCGGATTCTCACTGGATTACCAAAAAGCTACAAATACTTTAAAATCCACAGGCTATGGGATATAAGTATCCATAAATGATACCAACTCAAAATAATTAGATCATAACTTCTTTACTAGATAGATTAAAGCTCACCGACTTTTTTTCTTTTTTAGAAACCTTGTGTGCCATATCACAGGATGTCCAACCAAATGCCTGAGGACAAAAAAGGTTCTGATTTAGTGTTTTTAGCTTGTTAAATCATTAATTCATTTAAGCAACAGCATTTGATCAATCTGTAATTTTTTTATTTTGTGATCACGTCCTTTGTGTGAGAGAATCTATGTTATACTGCTCGGCAGTTGAACAGAACTTCCCCAGTTTTTAAAAAAAGACAAAATGGTTACAAAGTAGATAATGTAAACAGTCTTTAGCATGTCCATTTGGCGATTCGCATCTTCAGCGCACTTAACTGGGTTAGCAATATTAAGTTGATATTTATTATAGAGACCCTGCCATAAACCGTGAGATTTCCAAAAGATTTTATAACATTTCCTACTTCGATATTCCTCATGACAAACAGAAATGGACTCTTCAAAAGTGATAAAACTGACAAACTTTGCTGGAATACAATCAGATTCCTCAATCTGAATAGTAAAAGCCTTTATAAATAAAGCTTCAAAAGCCTTTTTTTCTCTGAATTTGTTTTTAAACCGCCCATTGATGCTGAAAATCGCTAACTGAGACTTCCCTCGGTAAGAACTTCAACTCCAAAGCGTGTTGTTGTCAGTGTGGTCTTGCAGCAGAAATGTACAGCTGGAAAATTTTTGGCTTCCAACAATCACTGATTAGAGACAATCGAGTGCAAAATCGTCCCAATTCCAGGTCATTCTCGGTTGTTTTCTCAGTGCAGCTCTAGTTTTTGGTGATGGTGATGTGTGAGGAGTCAATAATGAAAATATGGTCTCGTTAGCGTAGCTCTGTTCCTGTATTCCATCAGTAGTAGTCGTGAAATGCAGTAAACAAAAGGTTTGAACACAGACAGATACAGACAGCCTCTATCTCGCACAATATACAGCAAGCGATGGCAGTGACATCTTGGGCCAACTGTCATATATCAGCTTTTCACATAAGGGTTTATAGACAGATCTCAATGTCCACACCTGACAATGAGTAGGAACAATAAGATATAAATAAAACATTCATATAAAAATAGGCCTTTACAAATATATTCTCTATTAACTATCATTTACCAAACGTGGAAAATGTGCCCATGTGTTGGATGAGCACATTAAGTCCAGTAGGACCAGGCTGGAGTGAAGACAGTGAGTACAGCATACGGACCTCTACCTCAACAAGTGGGATTTTCTAGACTAGCAGCGACAGAAGGAAGAAAAACTCACAAAAAGGTAGATAGGTCAATGTGAGCAGCCTACAATGGTTCCCGTGGGAACGACATTATGCTACGATGTGACTCAAATCCAGTGTGTTAACTGTGCACGTGTTTGATTGCTTCAACAAACTAGAAGAAACTGTTGACATTTAGTTATTTTTTTGATCCACATTGGACAAAATCAGTAGTTTTTTTATAGAATAAATTAATATTAATAAGTCTTATTCTCTAAATACAGCATGTTAAATATTTCAAAAGGCTATCTCTAATTTCGTCTGTGCACAGGGCCGTGAGAACTGCAGCAGCGCGTCCTGCCCAGCATCTCACCCACCTCGATTAATTCGCATCTTGTAAAAAGTCCAAACGGAGAAGATGTCAGTACATGTCCATTTAGCTTAAAGTCTTAGGAGCTTTGCTTCACTGACTAAAACCGTGGTCCCTCTGTCCCGGGATTTCCGCGTTGCAGTTTTCCATTACCAGTGTTTTCTCAGATCGCTGTGGTACTGTGTCCCAACAAAGAGACCAAGAAGAAGGGTGAAGCGCTTCTTGTGCAAAACAACCGTGTTGCCCCATCCTCAGCTTGCTGCACACGCAGCACAGTAGTCGTTCGTTGCTTGAGAAAAGACTGCGGACGCAGGCTTCAACCACAAAACTGTCCATGAAAAATACAAAACGCACTCACAACATCTCCACACACACACACACACACACACACACAAACCCTCCAATAAATATCCTCATTTGCATGTGTACACCTCTGTCCTCTCGCTGCAGGTGTTGCATTTAACATAGCAGCACCACAGGAACTTGCAGTTGCACTGCCAAACCCGGGAGTACTGGTGTGTGTTGTATCCCCTGCCGCAGCACATCAGGTCGCAGCCGCTGATGTGCTGCATCATTGTCTTGTTGCACACCCTCCCCTGTGTCCCCAGGCTCCCCGTCACCGGGTCCGCCTCGCAGTAATTCGGCGACTTGTCTATGTACACCAGGTCCGTGTCCAGCGGCTTCCGGTAGGAATAAGGCTTCTTGATTTTCAGGAATTTCGGACGCTTGTTGCGGCTCGCTTTGACTGGTTCCACGTGCACGGCGTGGGCATATTTCTCCTTGAGAATGTAGCCGAGCTCGCGGAACTTGGGAAGTGTAGTCCAGCAGGTTTTGGTTGTGCAGGAGCCTGAGACGCCGTGACACTTACATTCCAGCCGCATGTTCTTCTCCAGAACCTAGACGCAGAGAAAATAAATTAAAAAAAAACAAGGTGAAACACTGACAAAACACCCTTTAACCAATTCCACTTTATTCCAATCCAATGTCCATGGTTTAAAGTCAAGCTTAATGTCTTCATGGCCACAGCGCAACTGAAGAGACTGATTCAACGATGTACAATGTACAATGGCGGGGGATTAAGTACAGCCCCACCACACGGCCGCGTGATAGCATATACTCAAAAGCCAAAATAATGTATCAGATTTCAGGCCCCGTGTATGTAGTTACCACACACAAGCCACAAAAGTCAAGAGTGACTGTACAAGGCGCCGAGTGACTAGGATTACAGCTAAAGCCCGAGCCGATGACAATGAGAAGTGCCACTGCAGTTTTCTGTAGCTGCAAGGTCAATCGCAATTACCCTTTCTTCCTAAAATGCTGCGTGTTCGGCATGTGATTTGGTCTACCGAAGGCATTTACAGGAAGCGTATGCCTGTATTCTTGGCAAAGAAAGCTGCAACAGTAAACGCTAAACCCAAACGTGTGAACAAGAACTTCTTCCTGTGTGAACTCCTTCATAAAAACCTCGGCTTCAACTCCTTTAACCATCAGTTGTCCTGTAACCAACACTTGTGACAGCTATTGTCCGCACATCTTCCGCCGGGGAGCTGTGAACGCTGCTCCTGCTCGCCGTCACTGCTTTTGATTAGCATAAATAAAGGAGTTGGTGGGGTGGTGGGTGGAGGGTATCAAAACAGAGGCTCTATTTATTAGCAGAACGAAAGGGGAATAAGAGAAGCGGTTCGGAGACTGAATTCACAAGTGCAATCTTTTCCCTGGGAGGCAATTTAGCTTTCCAGATAAGCCAATTTGAATTCAAGGTGCAGAAGCACGCATCAGAGAGTGATCTGCTTTATACAAGGAGGCGTGAGGAGACTTTTCAGCCACTGCTTCGGACGTGTTGGTGGTGAGAATTAGGTTATTTTGGCAGAGGCAGTCTGAGAGAGGGTATCTGTTAACTCCGGTCAGTACTGCCTCTAGCCCTGACTTTGGCACATTACTCCTCTCGGTCTAACTTTCAGACCCACCGGAGTCTCTTTGTCGCTCTGCAGCGTTTTGCACCCATGCATGCAGGAAAAACACGCAAGTGAAAACAATCAGGCGATGGTATTTTATCATATTAGTCTTCTTCCTTGTCATGTTTTTATGGCGTAATCCTCAACGTTTTGTTGCTTTGATGCTTTCCGGCGTGAATAAAGGGTGATTACATCTTATTTTTAGAGATAAAACGTGACTTGTTTTATCGTTTATAATGAAGTTTTCAACTTAAGTCAGACTCTGGATCAAGATACAGGAGTCTTGCAAATATAGAGTTTATCTGTTTTAAGTAACTGCAATCCTTTAAAACAAAAACAGATCCATCACCAATGACAATCAAGCTAAAACGTAAACACCCCCAAGGTGCGTGTGCAAACACATTTCAACTGATGTGGGTTTGTAAGATTAGTGAGACTGTTGGTTGCAGATTGTCATAACTGTAACTGAAGACTGTCCTGGCCGTGTAAAACATGGGGGGCAGACAGAGTTAATGCCTTTTCGTACAGTGTCAGTCTGTTTTCAGCGCATGGATCTGGGCTGTAATCAAACCCTGCCACTTAGACAGTTCTTACCCTAAAAGCAGCTCTTTATTCTGCTTCTTGTTTAAGCTCGGGCCCCTCTCCACAGTTCTTTGTCAAGCCAAGAAATAATAGAGACAGTTAGCACTTCCTAAGATCAGCCTGAAATTGCTTAACAGCTTGAGCAACACGACTACAGAAATACTATTTAAAACCTATAATGTTCCGCTGTGTCCACATTGGCAGCGGAACTCCAGTCAAAAGTGCCGTAAAACTTTCACTGCACAGGCAGGTGATGATAATGACCTCGACATTAACTGCATAACAAGAGGAAAGAATTGTTATGTAGTTAATACATAGTAAGACGCTGTTTACCCTTTTGTCCTTTCAGCATTTAACTTCTTCTGTTTACGTTTTAGGTTTAATGGAAACAGAATTACCACAAAGTGGGACAGATGTGGATTATAGCCTCAGAATGGCTTCACTGTTGTGGTGTGAAACGCAAAAAGCAACAGGTGACATCCACATCGTGGGCCTTTGTGTCATTCTTTCCAAAGATCTCCAGATATCTACTCTAGGCATAGAAGCGAAATATAGTTTTCAAAGAAATCTCTCATTTGGAATGCGTTTTTAAAAATCACAAATTTTCCACCATAAAGACGCCAACCAGCTGCGCTACACTGGATATGATGTTGAAAATGAAATCTTTTCCAGCCTTTTTCTTTTTAACCAAATCTGCTTCCACACCCTTAGTAGATGCAGAAAGAGCTAATACCAGCAGGTAGTGATACTACTGGTATTAACCGCATACAAGTTCAAAAGTAGAAGAACTCCGTGGCTAAAATGCGGCTTGGCCAAAGTTTCCCCCCAAAGAATTGTAGCTTGGGTTTACTTTGGCACTGTTGACCCCCGGCCCTATGTAAACCTTATCTTCAACTTCCATTTGAAGTTTAAGTGGGAACAAAGCCAGAAGAAATCAAAACAAATGTGGAATATTACCAATATAAAAATAGTTCCAATGTTGTGGAACCACTTTCTAACACAGAAGGGGAAAAAATGCAAAGTGGATCGCCATATTATCTTCTGACATCCAGATCTCACATAAATCTTCACTTTGAAAAGCACTTTTTTTTAACAAATCTCAGTTTATCAAGCCAAAAAAAATCAGGCTATACTACCTGATTTTGTTTAACGGGCATTTCCCCTCAATTCTTACACGGTTGGATCAATCAATGATGCTGCAACGCATGCGAAGCCAGCACGGGGCAATAAAATCATCAACATTCACTACAGAAAAATTACAAAGAAGATTCAGAGCATGGCTAAAGCAGTGCTAGGCTATAGATTCCCTGAAACAGCTGTAGCAAGTTTTTGTTGACAGCGTAAAGCCTTTGCTCACAGTTATTAGGTTCTTCAGCTAACTTTTGGTTAGGAAACAGAATCAGGACACCGTTTCAGTGGTTTCTCACACAAAAAGCAAGAATCCACATGTGGTAATTGAGCTTCTGTCATTTTCTTAAATCAAGCCCTCAGGTATACACCACACAAGACTCTTTCAAAAACTCCACTTTTAAAAAAATATTCCAAAAGAAAAATTTCCGTTCTGCCTGCCAAAACCTCGATGTGTCGGCAGGAGTTGCTACCGGAGCGGAAAATCTCGGTTTTGCAAAAACATCCATGATAATCTGGAAATGGTCCTGTTTTGAATTTAGGCGTGAGAGCACGTATTTCCCTTTGTAAGTTGGATAAAGCACACCTTCTCGTTCCTTACCTTGCGTCCCACCTCATTGTTATGGAGGTTCATTAGCGTCCTTGCGTTCTGCTTGACTTCCCGAGCATCGATGAAAACTTTGGAGAAGCCCAGTCCGTATCGGATATCTGCTGAGCAGCCTCCCCACTTCCATCCTTGTCCTTTACTGTAGAAACCCTGCTTCTCCTTGTCACAGCTGCAGTCACTCAGGTTGCCTTGTGTGCAGGCGGCCGTGATGGCGTGGGCCACCCCTGCCGCAATGATCGCGTAGGTGAACGCAGCCTCTTTGCTACCTAGGGGAGTAGATAAGAAGGTGATTAATAATATGTAGACAGGATGCACTTAGATATAGTTAAGTATTGAAATTAATGGTGTATATCCTTCAGCTGAAGTGGATAGAATAAACGGGGAAAAGTTGGGGGGGGGGGGTCAATCATTAACCGGCTGTATGCTTACATCACAGTCTTGCTGACATGTCGGTCAAGAGCTGCAGTGTTTTGAAACCCGACCTGGAAACTGTCCTGCCCATGAACCAAAATGTCTGCTAGCAGTATTGTCAACAGAGCTCTATGAATAAGAGGGTTGTCGGCAAGGAACGGCTATTGATCCATTTGGAAGCTGTTACATTGTGTGTACACTCGTAAGGCAGGGATATCAGAATCTTCCCTCTGCTGTTATCTGTCCCCAATTCCAGCTAACAAATCATTTACACATACGGAAATATTGGCAAAATAAGTAAAGGTTTGACAGAAAGTCTGACAGGAGTAACCTGGGCAGAGCCGGCAGAAAAGTTTCAATATCCCACTAATGAGCCAAGAGAAAGTTAATTACGCTCTCAAAGAATATTAAAATCCTTTCTTGTAATCAGAACCATGTCAAAACATCCCCGCGATGGAATAAAAGTGTTTATTGGTAAACACAATAAGCAAGAAGAGTGGTTTACTTTTAATTTTCCAATCTGGGATATATCAAAATGCAAACAGGAAACTGCTGATTACGACATCCGTCATATCTATGTGTAAATAAACTCCTCTTGTCGCTGTTTGCTCTAAACAAACATCATACATTCTTTGTGCTTCCTGCGGCCACACCGTTCGCTATGTAAAGCTGCCATGTGTCTGATAAACATCTTGGATGTGTGCCCTTGCCATTGAAAGAAAGGAAAGGAAAAAAAAAACTAATATTGAGGCATCAATTATGTGGACATTTTATAGACTTGATGGGCGCCAAGCCAAAGAAGAGGGCGTGTCAGTGCAGACTGCAGTGCAAAAGATGGAATGAAGGCTATATGACTTCATAATGAGAGATGAACGGTTCAAAAATCCAAGGCCCGCACAGGTTCAAGGAGGAGTGGTCGTTTACTATATCAATCACGAACGTCTGATCTAAGACAGCTTAGAGTTGGCTCCCGGTCAGTTCATTCCTTAACCAGTTCCTGCCCCCATATTTTACCTATGCATTCCCATTTCATCCTTTCCTACCTCCATTTTGTACCTCCATATAAACCATTTCATACCCATGTGCTTCAACCAACAGTATATATACATTTTTGTTGTTGTAATTAAGCATTTTAGCAAATTAATTAAGGATCATAAAGCAGCTCAATTATGATTTCATCCATCCACTCATCCATTGTCTATAGCCGCTTATCTGTGCAGAGGCCTGCAGTTATGAAGGCCTCATTTGACACCCTATTTCCACTTATTGCGTTCCGATCCCTATTTTCACCAGTCGGTCCTCATGAACTAGGCCAGATTGCGACCACTGATTAAATTTAAATCCCTCTACGTGACCTCCTGCTGGTAGATGCTATGTGTGGAGTCATATAACTGCATTTCTTTTACAGTAGACAGACACATGGTCGGTGCAAAACGTCCTGCACCATAAGCTTCTATTTAAAAGCCCAAAAATTTAGGTGCAGAAAAAAAAAAAAAAACCTTTAGAATAACTGAATGGATTTTCATTTTAGGCCAGAAAATACGTTGAGTCTAGAAGGTGTGCCGCCATTATGTCACTTTGCTGATCCCTCCCTTTGCTTGAAGGACAACTGGGAGCAGCTCAGCTCCCCTTAGTCTGGACATCAACAATGCCATTGATTTGAAACCATTCACTCTCTATGCTAATCTGACCAGTGAAACCAATCTATTTGGTATGGCTGTCCAGGCTATGGACTTGGAGGAAAGTAAAAAAAAAAAAAAACGATTGGCTAAAAAAAAAAAATCCCTTCATTCATAAAGCAGGCTGTCAAACAGCACCGTTTTTAATTCAAAAGAATACAGAGATAATCCTTTTTTGCAGCAGCAGCAGAAGGCAGCAATGCCTCAAACAGCTGCTCCAAGCTGCAAGCTATTGTGCTTAGGAGTATTTGTGAGATTGTTTTATGCAAATATATTCATCTGAGGTAGGAGGAAGAAACTATCTAAAAAATATCGCAGTACTTTCTAAAACGGTTTTACAAAACCGCCTCTGATGAAACTGAGCCGATTCCTCTTCCCTTGCCATTTCCTTGAAAGTGACAAAACTCCAGCTGTAATGTCCCCCATCCCCGTGGAGTTCATCCATTTCAGCGGCAGGAACACTGACTTGGACTCATTTCTATCTCTTATTTAGCACTTGCTTTCCTCCGAGCTGTTACTCGCTGTAATTTATACCCGTGGTAAGCTCTACATCCTTACAGTGAGAGCCACGGCACCCATCACCAGACAGGATAAAGGCCAGCGTAAATGGGCCTCAAGAGACTGGCTGGATGAAAGGAAAGGCTGCCAACGTTCAGAAGAGCTTTGTTCTAATACTGGCTTCAAAATACCTTTCATACATGTTCAAAAAGAGAAAAGTACGGGGAAATCTAGGCCTGGTGTAAACGACACTGGCTCCTTAAGGGATGCTCGCAGGTGCAATTGTTATTTGTTATAAGTGAAGTTAGTAGTGCAACATTTCTGACTGCCCATCAGAAACACCACCTAAGGTAAATGGAACATGACGTCTGTCAAGCACAAACAATTTCTGTTTCTATCAAGGGCACGAGTCATTCGTCATTTTTATGAGTCCAGATTTTAAAGTTCACGTCTGTCTTTTGCAAATATTGATCGTTTTTTAGAATGGAAGTCCTAACAGAGCCAAAGGTAAAGGATGGGATTCATCACAAATTAACCCTGAAGCGAGCTCACCATCATCTTTTACAACACGTTTATGGTTTTTGTAATATATATAAATATATATATATAACAATCAACAGACAGCAACATACCCACTTTCAACTCTTTTCCGAAGACGGTCCTCTCTCCAAGCGCAGAGCAGTTCCAGCGCCCGTTTTTGAACTGAAACTGACACTCGTTGATGCCCATTTGGGCTCCCTCTCCGATGACGATAATGGCATCGGGGCGACTCTGGCAGATAATCCGTTGTCTGGGAGCCAAACCAGGGATCTTGTTACAGATTATACTCGCACCAAGGGCCACCACCGACGAAAAGCCACTGCGAATAATAATAATAATTTTAGAAAATGGATAGAACTGAGAGTCTGCTCAAATAATTATATATCATAATGTCAACATACCCTATGAAACAGGCCAATAATCGATCATTTGAGGTGATTCAGATTTTATCTAGAGACATATATATGATTGCAAAATGTTTTGCATAATTTACATGCAGGCTATTATGAAATTAAAAAAAAACGCTTCTATAATATCCCATTGGCATTCTTTAAGTCAGCTATACCTGTTCAGGACCTAGATGTTTTGGAGAGACTCACACCTTGAAATCTGCCATTAATTCCTATCAAAGCCACATCTTTCTGAACATTGCATTCCTCCCAGGGTGCTTATCAGAAATGAAAAAAAAAAACACTCCTCACCCAATTTTGAGGTAAACAATCCCTAAACAAAGCAAAACTCGTAAAATCCAGCGTCGTGTTCTCCGGCTCATTGCGGCCCAGCTTTCAGTTTCATGCACGGATCTGCAGAGGTGATTTTAATAACGCGCCTCGCTCCTGTTCTCCGCTCGACCACGGCTCAGGTAACTCCAGGGGGAAGTCCAAAAGCACGAAAAGCATCAAAAACAGAAGAAGCCCGGGGGACTTTTTACAAACCGAGCGGGACAACATCCAAACTCCCCTGACGAGGCCCCCTCTGGCTTGGCCCTCTTGTCATTGCGAGGGTGTCACAGGTAACCATTGGGGGGAGAGAGAGCAAGTGCGATTATCTCTTTCTCACAGTTCCTCTGCTACCCGCAGGTCTTGGCTATATATCTGCCTCATCTATCTGGGGCGTGTTCACAGGAGACAAGGGGCCCTGCTGAAGAATCCCGCCAGGGCTGAATCTCAACACACACACACTGTCTCTCCCTCTGTCTCTTACGTTTTTTGCACTTTTGCACACTCCTCTGCTGAGAATTCACCTTGACTGATTGGGACTGCAATTAATTTGGTTTATTATGTGAGTCAGGGGTGTCGTGCGCATGCGTTTGTTTCACCGCAGCTAACAAAATGTTTCCACGCTTGCCAAGAAGCACAGAGCAAAAGCCAAGAATGATTACCGCTTTAATTACTGAATCTGATCTTCAAGCACAGACTCAGATCGGATAACAACCATTGCTGTTTACTCTTCTGGCGCGGAGGTTGTAAAATAGTCTTTTTTTTATCAGAAACTGATTTTTGTTTTTCTTTTTGTATTTGTGTTTGTATATAAAACATCATAATTGCTTCACTTTTGTCTATTTCGGTGCGTGCCACAGATTGTGCGTCTTCCTCCTGGAAGTTTTTTTTTTTTTTTTTGATTCACAACCTTTTTTACAAGGGTGACATCTGGTGGCGAAATGAAGACCCTGCAAGTGGATGTTAAAGAACCGTATTGTCCCTATGCGCTTTCCGTAGCTTCGCCTTTAACTTCGTTTCCAGTGGATTCTGGTCTTGTCGAAACCTCTGCAGATAGAGAAAACTGATGTCAGCATGGATCCACATCCACCCCACCTCATCAGCGACTGTCTTATTCATATTTTCACGTTTCTGGCCGAGGATGACTTAATCAGCGCTTCTACCGTCTGTAAGGTAAGGCGTCTCATTTGCGGAAGTGGCAGGGGGAAAACACCCTGTCGTGAAGAAATAAGTTCAGTTTTATTTTATTTTATTTGTCAGGACTGGTATGAAGCTGCAGAGACTCCTTGGTTATGGAGGTAAGTTATCATGCGTTACATTTTTATTTAACGTTTTAGACAGGGAAGCCGTCAAAGCGGTCGGACTTTCATTTAATTTTTAAAAGGCTGTTTTTAAATCATGCCATACAAGACTACTGCGATAGCACTTTTGTGAGTTTTAATGATTTGATTCGAATTTCTTATTATAGGAAAAGTTATGTCTGTGAGCTTTTAGACCGGTTTTGGCAAAGTTTTCAATCACGTTGTCCTCACATTTAATTGTTTGTTGGTGTTAAAAGGCGCAGCTTTTAAATGGTTCCAGTTATATCTAGTGGGGATGGGTCTCTCCGTCCATCTTTGTCTGTGGTCCTGAGCAGGACTCCCTCAGGGTTCTATACTTAGTCTCCCTTTTTTTCTTTGTATCTGTCTTGAGTTTTTCTTTAATAGGAACTTAAGCCCAATTTTATTTATATATCTGAAAAATGTAGGCTTAAAGTAATCAACTTCTTTACACTGGTAGTAATATTAACATTTCGTAGTGGCTCAGCCCAAGTCCTGATTTGAACCTCAGGAGGAAGCTAAAGATTAGGGTGATGGCAAGAGACCTTCCAACCTGAAAGACTTTGAGCTCTTCACCACAGCTAAAATGTAAGAATACAAGTGGAAATATGGACAAAGCTGGTCAGTAATTATACAAAAGGCTTATTGCTGGAATGCCATTAGGGATTTCTTTTCATTGACTTTTGCAAAGGGTATAAAAGCTTTCAACATTCAATTTCCGTCTTTAGTGGCAAGTTGTGGAACTTCGTTGACTAATAAACCATGTTTCATCTCCATTCACATTACATTTTTCCAAATAATTAGTCATCCAGTTCTCTGTTTTACTGTTGTATTGATTAGATGTTACCATGCTAATGTCTGATGATTAAATTGATATTTTTGTCCATATATATTATTATTTGTCCATATATGCTCTAAACTTCACAGTGCCACTTCTCTTTGTATCAAAAATTTGCATTAGTTATTAAAAGATGGCAAATACATTCAAACGTCCACTGGTGTGTTCCTCTTCAGGAGGATGTGCTTGCAGCGCTGGAGTTTCTGTAACCTTGCCGCCTTGGGGAGTGACCCCGTCAATCACTCTTGGAAGAGATACTTCCAGCAGCGATGCCACCTGGAGAAGAACATGACAGAAGGTCGGACGGGAGGTTACACGTGCAAAAGCCTGAGAGGGCACGCAGGTACGTGTTCTCTTTCTCCCCAACAGATTCATCCCTAACATGAGTTCATGATGCCTCTCGTCAAACCTGAGCGTGAAACATCCTGTTCTTCAGGCAGGGTGGTGGGCCTGGTGTACCTGCAGGGGAATTCAAGCCTGCGGCCGGACTTTTCTAAGAGCAGTGCGGTTGTCTGCAGCGCGTCCGCTGATGGGACGGTTCGAGCATGGGACATCCAAAATGTCAGTGCAACTCCTTCAGTGATATCATTCATACACGGTAGATGTGCACTAAACAGGTATAACATTATAACTGGCATAGGGCGTGCAGACCCATGTGCTACAGATAGCCATACACCGTCAGAACCAGAATCAACTTCTTCAGCAGTTTGAGCTACCGCGTCTTTTCTGTTGGATCAAAGCGCACGCAGCAGCGTTAGATCAAAATGCGCATCCCTTATCCTTGTTGGTGATTCTCCAGTGTTCCTTCTTGGACATCTGCTCTCACCGAGACGTCAAGCCATCACAGTTTGACCCTCATCAAACTTGATCAAACCCTCACACTTGCCAGTTGTACCTGCTTCTAGCACAGGGCTAGCCAGCTCTGGTCAGCGAAGGTCCTGCATGATTTAGAAACGTTCTTGTTACAAAACAGCCAATTTAACCTCTTCACAATGTCATCCAGCTCTGCAGAGGGCTCCTTATGAACGTCTGGTTCAGGTTTATTGAACAAAGGGGGACATCCAAAGCATGCAGGGCACAGGATCTTGAGGCCTGGGGTTGGCCACTCCTGTTCAATCTCATCAACTCTAAGGGACAAAAATGTTCACTTGCAGCCTTACATATACCACACGGTAACAGATGTCAATCACTTCACGTGTCATAATCTCTTGCCTCATGAAGACTTTTTGTGGGGCTTTTTATCTGCCTAAAATTATTTTTGTGTGTATTGATGCACATATTTTTTGGATTTATCCTTTAATGTTAGTTAAAATGCATTCCCCGCTGTTGGCGTTTATTCAGAAGACGAATACAAATTACAATAACAAAATAGAAACCCTTCTATATAGCTTTATTGATAGGGGAGATGGTGTAAATGTTGAAATTACGGTGTTTGATTTTTCATCCGCAAGTATACGTTAAATTAGCTGTTGTAAATCTGCCCAAAAGACTTTTGCCCATATTTCTTGCTGCACGTTTAAAAGAGTGGCTTGTGCTATGATGATATCCTCTATTGGAGGTATAAACATGAAGTGTGATGTTTGTTTTGTTTCTCAGGGCGAGAGCCTGTGGTGCAGTCCTGTGCAGAGTCCTTTGACAGCCATCATAGCTGATGAGAAGCAGGAAGTTATCGTCACATCAGACTCTACTGGTAACATTAAGACCTGGCAGGGCCAGAGTGGCCAGGAGCTGGCCTCTTTTTCTACTGAATCTTCACACTGTACTCTACTGCAGTACAACATCGCCAGTGATTGGTTCCTGACTGTAAGCAGCCCCAAAAACCTCCTGATTGATCATGTGGATTTTTTTTTTCTCCTGACGTCATCTTATCTTTCAGGTTGGAACTGGCCAGGGATCGATTTGCACACTAGCCGATTTGACTTTGACTAAAAAGTCCAGTCTAATGGTGTGTGACTCTTTCAGAGTCAACATCCTCCTGGTTTCACCTGACAAGAAGTGGATTTTAGCTGGAACAAAGGAAAATGCTGATTTAAGTCCAAAGGTATTTGTGGTTATCTGTGACTGCATAACTGTGTGTGTGTGTGTGTGTGTGCGTGTGTGTTCCCAGCTCCAGTCTGTTTCTGCATCATACAGCCAGAAGGAGAATTGATAAGACTTGAAAGTATTGATAAAGTCATCGTACACTTTTGTCATTTTACTTATTTTTTTTAATGCCAGGTGATTTACAGCGAGAGCTTGACCTCACCGTCTGAGGACGAAGAACCTCTGTGCCAGTCTGTGCCAGTCCCCGGGTGCCAAGCTGCTGTCTTCATACCCACCCAGCCCGCCAGACTGGCCATCATCCACCACACTGGGCTCAGAGGCAACAAAGCCCTCACTGTCTTCGATGTCAGCATTAAAAAGATGAAGTACAAGACGGAGATCCAGGGTGAGGCCTGATGTGTAGTACAATGGCTTGGAAAATGCTTTAGCTCTGAACCCGGATCGTTGGGGAAAACAAAAAGTCTGTTGGTGAGTCATTCAGGAGAAATGTCTGTTTGGAAATCTTCCTGGCACTAGTGCTTTATTTAGCTTACTCTCGTGGCATGCAGAGCATTTTTATTGCCCGTTCAGTGGATTTAATAATAACAACGTGCGGTGCCAGCGAGAAGCTTCCATATACTCATCACCGGCATCATAATTTTTTCCCGGGTGGAGTGATTGAACGCCAGACGACCTGGATGATTTTTAAAAGCTATAGCCGTGAGCACAGATCTGAAATATGTTCTCCAAGTATCAATTGTGGCGGAGGCCTGTTTTTCAGGAGCTAAGCTCAGCAGCTATGTTGCAGTAAAAGGAACTGTTAAGGCTAAACATTTGGGAAAACTTGGACATTGTCCCCAACTTTTTGGTGCGACAGGAAGTCTCCCTAACGGATGAGCAAGTTTAGAGTGGGAAAACTTGAGTGGCCTGAGCAGAGGCCTTACATGGATCCAGCAGATCACTTTTGCAATTAATAAGAATGGAAACAGTAAGCCAGGCCTTTTCTTCCAACAACAGTGTTTGAACTCAGAAATGCTCTTCAGGAGAAATGGTCAATATTACAACAAGCCTAACCTGGTGGAAAGCCTTCCCTGAACAGCTGTTATAGTGCACAGGTGTTAAACCCTTCGGATTAAGGATCAGAGTCACTTAAATGTGTGTTTCTGTGACATCACACAAACAAATACACAAACACAAAACATACACTCACCGGCCACTTTATTAGGTACCCCATGCTAGTAACGGGTTGGACCCCCTTTTGCCTTCAGAACTGCCTCAATTCTTCGTGGCATAGATTCAACAAGGTGCTGGAAGCATTCCTCAGGGAGTTTGGTCCATATTGACATGATGGCATCACACAGTTGCCGCAGATTTGTCGGCTGCACATCCATGATGCGAATCTCCCGTTCCACCACATCCCAAAGATGCTCTATTGGATTGAGATCTGGTGACTGTGGAGGCCATTTGAGTACAGCGAACTCATTGTCATGTTCAAGAAACCAGTCTGAGATGATTCCAGCTTTATGACATGGCGCATTATCCTGCTGAAAGTAGCCATCATGGGTTGGGTACATTGTGGTCATAAAGGGATGGACATGGTCAGCAACAATACTCAGGTAGGCTGTGGCGTTGCAACGATGCTCAATTGGTACCAAGGGGCCCAAAGAGTGCCAAGAAAATATTCCCCACACCATGACACCACCACCACCAGCCTGAACCGTTGATACAAGGCAGGATGGATCCATGCTTTCATGTTGTAGATGCCAAATTCTGACCCTACCATCCGACTGTCGCAGCAGAAATCGAGACTCATCAGACCAGGCAACGTTTTTCCAATCTTCTATTGTCCAATTTCGATGAGCTTGTGCAAATTGTAGCCTCAGTTTCCTGTTCTTAGCTGAAAGGAGTGGCACCCGATGTGGTCTTCTGCTGCTGTAGCCCATCTGCCTCAAAGTTCGACGTACTGTGCGCTCAGAGATGCTCTTCTGCCCACCTTGGTTGTAACGGGTGGTTATTTGAGTCACTGTTGCCCTTCTATCAGCCCGAACCAGTCTGGCCATTCTCCTCTGACCTCTGGCATCAACAAGGCATTTCCGCCCACAGAACTGCCGCTCACTGGATGTTTTTTCTTTTTCGGACCATTCTCTGTAAACCCTAGAGATGGTTGTGCGTGAAAATCCCAGTAGATTAGCAGTTTCTGAAATACTCAGACCAGCCCTTCTGGCACCAACAATCACGCCACGTTCAAAGTCACTCAAATCACCTTTCTTCCCCATACTGATGCTCGGTTTGAACTGCAGGAGATTCTCTTGACCATGTCTACATGCCTAAATGCACTGAGTTGCCGCCATGTGATTGGCTGCTTAGAAATTAAGTGTTAACGAGCAGTTGGACAGGTGTACCTAATAAAGTGGCCGGTGAGTGTATATGTATCCTTGACTTGGTTTATTCCTAATCTCCTCTTTCCAACCTTAGTCCAGCAGGTGGAGTCCTTCTCCTTGACACTGTGCAGCTCCTCCTCAGAAATCCTCCTAGAGGCCAAGAGCAGCAACTGCATAGTCCTGGCAGCCGGAGCGCAGCTGTGGGCGTATTCACTGAAGGGGGCCTTGCTTGCTAGTTTTAAAGATCATATCATGCCCATCTCCTCTATATGTGTGGTAAGCCGTTTTAATTTAAGGTTCAGAGTTCTACTTCCTCAGCTGGTCTGAGCTGTTGGCAGCTTAGAGGGAAGGATTACTGAGCTGTGAATTGTGGTTTTGCAGGACAGTTTTCGTGTTGTGACAGCGTCTCAGGACCTCTCCTTACGAGTGTTGACGTGGAAGAACGACCGAGACAGCGGGCTCACCCTGGAGAGTCAGTACCACTTACTGGGAGGCTCTCACACAACGTCCAGGTTAGTGTCGGCATCTCTAAACTATCCACGACAGCTTCGTCGAGACTGCTGGGATCGTGTCCCGGCAAAGGGGTTTTCTTCTCTGATACCTGTCTTTTGAGATCAGGCTTTTACTAGCACTGAATCCAAATTAGAGACAATTTAAAGTAAAAAAAATAAATAAAAAATTAGTGGCATGTGGATGCCTTGAAAACTCAGTAGTTCAAAAGTGTGATAAAATAAGCCACTGGATGTCAAAGGTATTACATGGTTTAGATTTTTTCCTGCACCAAACTCATTCAGCAGTGGCGTTCAAAATATTACTGTCTTGGCTTTATTTTGGTTTTTTTGAGTTTTTTTGTGAGCGACAAGTATTTTGATGCAATGCTTTGATGTTTCAATGGTTTGTAAAAAAAAAAAAAAAAATGCTTTATTGTATGTTTAAATGAGTAGAGTGTTATCTACGCTTTCCAAACTCAAACAGCCAATACAGTCTTCCTCTCTTACTGGTAAATGTCATTGTGAAGGGTGAAAAGCACTGAATTTGTTGAGGGGGGGAAACAAGAATTAAATCAGAATGTGTATGTAGCCCTGTTCGGTCTTTTAACATCGCTGTGGAGATCTTGTAGCCTGCTCTTGTTTGCATAATTATATAAATTCAGCCAAATTGGATGGTTTTTTAGGGTAAACGCCTGTTTAAACTCATGCCTCATTATCTCAATTTGATTTAAGTCCGGGCTTTGACTAGGCCACTCCCAAAAGCCATTCTGAGTGGTAATGGATTATTAAAAAAAAATGTTTTCTCCGATAAATAGCGAGTTCCCAAACCTCGTTATATCGCTGGGTCAAAAAGTTGCACTTTTGTATTTTGAGTCCACAGAAAACAGCGAAATTGAACTTGCCTTTCCAGAAAGCTTCTTGAGGAGGTTTAATCTATAAAACACTGAATTTTAAAACTATTTTTTAAAAAAACGGTTTTAAAAGTTTAAGTGTTTATCCAAATACCAAAATCACCTGTAAGTGCAAACAGGCAATGTCTCTGGCTTTTAACACACAAATAAAGAAGTTCCATGATCTCAAACAGTCACATGACTACTGGGAGTTGTAGTTTATGCCAGAGACAGGTGTTCCAGCTGCTGAAGGTGGTCCTTGCTCCCTTCTTTTTAAGGCACAGGGTGTCCATTGTTTTGAGTGAGAGTTGTTCTACCCTCACAAGAAATGTTTTACACCTCTTATCAACCACCTGTCCTCTTTGTCCAAAGAATAGGCACTGCTTTCATAAAGTTGGTTAATCACAGCTGATTCATAATCTACAATGAGACAGGAATACATTTTCTCACAGGACCAAGTTGGTTTTGTAGAGTTTTTTCTTTTGAAAACTGCATAAAGTATTTACTCAGAAATGTGCAATTGTTTAAACTAGTTGTGACAAAATTGTCAAAACAGAAACATGTTAAAGGAGACTAATTGTTTTTCACAGCATTTTATATGCTGATAATAAAAAAAATGCAAATCTGTACCCCATATTGATTACTGGACCGTTTCTGACGACCCCAGTAAGAGTGCATTTGTTCTGTTACTGATTGCTTGGTGTTTCTCTGTTCCAGAGGGTTCACTCACGTCGCCTGTGACTACTCCAGCATCGTGGCTTCAGTAGAAGGAAACAACGGGAAGGACGTCCTTAAAGCTTACTCTTTCACATCTTGAGCATCACAGCCCAGCAAAAAGACCAACACAGTTTACACAACCTTTCGACGTTTGATTTTATTATGGACTCTTGGGTTCTAGAGTGAGATCATGTTGTCGGTGAACTGGGACGCAACAACATGCAGTTCGGTTGTTGAGAAATGAATGTTCTTTAACTGTGCTTAAAGCAAGGAGTGCTGACTGCACCAAGGCTTAAGGCAGAGTGTTTTGAAGTGAATATTCTGATCCTTTCTTTGAAGTGTTACCTAAACTGTACTATGGTAAAGTTATGTATTTTTTCCCCCTAATATTGCAAAATATAAAAGTTCAAATGAAGTTCACGTTGACAAAGCTGGCGTTTGACTTATTACAAAAGCTGTCACAAGGCACAGAAGTATCTATTTCATGTAAGACTGGCTGCAGTCATGCTACGGGGAGTGAAGGCTTGGCTCTCTCCTCCTCCTCCTCGATAGCCACAGATCTCAGGTCCAGCAGAACACACCTCAGAACGGTTGACATAGGCTCGTACAGTTTGCTCCCCTCCTCTGAATTAATGTTGATCTGTTAAAATGCAAACGGGTAAACTAAACTTGGTGAAAATGTCCACTTACAGTCAGTTTAAAGACTTGAAATAAATCCCAGATTAACAGGTTTAACATTTTCCTACCCAGGTGAAAGCCTTGATCGCTCTATTCAGAAAAGCATCTTCAACCTCCTCTGATATTTTCATCATATGAGCCATGCAGTTGAGTATGCACGTTACTGTTTCTTTAGGTGCCTGAAAAGAAACGACACAAAAGTGTTAGATTAAAACACTTTTTTCCCCGTGTTATATCGGAATACTTTTTGACCTGGCTGAGTTTGCTGAGGACAGCTTTTGCATCGATGATGTCTGGATTAAGGGTGTTGGCATCTTGGACGGAGATGATTGGCTCTTTAAGATGCTCCAGCCATGCCCACATTATCCCGGTCAGGATGAACGGATCGCGCTCTGTGCACAGTCTCTCCCACGCACTGCCTTGATTCAGCTCCGCCTGGACACATTTCAGCACTACCATCAGCTGTTGCAAGTTCAGTTCTGACACCTTAAAACTAGTTATTGTTCACATGAAGCAGGGGGTGGTATCCAGCATATTTTATCAAACAACTATCTAAATAACATAATTTATGTCTGTATGGCTTCTGTCAGTAACGCTTTATTACATACCATAAAATATCGCCTATGATGTATTTCACATCTTTTTTTCACAATGTATACATTTATTCTGAAGTGAAAGAAAAGGTTACATGTTTTTCATGGTCCAAAAAATTACCTGAAAAGGTTTGAGTGCAAGTTAGCCCTCTTTACTCTAATATACTCCATCTAGTGCAACCGATTTCCTGCAGAAGTCACCTAATTAGTAAATAAAGATCTCTGTCAAATGGAATCTCAGTATAAACGCAGCCATATATGTGAAGGCCTCGGATGTTTGCTGCAGAGGAACACACCAGGTAGATCAGGGACACAGTTGTGTATAAGTATTAAAGCAGGATTAGGTTATAAAACAATATTTTGAGCTTTAAACATCTGACTGAGCACTGCTCAGTCACCCATCTGACAATGGTAAGAGCTAGAGAGATCCACAACTCAGGCGGGGGAAACCAGACTGTGATCTTGTCAAATCTGGCCTTTAAGAAACAGTGGGAAGACCAAAACCACTGTTGAAAGATAACTTTAAAAAGCTCTGTTGTTTGCAGTTTGCTACAGGTGAAGTAAAGTGTGTGGGAAAAGGTGCGCTAGTCAGATTAGTAAAGCTCAATCCAAGTCCAGACCCAAATCTCATTGAGAACTGTGACAAAAGACAATGATTGACATTCACAGATGCTCCCCATCTAATCTGACTGAGCTGGAACTGGTTTTCAAAAGAGGAATGGGCAGCAGTTTGTCTCCAGATATGAAAACCTCATGCACATCCCCCCCCAAAAAAAAACTGCTGCTATAACTGCAGGTAAATCATTGACTCAGAGGTTCTGAATGTAATTATACGGTGATTTAAAGTGAAGTCCATGATCACTATTTGATGAAATGTGGAAAAGAGCATGGGTTAGAACTACTTTTCCAATAACACTACTTGTGTATAATGACCAAACATCCACGCAGTGAGTTGGTTACCTGCCATGCCAGTACTTTGGTCTTATGCTCTTCTTCCCCATCGACAAAAAGGTCCACTGCGAGTGCCTGGGCCACCAGCATCCTCCTGGCTTCCAGAGACAGCTCAGACTGCAGGGTGATGCAGGGAACCTCTGATTGCTCGTTTTCCTTATCTTGAGACTTTACCCCATTCATCGCCAGCTCTTCTCTCTGCTCTGCCTTCCACCTGGTCAGAATGCTACCTTTTTTAGTTGGCTTATCATTTCCCACTGATTCGCTGCGATGGATGGTTTTCAGTTTCAGTTTCTTCACCACAAAAGTTCCATCTTTCTGGCTTTGCTCATTCTTGATTTGCCAGAGTGAGCCTGCCAAGCTGTTAGAGACATCAGACGTGTTGATGTTGTGGCCTTGACCCTGGGATGAGGGAAGAGCGCTGTCCGATTTGGAGACGGAGGTCAGAGATTGTGTGAGAAGGTTTAGCTGTGAGCCCAGCCGTCTCAAGTCAGACTCACTGTAGCTCAGACTTTTGCGGTGGTAGAAGATGGCAGGCTCATGGAAATGCCTGGGTAAGGTGGGGGAACCGGGTAAGCGGGGCTCCTTTGCAAATGTTTCAGGCCCCATATTCTCAATGAGACTGAGAGTCGTTTCAATTTCCTGAATATCAGGGGCTTCAAGGATATCTTCCTCAATCACCTGCCGGTTCTCTGCTATGTCCACCAAGAGTCTGCAAACTAGATGAATGATCTTGGGTAGGTGCCTCAGTTCCTTTCTCTCGACGCCATGCAGGATGTGCCTCTGACGGTTAAGATACTGGGCCAGGGTTACGGGGTGGGCCTTAGGCTTGGCGCAGGAGAACACACTTCTTAAAGGGACAAGAAACTGGACAAACTCTCTGATGCATCGCAACTGACCCCGGGTTTGGATGGAATTGGGCCGTTTGGCACGAACATATAAAATGGCTTGGTTTGCAGTCATCCTGGTGGTATAGGTCAAGAAACACGCCAAGAGCACACCTAGAATGAGTTTAGAACAAAGCTTTAACACAGCGTCTCGATGTGCAGGTGGAAGATTAGCGTTTGAAACTCTGTTCCACAAAGCTACCTGTTCTGCCGAGTCCGGCATGACAGTGGACTGCTACCTTTCCCTCCTGCAGGGCAAAGGCCATCACCTTCACCATGTCCAGAATGGTGGAGAGGTTGCTCACTCCGTAGTCACTCCAGCCAAAATTATAGAAATAAACTGAAATGGTAACATGCATTATCCATTTTAATCTTAAACATTCGTGACTAAAAACACAGATGATGCATTCTGGCCTACATGCTTCCTCTATTCAGGTATTTAGCAACCATAACTTCAAACCTTTGATTCTTGACTTTTTAACTTGGTCTGTCAAAGGCATAGAAAATATTACGGTAATAATAATTGTTTACAATGTCATTTCAGGCAGGCTTTAAATTTCCTATACCTAGTGTTTCATTCAACTACTATTCCCAAATCTTCCCCTTCAGACACTATTAGACATTCTTCTCACAACTAAGCCTAAGCAGAGAGGGAGTGTTTCTCAGACTAGCAATAGCACATTGTAACCCCATACACCAATGGCGCTAAACTAATCATAAATGATCTTGAAATTATCTAGAATCTATCCTCCAACTGCCTTGACAGCCTTGTACACATGTTGGTCTTATCTGAATTAACAAAAGTTTGGACAGAAACATTTGATCACATTCAAAGGACCTACAGTGGTGCACACACGTCCTGTCTTCTGTTTTCCAGCATCTTGTTAAACAGCAAAAGCACATCACTCTATGGCTTTCTACGTCCTACTGACTAGGTGACCAACTCTGCTTAAGTGAAGAGATGCTCTGCCTTTGTTAGAATCAGAATCATCTTTATCTGGCTATGATTGTGTGCACAATCAAAGATCTTCACAGTGTACAGACATCTGGTATAGGCCTACACATACTGTATAAACAGTATTGGTTTATTTTATTAGTTTTTTTTATGTAGAGAAAAGAAAAAGGGAGGCTGTGCATTGTGAAAGTGCAATAGGCTGTACTTGTTTTGTTTCACAGCAGTGTAGTTGACTAACTAGGTTGTAGAGCAGGGGTCTCCAAACTTTTCAGCCCTGATAGCTACTTTTACTGAATGAAAGTGGCAGAGAGCTACAATGTTTTGTAACATTCGTCTGACGCTTAGTGTATTTTAAAGGAGCCATAAGTACGATATTTACTGTAAAATCAACCTAAATCATTTTCATATGTCACCCAGGTTGGAAGTAACATTCCTTTTAAATAATCGGTCCTCTCCATCAACAATGTCTCAGTCAAGTCTTTCTCCTTTTAAACCTAGTGGTACGGTCCAGAGCTACTTCGGTTCAGAGCATAGCCCATGATTACTTCCTGGTTCCTGAGCCAATCATATGGGAGTTCACAGGGTTCCCAAAACATAGCGAAGCATTTGGTATTTTATGTTGGCAAAAGAGCAGCAGCCTGCAAACATGGAAGCCAGTAAGACAAGCAGACCAG